>JAZGUH010000559.1:600000-1144400 GCA_037893225.1 Hippasteria phrygiana | reverse complement strand
TGCAAAAACACATTGTAGCGGTTCGATTTGGCTGCCAGAACCGCTGCAACACCCCGACGTCTCCCGTAAAATACCGTGCCCAAGGGGTTAAGAATCATGGCTTTGTAACTGTAAATTTGAAAAATGAGGGAAACTAGTGCGCATGCGTCAATTCTGTATGAAAATGAGGAACATTTTCTCTTCACGCACGCGCACATACGAAGAAGATAGAGCTGAAACAACTTTACTTGGTCGCTATTCCAATGGCACTTGTCAACAACTCGCTGTGTGAAACAACATTTCCGCAGATCAAGTCTACATGTAATGTATAGTCAACATGTACAGTACACACATTACATGTACAGTATACATCCGATCCAAGTACTCGGTATGTGAATTGTTCATGTCATAAAAAGTAATAAGCGAATAATTCGTGCAAAACAGGTGAAAATTAGGGTTGTTTGATTATTTGTCGGGGTGTTTATTTCTTTGTTTCTTCGGTAGTCATCTTTATCATAGTGATGTGGGGATCTGTGCGCCAGTGGCGTAAACACGGGGAAGGAGTTCAGGGGCCCGCCGATTTGTATTTCTTTTTGTTTCGTAAATTTAAAAAGGGGAAAATTGTACACAAAGTGATGTTTCAAATTTCAAGCGGTGTTTAGGGCAGGGGTATCCCCCGTTGAGAAAAAGTTCAAGATGCAGTACTTCGTTGACAAATTCAATAATCATCCCCACTTTTCGACACGGATTTACTCGCCACTGGTGAAATCTCATTTGTTTGGCGTATATTATTTATTGGTAATACCTGTTATTATTGTGTTTATTATTTGATAGTGTTGAAATAACTCTTATGATGTAACTTTCCATAAATTCCTGTCGTCAAATGTAACACAAGGTCGTGGACTCAATATCGGCATCAGTATAGCTGTTTTACTTTGATTTGCTCATCATTGCACGCACAGCCGATTTTAGTCGAAATTTATTTCGATACATAGGCCTACAACTTTATTTTTGTATAGGAAGGGGCTGGTGCATTATTTATTTTACAATTATAAATACAGATTTACTTATTTACTTATTTTCGTTTAGTTCTGTCATGGTACATTTTGGCGTTTGGCGGGTGGGGTGTCATGTTATCACGGACTATGTTCGACTGTAGGCCTATCGTATATATCGCAGTATGTACAGGATCATGCATGCAGCAGTCATTGCAATTGTAATCTGATATGGCGCGCGCGCCCTGTGGGTCAGCGCGCGCGAGCCCTGTAGGTCAGCGCGCGGTCGTGGGGTATTATTTGCAGTTACATGGGTTCATCTGCGTTCATCAGTTCGGGATTCAGTGTACAGCCGCAAGCCTGCTATGATCGTGACGACACAGCCCCTTTAATAGCCACGAACCGCCAGTAACAACGTCTGGGGAATTTCGTAAAATCTCCCGCCGAAAAATGGGGAAAACTAGTGCGCATGCGCAATTCTGTATGAAAATGAGGAACATTTTCTCTTCACGCACGCGCATATACGAAGAAGAGCTGCCATGAAGTTGCACAATAGTCTGGTAGCTATCTATACTACTGGCCGAAGGGGCGCCGTTCGCGATCGAAGCTTCGTAGGATCGAATTTCCCTTCACAGTAGTTATACTAAATACCCAATAAATAAAATAATAAGAAAATAATTGCGGGCACAGACATGGGTGCATATTCTGAGAAGTCGAAGCTTGCAAAATAAATGTCCTTAAAGGTAATGTACATGATCGGTCATTGTTACAATTTTCAAAAATGGGCGGATTTGGGGGTTAGTGTTTTACAGGAAATATCGTTCTACTAACCTGTTCAAAGTTTTGCGTTGTTGGATGGCGAAAACAAGAGAGAAAAACGGCGCTCCTTTCCAGCCGTTTGGCGGATGATAGCCTTTTGTCAAGGCACGCGTGGCTACCTGGACGCGTGACGCGCTCCGAATGGCAGCATGTCCGGGGCGCGCCACTGTTCGGGTAGCCACGCGCGCCTTGACTTAAGTCTTAAGGGCAGTTTTCCAAAGTTTTCCAGCTGGAAATCGTTGGAAAACGATATCAATTTCTACTTTTCTTGACAACGACAGCACAACTAGTGCCGTAATTTCACAGGATGATTGAGACTACTATTAACTTACAATCGAGTAAGGTATTTCGTAATAATTCAGTAAAAACAACTTAGACGATTACCAATCGTGTACACTACTTTTAAATATAATAATAAATAAAGAACATTACTTGTTTTTTTTCCCGGAAACCCTTAGAGTTAATCAATCAAATATGCATTCTGGTATTATGCCTTTTTAAACAAAAAAGTTATGTGATGTTGACCAAGCTTTCAGGTGCCGCGATTCACCGGGGCCCCATACTCCGGCTTACCGGCTCCCATGTAGGACTCTTAAGGGCTCGGATTCCGGTCCATCACAGATCAGACCCCGGTCCATCACACCTCCTTCCCCACTCATCCATATAACCTGAAGGTCTAGCACCGTAAAAGGGAGGAACATGGCTGCACCCTAAGCAATGACTGCCGAGCCAGCCAAACGTGCCATGAGCCTGTACGATGATGCTTACCTGGACTTCACGAGCGGTCCCAACTGCACTGCTAATCGACCGCACGCCACAGTACAGTTGGTATTTGGGGACGGTAAACGAATACTCTTATAAATAATGACATTTCTGGAAAAGAAAAAGGAAATACTGAAAAGCTGGGAATCGAACCCTCAGCTTAAGAGCCGATAAACGACTCGATGAACGACTCGCTTAACCACTCGGCCACTAAGCTGTTACTGCCTGAGAGAATTTTTAAACCTATTGAAACAGAGAAGAAACCACACGGCGGCAGTACAATACCCGAACATGGTTGAATGAATACCATTATCCCTTGCGTACGGATGACGCCATATGGCGTCAAAAAAATGCCACCAGGCCGGATGGCGTGATTTTTTTCCCTAGGAAAGTTAGGGCAATTATCATAAATGGGCGCTGTACTTGGCTGTGTGAGCTGAGACAGGTTCTCAGACTTGTTTTCCCTTGAAATAAAATCCTCCACACCACAATTAGTACAAGAAAAATAAATATAAATCGGGCAAAGGATTCGAACCCAGGCCTCTGTAGTCCAAAGCCTTATGCTCTACCAATATAGCCACAACAGTAGCTGGACCAAATATTTTTACTTCAACCTTATATTGTTGTCTGAATGATGCGTGCGATGCTTATTATAAAAAATAACTTAATCATGAATATGCATGATGGTAATAGCGGTCTAGATACGCCCATTTATGATAACTGCCCCTAACCTTCCTTGGAAACAAAATTATGCGGCCGGATGACGCCATTGGCCGCCGTTTGTGCAGTTTCAATCCATTGTTGGATTATTGTTTATGTCATGCTTGACTGCAAAAACACATTGTAGCGGTTCGATTTGGCTGCCAGAACCGCTGCAACACCCCGACGTCTCCCGTAAAATACCGTGCCCAAGGGGTTAAGAATCATGGCTTTGTAACTGTAAATTTGAAAAATGAGGGAAACTAGTGCGCATGCGTCAATTCTGTATGAAAATGAGGAACATTTTCTCTTCACGCACGCGCACATACGAAGAAGATAGAGCTGAAACAACTTTACTTGGTCGCTATTCCAATGGCACTTGTCAACAACTCGCTGTGTGAAACAACATTTCCGCAGATCAAGTCTACATGTAATGTATAGTCAACATGTACAGTACACACATTACATGTACAGTATACATCCGATCCAAGTACTCGGTATGTGAATTGTTCATGTCATAAAAAGTAATAAGCGAATAATTCGTGCAAAACAGGTGAAAATTAGGGTTGTTTGATTATTTGTCGGGGTGTTTATTTCTTTGTTTCTTCGGTAGTCATCTTTATCATAGTGATGTGGGGATCTGTGCGCCAGTGGCGTAAACACGGGGAAGGAGTTCAGGGGCCCGCCGATTTGTATTTCTTTTTTGTTTCGTAAATTTAAAAAGGGGAAAATTGTACACAAAGTGATGTTTCAAATTTCAAGCGGTGTTTAGGGCAGGGGTATCCCCCGTTGAGAAAAAGTTCAAGATGCAGTACTTCGTTGACAAATTCAATAATCATCCCCACTTTTCGACACGGATTTACTCGCCACTGGTGAAATCTCATTTGTTTGGCGTATATTATTTATTGGTAATACCTGTTATTATTGTGTTTATTATTTGATAGTGTTGAAATAACTCTTATGATGTAACTTTCCATAAATTCCTGTCGTCAAATGTAACACAAGGTCGTGGACTCAATATCGGCATCAGTATAGCTGTTTTACTTTGATTTGCTCATCATTGCACGCACAGCCGATTTTAGTCGAAATTTATTTCGATACATAGGCCTACAACTTTATTTTTGTATAGGAAGGGGCTGGTGCATTATTTATTTTACAATTATAAATACAGATTTACTTATTTACTTATTTTCGTTTAGTTCTGTCATGGTACATTTTGGCGTTTG
Organism: Hippasteria phrygiana; assembly: GCA_037893225.1. Taxonomy (NCBI): domain Eukaryota; kingdom Metazoa; phylum Echinodermata; class Asteroidea; order Valvatida; family Goniasteridae; genus Hippasteria; species Hippasteria phrygiana. The sequence goes on along the minus strand of JAZGUH010000559.1, from coordinate 1,139,920 downwards.
GCGGGTGGGGTGTCATGTTATCACGGACTATGTTCGACTGTAGGCCTATCGTATATATCGCAGTATGTACAGGATCATGCATGCAGCAGTCATTGCAATTGTAATCTGATATGGCGCGCGCGCCCTGTGGGTCAGCGCGCGCGAGCCCTGTAGGTCAGCGCGCGGTCGTGGGGTATTATTTGCAGTTACATGGGTTCATCTGCGTTCATCAGTTCGGGATTCAGTGTACAGCCGCAAGCCTGCTATGATCGTGACGACACAGCCCCTTTAATAGCCACGAACCGCCAGTAACAACGTCTGGGGAATTTCGTAAAATCTCCCGCCGAAAAATGGGGAAAACTAGTGCGCATGCGCAATTCTGTATGAAAATGAGGAACATTTTCTCTTCACGCACGCGCATATACGAAGAAGAGCTGCCATGAAGTTGCACAATAGTCTGGTAGCTATCTATACTACTGGCCGAAGGGGCGCCGTTCGCGATCGAAGCTTCGTAGGATCGAATTTCCCTTCACAGTAGTTATACTAAATACCCAATAAATAAAATAATAAGAAAATAATTGCGGGCACAGACATGGGTGCATATTCTGAGAAGTCGAAGCTTGCAAAATAAATGTCCTTAAAGGTAATGTACATGATCGGTCATTGTTACAATTTTCAAAAATGGGCGGATTTGGGGGTTAGTGTTTTACAGGAAATATCGTTCTACTAACCTGTTCAAAGTTTTGCGTTGTTGGATGGCGAAAACAAGAGAGAAAAACGGCGCTCCTTTCCAGCCGTTTGGCGGATGATAGCCTTTTGTCAAGGCACGCGTGGCTACCTTGACGCGTGACGCGCTCCGAATGGCAGCATGTCCGGGGCGCGCCACTGTTCGGGTAGCCACGCGCGCCTTGACTTAAGTCTTAAGGGCAGTTTTCCAAAGTTTTCCAGCTGGAAATCGTTGGAAAACGATATCAATTTCTACTTTTCTTGACAACGACAGCACAACTAGTGCCGTAATTTCACAGGATGATTGAGACTACTATTAACTTACAATCGAGTAAGGTATTTCGTAATAATTCAGTAAAAACAACTTAGACGATTACCAATCGTGTACACTACTTTTAAATATAATAATAAATAAAGAACATTACTTGTTTTTTTTCCCGGAAACCCTTAGAGTTAATCAATCAAATATGCATTCTGGTATTATGCCTTTTTAAACAAAAAAGTTATGTGATGTTGACCAAGCTTTCAGGTGCCGCGATTCACCGGGGCCCCATACTCCGGCTTACCGGCTCCCATGTAGGACTCTTAAGGGCTCGGATTCCGGTCCATCACAGATCAGACCCCGGTCCATCACACCTCCTTCCCCACTCATCCATATAACCTGAAGGTCTAGCACCGTAAAAGGGAGGAACATGGCTGCACCCTAAGCAATGACTGCCGAGCCAGCCAAACGTGCCATGAGCCTGTACGATGATGCTTACCTGGACTTCACGAGCGGTCCCAACTGCACTGCTAATCGACCGCACGCCACAGTACAGTTGGTATTTGGGGACGGTAAACGAATACTCTTATAAATAATGACATTTCTGGAAAAGAAAAAGGAAATACTGAAAAGCTGGGAATCGAACCCTCAGCTTAAGAGCCGATAAACGACTCGATGAACGACTCGCTTAACCACTCGGCCACTAAGCTGTTACTGCCTGAGAGAATTTTTAAACCTATTGAAACAGAGAAGAAACCACACGGCGGCAGTACAATACCCGAACATGGTTGAATGAATACCATTATCCCTTGCGTACGGATGACGCCATATGGCGTCAAAAAAATGCCACCAGGCCGGATGGCGTGATTTTTTTCCCTAGGAAAGTTAGGGCAATTATCATAAATGGGCGCTGTACTTGGCTGTGTGAGCTGAGACAGGTTCTCAGACTTGTTTTCCCTTGAAATAAAATCCTCCACACCACAATTAGTACAAGAAAAATAAATATAAATCGGGCAAAGGATTCGAACCCAGGCCTCTGTAGTCCAAAGCCTTATGCTCTACCAATATAGCCACAACAGTAGCTGGACCAAATATTTTTACTTCAACCTTATATTGTTGTCTGAATGATGCGTGCGATGCTTATTATAAAAAATAACTTAATCATGAATATGCATGATGGTAATAGCGGTCTAGATACGCCCATTTATGATAACTGCCCCTAACCTTCCTTGGAAACAAAATTATGCGGCCGGATGACGCCATTGGCCGCCGTTTGTGCAGTTTCAATCCATTGTTGGATTATTGTTTATGTCATGCTTGACTGCAAAAACACATTGTAGCGGTTCGATTTGGCTGCCAGAACCGCTGCAACACCCCGACGTCTCCCGTAAAATACCGTGCCCAAGGGGTTAAGAATCATGGCTTTGTAACTGTAAATTTGAAAAATGAGGGAAACTAGTGCGCATGCGTCAATTCTGTATGAAAATGAGGAACATTTTCTCTTCACGCACGCGCACATACGAAGAAGATAGAGCTGAAACAACTTTACTTGGTCGCTATTCCAATGGCACTTGTCAACAACTCGCTGTGTGAAACAACATTTCCGCAGATCAAGTCTACATGTAATGTATAGTCAACATGTACAGTACACACATTACATGTACAGTATACATCCGATCCAAGTACTCGGTATGTGAATTGTTCATGTCATAAAAAGTAATAAGCGAATAATTCGTGCAAAACAGGTGAAAATTAGGGTTGTTTGATTATTTGTCGGGGTGTTTATTTCTTTGTTTCTTCGGTAGTCATCTTTATCATAGTGATGTGGGGATCTGTGCGCCAGTGGCGTAAACACGGGGAAGGAGTTCAGGGGCCCGCCGATTTGTATTTCTTTTTTGTTTCGTAAATTTAAAAAGGGGAAAATTGTACACAAAGTGATGTTTCAAATTTCAAGCGGTGTTTAGGGCAGGGGTATCCCCCGTTGAGAAAAAGTTCAAGATGCAGTACTTCGTTGACAAATTCAATAATCATCCCCACTTTTCGACACGGATTTACTCGCCACTGGTGAAATCTCATTTGTTTGGCGTATATTATTTATTGGTAATACCTGTTATTATTGTGTTTATTATTTGATAGTGTTGAAATAACTCTTATGATGTAACTTTCCATAAATTCCTGTCGTCAAATGTAACACAAGGTCGTGGACTCAATATCGGCATCAGTATAGCTGTTTTACTTTGATTTGCTCATCATTGCACGCACAGCCGATTTTAGTCGAAATTTATTTCGATACATAGGCCTACAACTTTATTTTTGTATAGGAAGGGGCTGGTGCATTATTTATTTTACAATTATAAATACAGATTTACTTATTTACTTATTTTCGTTTAGTTCTGTCATGGTACATTTTGGCGTTTGGCGGGTGGGGTGTCATGTTATCACGGACTATGTTCGACTGTAGGCCTATCGTATATATCGCAGTATGTACAGGATCATGCATGCAGCAGTCATTGCAATTGTAATCTGATATGGCGCGCGCGCCCTGTGGGTCAGCGCGCGCGAGCCCTGTAGGTCAGCGCGCGGTCGTGGGGTATTATTTGCAGTTACATGGGTTCATCTGCGTTCATCAGTTCGGGATTCAGTGTACAGCCGCAAGCCTGCTATGATCGTGACGACACAGCCCCTTTAATAGCCACGAACCGCCAGTAACAACGTCTGGGGAATTTCGTAAAATCTCCCGCCGAAAAATGGGGAAAACTAGTGCGCATGCGCAATTCTGTATGAAAATGAGGAACATTTTCTCTTCACGCACGCGCATATACGAAGAAGAGCTGCCATGAAGTTGCACAATAGTCTGGTAGCTATCTATACTACTGGCCGAAGGGGCGCCGTTCGCGATCGAAGCTTCGTAGGATCGAATTTCCCTTCACAGTAGTTATACTAAATACCCAATAAATAAAATAATAAGAAAATAATTGCGGGCACAGACATGGGTGCATATTCTGAGAAGTCGAAGCTTGCAAAATAAATGTCCTTAAAGGTAATGTACATGATCGGTCATTGTTACAATTTTCAAAAATGGGCGGATTTGGGGGTTAGTGTTTTACAGGAAATATCGTTCTACTAACCTGTTCAAAGTTTTGCGTTGTTGGATGGCGAAAACAAGAGAGAAAAACGGCGCTCCTTTCCAGCCGTTTGGCGGATGATAGCCTTTTGTCAAGGCACGCGTGGCTACCTTGACGCGTGACGCGCTCCGAATGGCAGCATGTCCGGGGCGCGCCACTGTTCGGGTAGCCACGCGCGCCTTGACTTAAGTCTTAAGGGCAGTTTTCCAAAGTTTTCCAGCTGGAAATCGTTGGAAAACGATATCAATTTCTACTTTTCTTGACAACGACAGCACAACTAGTGCCGTAATTTCACAGGATGATTGAGACTACTATTAACTTACAATCGAGTAAGGTATTTCGTAATAATTCAGTAAAAACAACTTAGACGATTACCAATCGTGTACACTACTTTTAAATATAATAATAAATAAAGAACATTACTTGTTTTTTTTCCCGGAAACCCTTAGAGTTAATCAATCAAATATGCATTCTGGTATTATGCCTTTTTAAACAAAAAAGTTATGTGATGTTGACCAAGCTTTCAGGTGCCGCGATTCACCGGGGCCCCATACTCCGGCTTACCGGCTCCCATGTAGGACTCTTAAGGGCTCGGATTCCGGTCCATCACAGATCAGACCCCGGTCCATCACACCTCCTTCCCCACTCATCCATATAACCTGAAGGTCTAGCACCGTAAAAGGGAGGAACATGGCTGCACCCTAAGCAATGACTGCCGAGCCAGCCAAACGTGCCATGAGCCTGTACGATGATGCTTACCTGGACTTCACGAGCGGTCCCAACTGCACTGCTAATCGACCGCACGCCACAGTACAGTTGGTATTTGGGGACGGTAAACGAATACTCTTATAAATAATGACATTTCTGGAAAAGAAAAAGGAAATACTGAAAAGCTGGGAATCGAACCCTCAGCTTAAGAGCCGATAAACGACTCGATGAACGACTCGCTTAACCACTCGGCCACTAAGCTGTTACTGCCTGAGAGAATTTTTAAACCTATTGAAACAGAGAAGAAACCACACGGCGGCAGTACAATACCCGAACATGGTTGAATGAATACCATTATCCCTTGCGTACGGATGACGCCATATGGCGTCAAAAAAATGCCACCAGGCCGGATGGCGTGATTTTTTTCCCTAGGAAAGTTAGGGCAATTATCATAAATGGGCGCTGTACTTGGCTGTGTGAGCTGAGACAGGTTCTCAGACTTGTTTTCCCTTGAAATAAAATCCTCCACACCACAATTAGTACAAGAAAAATAAATATAAATCGGGCAAAGGATTCGAACCCAGGCCTCTGTAGTCCAAAGCCTTATGCTCTACCAATATAGCCACAACAGTAGCTGGACCAAATATTTTTACTTCAACCTTATATTGTTGTCTGAATGATGCGTGCGATGCTTATTATAAAAAATAACTTAATCATGAATATGCATGATGGTAATAGCGGTCTAGATACGCCCATTTATGATAACTGCCCCTAACCTTCCTTGGAAACAAAATTATGCGGCCGGATGACGCCATTGGCCGCCGTTTGTGCAGTTTCAATCCATTGTTGGATTATTGTTTATGTCATGCTTGACTGCAAAAACACATTGTAGCGGTTCGATTTGGCTGCCAGAACCGCTGCAACACCCCGACGTCTCCCGTAAAATACCGTGCCCAAGGGGTTAAGAATCATGGCTTTGTAACTGTAAATTTGAAAAATGAGGGAAACTAGTGCGCATGCGTCAATTCTGTATGAAAATGAGGAACATTTTCTCTTCACGCACGCGCACATACGAAGAAGATAGAGCTGAAACAACTTTACTTGGTCGCTATTCCAATGGCACTTGTCAACAACTCGCTGTGTGAAACAACATTTCCGCAGATCAAGTCTACATGTAATGTATAGTCAACATGTACAGTACACACATTACATGTACAGTATACATCCGATCCAAGTACTCGGTATGTGAATTGTTCATGTCATAAAAAGTAATAAGCGAATAATTCGTGCAAAACAGGTGAAAATTAGGGTTGTTTGATTATTTGTCGGGGTGTTTATTTCTTTGTTTCTTCGGTAGTCATCTTTATCATAGTGATGTGGGGATCTGTGCGCCAGTGGCGTAAACACGGGGAAGGAGTTCAGGGGCCCGCCGATTTGTATTTCTTTTTTGTTTCGTAAATTTAAAAAGGGGAAAATTGTACACAAAGTGATGTTTCAAATTTCAAGCGGTGTTTAGGGCAGGGGTATCCCCCGTTGAGAAAAAGTTCAAGATGCAGTACTTCGTTGACAAATTCAATAATCATCCCCACTTTTCGACACGGATTTACTCGCCACTGGTGAAATCTCATTTGTTTGGCGTATATTATTTATTGGTAATACCTGTTATTATTGTGTTTATTATTTGATAGTGTTGAAATAACTCTTATGATGTAACTTTCCATAAATTCCTGTCGTCAAATGTAACACAAGGTCGTGGACTCAATATCGGCATCAGTATAGCTGTTTTACTTTGATTTGCTCATCATTGCACGCACAGCCGATTTTAGTCGAAATTTATTTCGATACATAGGCCTACAACTTTATTTTTGTATAGGAAGGGGCTGGTGCATTATTTATTTTACAATTATAAATACAGATTTACTTATTTACTTATTTTCGTTTAGTTCTGTCATGGTACATTTTGGCGTTTGGCGGGTGGGGTGTCATGTTATCACGGACTATGTTCGACTGTAGGCCTATCGTATATATCGCAGTATGTACAGGATCATGCATGCAGCAGTCATTGCAATTGTAATCTGATATGGCGCGCGCGCCCTGTGGGTCAGCGCGCGCGAGCCCTGTAGGTCAGCGCGCGGTCGTGGGGTATTATTTGCAGTTACATGGGTTCATCTGCGTTCATCAGTTCGGGATTCAGTGTACAGCCGCAAGCCTGCTATGATCGTGACGACACAGCCCCTTTAATAGCCACGAACCGCCAGTAACAACGTCTGGGGAATTTCGTAAAATCTCCCGCCGAAAAATGGGGAAAACTAGTGCGCATGCGCAATTCTGTATGAAAATGAGGAACATTTTCTCTTCACGCACGCGCATATACGAAGAAGAGCTGCCATGAAGTTGCACAATAGTCTGGTAGCTATCTATACTACTGGCCGAAGGGGCGCCGTTCGCGATCGAAGCTTCGTAGGATCGAATTTCCCTTCACAGTAGTTATACTAAATACCCAATAAATAAAATAATAAGAAAATAATTGCGGGCACAGACATGGGTGCATATTCTGAGAAGTCGAAGCTTGCAAAATAAATGTCCTTAAAGGTAATGTACATGATCGGTCATTGTTACAATTTTCAAAAATGGGCGGATTTGGGGGTTAGTGTTTTACAGGAAATATCGTTCTACTAACCTGTTCAAAGTTTTGCGTTGTTGGATGGCGAAAACAAGAGAGAAAAACGGCGCTCCTTTCCAGCCGTTTGGCGGATGATAGCCTTTTGTCAAGGCACGCGTGGCTACCTGGACGCGTGACGCGCTCCGAATGGCAGCATGTCCGGGGCGCGCCACTGTTCGGGTAGCCACGCGCGCCTTGACTTAAGTCTTAAGGGCAGTTTTCCAAAGTTTTCCAGCTGGAAATCGTTGGAAAACGATATCAATTTCTACTTTTCTTGACAACGACAGCACAACTAGTGCCGTAATTTCACAGGATGATTGAGACTACTATTAACTTACAATCGAGTAAGGTATTTCGTAATAATTCAGTAAAAACAACTTAGACGATTACCAATCGTGTACACTACTTTTAAATATAATAATAAATAAAGAACATTACTTGTTTTTTTTCCCGGAAACCCTTAGAGTTAATCAATCAAATATGCATTCTGGTATTATGCCTTTTTAAACAAAAAAGTTATGTGATGTTGACCAAGCTTTCAGGTGCCGCGATTCACCGGGGCCCCATACTCCGGCTTACCGGCTCCCATGTAGGACTCTTAAGGGCTCGGATTCCGGTCCATCACAGATCAGACCCCGGTCCATCACACCTCCTTCCCCACTCATCCATATAACCTGAAGGTCTAGCACCGTAAAAGGGAGGAACATGGCTGCACCCTAAGCAATGACTGCCGAGCCAGCCAAACGTGCCATGAGCCTGTACGATGATGCTTACCTGGACTTCACGAGCGGTCCCAACTGCACTGCTAATCGACCGCACGCCACAGTACAGTTGGTATTTGGGGACGGTAAACGAATACTCTTATAAATAATGACATTTCTGGAAAAGAAAAAGGAAATACTGAAAAGCTGGGAATCGAACCCTCAGCTTAAGAGCCGATAAACGACTCGATGAACGACTCGCTTAACCACTCGGCCACTAAGCTGTTACTGCCTGAGAGAATTTTTAAACCTATTGAAACAGAGAAGAAACCACACGGCGGCAGTACAATACCCGAACATGGTTGAATGAATACCATTATCCCTTGCGTACGGATGACGCCATATGGCGTCAAAAAAATGCCACCAGGCCGGATGGCGTGATTTTTTTCCCTAGGAAAGTTAGGGCAATTATCATAAATGGGCGCTGTACTTGGCTGTGTGAGCTGAGACAGGTTCTCAGACTTGTTTTCCCTTGAAATAAAATCCTCCACACCACAATTAGTACAAGAAAAATAAATATAAATCGGGCAAAGGATTCGAACCCAGGCCTCTGTAGTCCAAAGCCTTATGCTCTACCAATATAGCCACAACAGTAGCTGGACCAAATATTTTTACTTCAACCTTATATTGTTGTCTGAATGATGCGTGCGATGCTTATTATAAAAAATAACTTAATCATGAATATGCATGATGGTAATAGCGGTCTAGATACGCCCATTTATGATAACTGCCCCTAACCTTCCTTGGAAACAAAATTATGCGGCCGGATGACGCCATTGGCCGCCGTTTGTGCAGTTTCAATCCATTGTTGGATTATTGTTTATGTCATGCTTGACTGCAAAAACACATTGTAGCGGTTCGATTTGGCTGCCAGAACCGCTGCAACACCCCGACGTCTCCCGTAAAATACCGTGCCCAAGGGGTTAAGAATCATGGCTTTGTAACTGTAAATTTGAAAAATGAGGGAAACTAGTGCGCATGCGTCAATTCTGTATGAAAATGAGGAACATTTTCTCTTCACGCACGCGCACATACGAAGAAGATAGAGCTGAAACAACTTTACTTGGTCGCTATTCCAATGGCACTTGTCAACAACTCGCTGTGTGAAACAACATTTCCGCAGATCAAGTCTACATGTAATGTATAGTCAACATGTACAGTACACACATTACATGTACAGTATACATCCGATCCAAGTACTCGGTATGTGAATTGTTCATGTCATAAAAAGTAATAAGCGAATAATTCGTGCAAAACAGGTGAAAATTAGGGTTGTTTGATTATTTGTCGGGGTGTTTATTTCTTTGTTTCTTCGGTAGTCATCTTTATCATAGTGATGTGGGGATCTGTGCGCCAGTGGCGTAAACACGGGGAAGGAGTTCAGGGGCCCGCCGATTTGTATTTCTTTTTTGTTTCGTAAATTTAAAAAGGGGAAAATTGTACACAAAGTGATGTTTCAAATTTCAAGCGGTGTTTAGGGCAGGGGTATCCCCCGTTGAGAAAAAGTTCAAGATGCAGTACTTCGTTGACAAATTCAATAATCATCCCCACTTTTCGACACGGATTTACTCGCCACTGGTGAAATCTCATTTGTTTGGCGTATATTATTTATTGGTAATACCTGTTATTATTGTGTTTATTATTTGATAGTGTTGAAATAACTCTTATGATGTAACTTTCCATAAATTCCTGTCGTCAAATGTAACACAAGGTCGTGGACTCAATATCGGCATCAGTATAGCTGTTTTACTTTGATTTGCTCATCATTGCACGCACAGCCGATTTTAGTCGAAATTTATTTCGATACATAGGCCTACAACTTTATTTTTGTATAGGAAGGGGCTGGTGCATTATTTCTTTTACAATTATAAATACAGATTTACTTATTTACTTATTTTCGTTTAGTTCTGTCATGGTACATTTTGGCGTTTGGCGGGTGGGGTGTCATGTTATCACGGACTATGTTCGACTGTAGGCCTATCGTATATATCGCAGTATGTACAGGATCATGCATGCAGCAGTCATTGCAATTGTAATCTGATATGGCGCGCGCGCCCTGTGGGTCAGCGCGCGCGAGCCCTGTAGGTCAGCGCGCGGTCGTGGGGTATTATTTGCAGTTACATGGGTTCATCTGCGTTCATCAGTTCGGGATTCAGTGTACAGCCGCAAGCCTGCTAGCTATGATCGTGACGACACAGCCCCTTTAATAGCCACGAACCGCCAGTAACAACGTCTGGGGAATTTCGTAAAATCTCCCGCCGAAAAATGGGGAAAACTAGTGCGCATGCGCAATTCTGTATGAAAATGAGGAACATTTTCTCTTCACGCACGCGCATATACGAAGAAGAGCTGCCATGAAGTTGCACAATAGTCTGGTAGCTATCTATACTACTGGCCGAAGGGGCGCCGTTCGCGATCGAAGCTTCGTAGGATCGAATTTCCCTTCACAGTAGTTATACTAAATACCCAATAAATAAAATAATAAGAAAATAATTGCGGGCACAGACATGGGTGCATATTCTGAGAAGTCGAAGCTTGCAAAATAAATGTCCTTAAAGGTAATGTACATGATCGGTCATTGTTACAATTTTCAAAAATGGGCGGATTTGGGGGTTAGTGTTTTACAGGAAATATCGTTCTACTAACCTGTTCAAAGTTTTGCGTTGTTGGATGGCGAAAACAAGAGAGAAAAACGGCGCTCCTTTCCAGCCGTTTGGCGGATGATAGCCTTTTGTCAAGGCACGCGTGGCTACCTGGACGCGTGACGCGCTCCGAATGGCAGCATGTCCGGGGCGCGCCACTGTTCGGGTAGCCACGCGCGCCTTGACTTAAGTCTTAAGGGCAGTTTTCCAAAGTTTTCCAGCTGGAAATCGTTGGAAAACGATATCAATTTCTACTTTTCTTGACAACGACAGCACAACTAGTGCCGTAATTTCACAGGATGATTGAGACTACTATTAACTTACAATCGAGTAAGGTATTTCGTAATAATTCAGTAAAAACAACTTAGACGATTACCAATCGTGTACACTACTTTTAAATATAATAATAAATAAAGAACATTACTTGTTTTTTTTCCCGGAAACCCTTAGAGTTAATCAATCAAATATGCATTCTGGTATTATGCCTTTTTAAACAAAAAAGTTATGTGATGTTGACCAAGCTTTCAGGTGCCGCGATTCACCGGGGCCCCATACTCCGGCTTACCGGCTCCCATGTAGGACTCTTAAGGGCTCGGATTCCGGTCCATCACAGATCAGACCCCGGTCCATCACACCTCCTTCCCCACTCATCCATATAACCTGAAGGTCTAGCACCGTAAAAGGGAGGAACATGGCTGCACCCTAAGCAATGACTGCCGAGCCAGCCAAACGTGCCATGAGCCTGTACGATGATGCTTACCTGGACTTCACGAGCGGTCCCAACTGCACTGCTAATCGACCGCACGCCACAGTACAGTTGGTATTTGGGGACGGTAAACGAATACTCTTATAAATAATGACATTTCTGGAAAAGAAAAAGGAAATACTGAAAAGCTGGGAATCGAACCCTCAGCTTAAGAGCCGATAAACGACTCGATGAACGACTCGCTTAACCACTCGGCCACTAAGCTGTTACTGCCTGAGAGAATTTTTAAACCTATTGAAACAGAGAAGAAACCACACGGCGGCAGTACAATACCCGAACATGGTTGAATGAATACCATTATCCCTTGCGTACGGATGACGCCATATGGCGTCAAAAAAATGCCACCAGGCCGGATGGCGTGATTTTTTTCCCTAGGAAAGTTAGGGCAATTATCATAAATGGGCGCTGTACTTGGCTGTGTGAGCTGAGACAGGTTCTCAGACTTGTTTTCCCTTGAAATAAAATCCTCCACACCACAATTAGTACAAGAAAAATAAATATAAATCGGGCAAAGGATTCGAACCCAGGCCTCTGTAGTCCAAAGCCTTATGCTCTACCAATATAGCCACAACAGTAGCTGGACCAAATATTTTTACTTCAACCTTATATTGTTGTCTGAATGATGCGTGCGATGCTTATTATAAAAAATAACTTAATCATGAATATGCATGATGGTAATAGCGGTCTAGATACGCCCATTTATGATAACTGCCCTAACCTTCCTTGGAAACAAAATTATGCGGCCGGATGACGCCATTGGCCGCCGTTTGTGCAGTTTCAATCCATTGTTGGATTATTGTTTATGTCATGCTTGACTGCAAAAACACATTGTAGCGGTTCGATTTGGCTGCCAGAACCGCTGCAACACCCCGACGTCTCCCGTAAAATACCGTGCCCAAGGGGTTAAGAATCATGGCTTTGTAACTGTAAATTTGAAAAATGAGGGAAACTAGTGCGCATGCGTCAATTCTGTATGAAAATGAGGAACATTTTCTCTTCACGCACGCGCACATACGAAGAAGATAGAGCTGAAACAACTTTACTTGGTCGCTATTCCAATGGCACTTGTCAACAACTCGCTGTGTGAAACAACATTTCCGCAGATCAAGTCTACATGTAATGTATAGTCAACATGTACAGTACACACATTACATGTACAGTATACATCCGATCCAAGTACTCGGTATGTGAATTGTTCATGTCATAAAAAGTAATAAGCGAATAATTCGTGCAAAACAGGTGAAAATTAGGGTTGTTTGATTATTTGTCGGGGTGTTTATTTCTTTGTTTCTTCGGTAGTCATCTTTATCATAGTGATGTGGGGATCTGTGCGCCAGTGGCGTAAACACGGGGAAGGAGTTCAGGGGCCCGCCGATTTGTATTTCTTTTTTGTTTCGTAAATTTAAAAAGGGGAAAATTGTACACAAAGTGATGTTTCAAATTTCAAGCGGTGTTTAGGGCAGGGGTATCCCCCGTTGAGAAAAAGTTCAAGATGCAGTACTTCGTTGACAAATTCAATAATCATCCCCACTTTTCGACACGGATTTACTCGCCACTGGTGAAATCTCATTTGTTTGGCGTATATTATTTATTGGTAATACCTGTTATTATTGTGTTTATTATTTGATAGTGTTGAAATAACTCTTATGATGTAACTTTCCATAAATTCCTGTCGTCAAATGTAACACAAGGTCGTGGACTCAATATCGGCATCAGTATAGCTGTTTTACTTTGATTTGCTCATCATTGCACGCACAGCCGATTTTAGTCGAAATTTATTTCGATACATAGGCCTACAACTTTATTTTTGTATAGGAAGGGGCTGGTGCATTATTTATTTTACAATTATAAATACAGATTTACTTATTTACTTATTTTCGTTTAGTTCTGTCATGGTACATTTTGGCGTTTGGCGGGTGGGGTGTCATGTTATCACGGACTATGTTCGACTGTAGGCCTATCGTATATATCGCAGTATGTACAGGATCATGCATGCAGCAGTCATTGCAATTGTAATCTGATATGGCGCGCGCGCCCTGTGGGTCAGCGCGCGCGAGCCCTGTAGGTCAGCGCGCGGTCGTGGGGTATTATTTGCAGTTACATGGGTTCATCTGCGTTCATCAGTTCGGGATTCAGTGTACAGCCGCAAGCCTGCTATGATCGTGACGACACAGCCCCTTTAATAGCCACGAACCGCCGGTAACAACGTCTGGGGAATTTCGTAAAATCTCCCGCCGAAAAATGGGGAAAACTAGTGCGCATGCGCAATTCTGTATGAAAATGAGGAACATTTTCTCTTCACGCACGCGCATATACGAAGAAGAGCTGCCATGAAGTTGCACAATAGTCTGGTAGCTATCTATACTACTGGCCGAAGGGGCGCCGTTCGCGATCGAAGCTTCGTAGGATCGAATTTCCCTTCACAGTAGTTATACTAAATACCCAATAAATAAAATAATAAGAAAATAATTGCGGGCACAGACATGGGTGCATATTCTGAGAAGTCGAAGCTTGCAAAATAAATGTCCTTAAAGGTAATGTACATGATCGGTCATTGTTACAATTTTCAAAAATGGGCGGATTTGGGGGTTAGTGTTTTACAGGAAATATCGTTCTACTAACCTGTTCAAAGTTTTGCGTTGTTGGATGGCGAAAACAAGAGAGAAAAACGGCGCTCCTTTCCAGCCGTTTGGCGGATGATAGCCTTTTGTCAAGGCACGCGTGGCTACCTGGACGCGTGACGCGCTCCGAATGGCAGCATGTCCGGGGCGCGCCACTGTTCGGGTAGCCACGCGCGCCTTGACTTAAGTCTTAAGGGCAGTTTTCCAAAGTTTTCCAGCTGGAAATCGTTGGAAAACGATATCAATTTCTACTTTTCTTGACAACGACAGCACAACTAGTGCCGTAATTTCACAGGATGATTGAGACTACTATTAACTTACAATCGAGTAAGGTATTTCGTAATAATTCAGTAAAAACAACTTAGACGATTACCAATCGTGTACACTACTTTTAAATATAATAATAAATAAAGAACATTACTTGTTTTTTTTCCCGGAAACCCTTAGAGTTAATCAATCAAATATGCATTCTGGTATTATGCCTTTTTAAACAAAAAAGTTATGTGATGTTGACCAAGCTTTCAGGTGCCGCGATTCACCGGGGCCCCATACTCCGGCTTACCGGCTCCCATGTAGGACTCTTAAGGGCTCGGATTCCGGTCCATCACAGATCAGACCCCGGTCCATCACACCTCCTTCCCCACTCATCCATATAACCTGAAGGTCTAGCACCGTAAAAGGGAGGAACATGGCTGCACCCTAAGCAATGACTGCCGAGCCAGCCAAACGTGCCATGAGCCTGTACGATGATGCTTACCTGGACTTCACGAGCGGTCCCAACTGCACTGCTAATCGACCGCACGCCACAGTACAGTTGGTATTTGGGGACGGTAAACGAATACTCTTATAAATAATGACATTTCTGGAAAAGAAAAAGGAAATACTGAAAAGCTGGGAATCGAACCCTCAGCTTAAGAGCCGATAAACGACTCGATGAACGACTCGCTTAACCACTCGGCCACTAAGCTGTTACTGCCTGAGAGAATTTTTAAACCTATTGAAACAGAGAAGAAACCACACGGCGGCAGTACAATACCCGAACATGGTTGAATGAATACCATTATCCCTTGCGTACGGATGACGCCATATGGCGTCAAAAAAATGCCACCAGGCCGGATGGCGTGATTTTTTTCCCTAGGAAAGTTAGGGCAATTATCATAAATGGGCGCTGTACTTGGCTGTGTGAGCTGAGACAGGTTCTCAGACTTGTTTTCCCTTGAAATAAAATCCTCCACACCACAATTAGTACAAGAAAAATAAATATAAATCGGGCAAAGGATTCGAACCCAGGCCTCTGTAGTCCAAAGCCTTATGCTCTACCAATATAGCCACAACAGTAGCTGGACCAAATATTTTTACTTCAACCTTATATTGTTGTCTGAATGATGCGTGCGATGCTTATTATAAAAAATAACTTAATCATGAATATGCATGATGGTAATAGCGGTCTAGATACGCCCATTTATGATAACTGCCCCTAACCTTCCTTGGAAACAAAATTATGCGGCCGGATGACGCCATTGGCCGCCGTTTGTGCAGTTTCAATCCATTGTTGGATTATTGTTTATGTCATGCTTGACTGCAAAAACACATTGTAGCGGTTCGATTTGGCTGCCAGAACCGCTGCAACACCCCGACGTCTCCCGTAAAATACCGTGCCCAAGGGGTTAAGAATCATGGCTTTGTAACTGTAAATTTGAAAAATGAGGGAAACTAGTGCGCATGCGTCAATTCTGTATGAAAATGAGGAACATTTTCTCTTCACGCACGCGCACATACGAAGAAGATAGAGCTGAAACAACTTTACTTGGTCGCTATTCCAATGGCACTTGTCAACAACTCGCTGTGTGAAACAACATTTCCGCAGATCAAGTCTACATGTAATGTATAGTCAACATGTACAGTACACACATTACATGTACAGTATACATCCGATCCAAGTACTCGGTATGTGAATTGTTCATGTCATAAAAAGTAATAAGCGAATAATTCGTGCAAAACAGGTGAAAATTAGGGTTGTTTGATTATTTGTCGGGGTGTTTATTTCTTTGTTTCTTCGGTAGTCATCTTTATCATAGTGATGTGGGGATCTGTGCGCCAGTGGCGTAAACACGGGGAAGGAGTTCAGGGGCCCGCCGATTTGTATTTCTTTTTTGTTTCGTAAATTTAAAAAGGGGAAAATTGTACACAAAGTGATGTTTCAAATTTCAAGCGGTGTTTAGGGCAGGGGTATCCCCCGTTGAGAAAAAGTTCAAGATGCAGTACTTCGTTGACAAATTCAATAATCATCCCCACTTTTCGACACGGATTTACTCGCCACTGGTGAAATCTCATTTGTTTGGCGTATATTATTTATTGGTAATACCTGTTATTATTGTGTTTATTATTTGATAGTGTTGAAATAACTCTTATGATGTAACTTTCCATAAATTCCTGTCGTCAAATGTAACACAAGGTCGTGGACTCAATATCGGCATCAGTATAGCTGTTTTACTTTGATTTGCTCATCATTGCACGCACAGCCGATTTTAGTCGAAATTTATTTCGATACATAGGCCTACAACTTTATTTTTGTATAGGAAGGGGCTGGTGCATTATTTATTTTACAATTATAAATACAGATTTACTTATTTACTTATTTTCGTTTAGTTCTGTCATGGTACATTTTGGCGTTTGGCGGGTGGGGTGTCATGTTATCACGGACTATGTTCGACTGTAGGCCTATCGTATATATCGCAGTATGTACAGGATCATGCATGCAGCAGTCATTGCAATTGTAATCTGATATGGCGCGCGCGCCCTGTGGGTCAGCGCGCGCGAGCCCTGTAGGTCAGCGCGCGGTCGTGGGGTATTATTTGCAGTTACATGGGTTCATCTGCGTTCATCAGTTCGGGATTCAGTGTACAGCCGCAAGCCTGCTAGCTATGATCGTGACGACACAGCCCCTTTAATAGCCACGAACCGCCAGTAACAACGTCTGGGGAATTTCGTAAAATCTCCCGCCGAAAAATGGGGAAAACTAGTGCGCATGCGCAAT
This sequence comes from Hippasteria phrygiana, assembly GCA_037893225.1. Taxonomy (NCBI): domain Eukaryota; kingdom Metazoa; phylum Echinodermata; class Asteroidea; order Valvatida; family Goniasteridae; genus Hippasteria; species Hippasteria phrygiana. The sequence continues at coordinate 1,122,631 of JAZGUH010000559.1, read as the reverse complement.
TCTGTATGAAAATGAGGAACATTTTCTCTTCACGCACGCGCATATACGAAGAAGAGCTGCCATGAAGTTGCACAATAGTCTGGTAGCTATCTATACTACTGGCCGAAGGGGCGCCGTTCGCGATCGAAGCTTCGTAGGATCGAATTTCCCTTCACAGTAGTTATACTAAATACCCAATAAATAAAATAATAAGAAAATAATTGCGGGCACAGACATGGGTGCATATTCTGAGAAGTCGAAGCTTGCAAAATAAATGTCCTTAAAGGTAATGTACATGATCGGTCATTGTTACAATTTTCAAAAATGGGCGGATTTGGGGGTTAGTGTTTTACAGGAAATATCGTTCTACTAACCTGTTCAAAGTTTTGCGTTGTTGGATGGCGAAAACAAGAGAGAAAAACGGCGCTCCTTTCCAGCCGTTTGGCGGATGATAGCCTTTTGTCAAGGCACGCGTGGCTACCTGGACGCGTGACGCGCTCCGAATGGCAGCATGTCCGGGGCGCGCCACTGTTCGGGTAGCCACGCGCGCCTTGACTTAAGTCTTAAGGGCAGTTTTCCAAAGTTTTCCAGCTGGAAATCGTTGGAAAACGATATCAATTTCTACTTTTCTTGACAACGACAGCACAACTAGTGCCGTAATTTCACAGGATGATTGAGACTACTATTAACTTACAATCGAGTAAGGTATTTCGTAATAATTCAGTAAAAACAACTTAGACGATTACCAATCGTGTACACTACTTTTAAATATAATAATAAATAAAGAACATTACTTGTTTTTTTTCCCGGAAACCCTTAGAGTTAATCAATCAAATATGCATTCTGGTATTATGCCTTTTTAAACAAAAAAGTTATGTGATGTTGACCAAGCTTTCAGGTGCCGCGATTCACCGGGGCCCCATACTCCGGCTTACCGGCTCCCATGTAGGACTCTTAAGGGCTCGGATTCCGGTCCATCACAGATCAGACCCCGGTCCATCACACCTCCTTCCCCACTCATCCATATAACCTGAAGGTCTAGCACCGTAAAAGGGAGGAACATGGCTGCACCCTAAGCAATGACTGCCGAGCCAGCCAAACGTGCCATGAGCCTGTACGATGATGCTTACCTGGACTTCACGAGCGGTCCCAACTGCACTGCTAATCGACCGCACGCCACAGTACAGTTGGTATTTGGGGACGGTAAACGAATACTCTTATAAATAATGACATTTCTGGAAAAGAAAAAGGAAATACTGAAAAGCTGGGAATCGAACCCTCAGCTTAAGAGCCGATAAACGACTCGATGAACGACTCGCTTAACCACTCGGCCACTAAGCTGTTACTGCCTGAGAGAATTTTTAAACCTATTGAAACAGAGAAGAAACCACACGGCGGCAGTACAATACCCGAACATGGTTGAATGAATACCATTATCCCTTGCGTACGGATGACGCCATATGGCGTCAAAAAAATGCCACCAGGCCGGATGGCGTGATTTTTTTCCCTAGGAAAGTTAGGGCAATTATCATAAATGGGCGCTGTACTTGGCTGTGTGAGCTGAGACAGGTTCTCAGACTTGTTTTCCCTTGAAATAAAATCCTCCACACCACAATTAGTACAAGAAAAATAAATATAAATCGGGCAAAGGATTCGAACCCAGGCCTCTGTAGTCCAAAGCCTTATGCTCTACCAATATAGCCACAACAGTAGCTGGACCAAATATTTTTACTTCAACCTTATATTGTTGTCTGAATGATGCGTGCGATGCTTATTATAAAAAATAACTTAATCATGAATATGCATGATGGTAATAGCGGTCTAGATACGCCCATTTATGATAACTGCCCCTAACCTTCCTTGGAAACAAAATTATGCGGCCGGATGACGCCATTGGCCGCCGTTTGTGCAGTTTCAATCCATTGTTGGATTATTGTTTATGTCATGCTTGACTGCAAAAACACATTGTAGCGGTTCGATTTGGCTGCCAGAACCGCTGCAACACCCCGACGTCTCCCGTAAAATACCGTGCCCAAGGGGTTAAGAATCATGGCTTTGTAACTGTAAATTTGAAAAATGAGGGAAACTAGTGCGCATGCGTCAATTCTGTATGAAAATGAGGAACATTTTCTCTTCACGCACGCGCACATACGAAGAAGATAGAGCTGAAACAACTTTACTTGGTCGCTATTCCAATGGCACTTGTCAACAACTCGCTGTGTGAAACAACATTTCCGCAGATCAAGTCTACATGTAATGTATAGTCAACATGTACAGTACACACATTACATGTACAGTATACATCCGATCCAAGTACTCGGTATGTGAATTGTTCATGTCATAAAAAGTAATAAGCGAATAATTCGTGCAAAACAGGTGAAAATTAGGGTTGTTTGATTATTTGTCGGGGTGTTTATTTCTTTGTTTCTTCGGTAGTCATCTTTATCATAGTGATGTGGGGATCTGTGCGCCAGTGGCGTAAACACGGGGAAGGAGTTCAGGGGCCCGCCGATTTGTATTTCTTTTTTGTTTCGTAAATTTAAAAAGGGGAAAATTGTACACAAAGTGATCTTTCAAATTTCAAGCGGTGTTTAGGGCAGGGGTATCCCCCGTTGAGAAAAAGTTCAAGATGCAGTACTTCGTTGACAAATTCAATAATCATCCCCACTTTTCGACACGGATTTACTCGCCACTGGTGAAATCTCATTTGTTTGGCGTATATTATTTATTGGTAATACCTGTTATTATTGTGTTTATTATTTGATAGTGTTGAAATAACTCTTATGATGTAACTTTCCATAAATTCCTGTCGTCAAATGTAACACAAGGTCGTGGACTCAATATCGGCATCAGTATAGCTGTTTTACTTTGATTTGCTCATCATTGCACGCACAGCCGATTTTAGTCGAAATTTATTTCGATACATAGGCCTACAACTTTATTTTTGTATAGGAAGGGGCTGGTGCATTATTTATTTTACAATTATAAATACAGATTTACTTATTTACTTATTTTCGTTTAGTTCTGTCATGGTACATTTTGGCGTTTGGCGGGTGGGGTGTCATGTTATCACGGACTATGTTCGACTGTAGGCCTATCGTATATATTTTTGGTGGCACAAACACATACAAAATACTTGTACATGCAGTATGTACAGGATCATGCATGCAGCAGTCATTGCAATTGTAATCTGATATGGCGCGCGCGCCCTGTGGGTCAGCGCGCGCGAGCCCTGTAGGTCAGCGCGCGGTCGTGGGGTATTATTTGCAGTTACATGGGTTCATCTGCGTTCATCAGTTCGGGATTCAGTGTACAGCCGCAAGCCTGCTAGCTATGATCGTGACGACACAGCCCCTTTAATAGCCACGAACCGCCAGTAACAACGTCTGGGGAATTTCGTAAAATCTCCCGCCGAAAAATGGGGAAAACTAGTGCGCATGCGCAATTCTGTATGAAAATGAGGAACATTTTCTCTTCACGCACGCGCATATACGAAGAAGAGCTGCCATGAAGTTGCACAATAGTCTGGTAGCTATCTATACTACTGGCCGAAGGGGCGCCGTTCGCGATCGAAGCTTCGTAGGATCGAATTTCCCTTCACAGTAGTTATACTAAATACCCAATAAATAAAATAATAAGAAAATAATTGCGGGCACAGACATGGGTGCATATTCTGAGAAGTCGAAGCTTGCAAAATAAATGTCCTTAAAGGTAATGTACATGATCGGTCATTGTTACAATTTTCAAAAATGGGCGGATTTGGGGGTTAGTGTTTTACAGGAAATATCGTTCTACTAACCTGTTCAAAGTTTTGCGTTGTTGGATGGCGAAAACAAGAGAGAAAAACGGCGCTCCTTTCCAGCCGTTTGGCGGATGATAGCCTTTTGTCAAGGCACGCGTGGCTACCTGGACGCGTGACGCGCTCCGAATGGCAGCATGTCCGGGGCGCGCCACTGTTCGGGTAGCCACGCGCGCCTTGACTTAAGTCTTAAGGGCAGTTTTCCAAAGTTTTCCAGCTGGAAATCGTTGGAAAACGATATCAATTTCTACTTTTCTTGACAACGACAGCACAACTAGTGCCGTAATTTCACAGGATGATTGAGACTACTATTAACTTACAATCGAGTAAGGTATTTCGTAATAATTCAGTAAAAACAACTTAGACGATTACCAATCGTGTACACTACTTTTAAATATAATAATAAATAAAGAACATTACTTGTTTTTTTTCCCGGAAACCCTTAGAGTTAATCAATCAAATATGCATTCTGGTATTATGCCTTTTTAAACAAAAAAGTTATGTGATGTTGACCAAGCTTTCAGGTGCCGCGATTCACCGGGGCCCCATACTCCGGCTTACCGGCTCCCATGTAGGACTCTTAAGGGCTCGGATTCCGGTCCATCACAGATCAGACCCCGGTCCATCACACCTCCTTCCCCACTCATCCATATAACCTGAAGGTCTAGCACCGTAAAAGGGAGGAACATGGCTGCACCCTAAGCAATGACTGCCGAGCCAGCCAAACGTGCCATGAGCCTGTACGATGATGCTTACCTGGACTTCACGAGCGGTCCCAACTGCACTGCTAATCGACCGCACGCCACAGTACAGTTGGTATTTGGGGACGGTAAACGAATACTCTTATAAATAATGACATTTCTGGAAAAGAAAAAGGAAATACTGAAAAGCTGGGAATCGAACCCTCAGCTTAAGAGCCGATAAACGACTCGATGAACGACTCGCTTAACCACTCGGCCACTAAGCTGTTACTGCCTGAGAGAATTTTTAAACCTATTGAAACAGAGAAGAAACCACACGGCGGCAGTACAATACCCGAACATGGTTGAATGAATACCATTATCCCTTGCGTACGGATGACGCCATATGGCGTCAAAAAAATGCCACCAGGCCGGATGGCGTGATTTTTTTCCCTAGGAAAGTTAGGGCAATTATCATAAATGGGCGCTGTACTTGGCTGTGTGAGCTGAGACAGGTTCTCAGACTTGTTTTCCCTTGAAATAAAATCCTCCACACCACAATTAGTACAAGAAAAATAAATATAAATCGGGCAAAGGATTCGAACCCAGGCCTCTGTAGTCCAAAGCCTTATGCTCTACCAATATAGCCACAACAGTAGCTGGACCAAGTATTTTTACTTCAACCTTATATTGTTGTCTGAATGATGCGTGCGATGCTTATTATAAAAAATAACTTAATCATGAATATGCATGATGGTAATAGCGGTCTAGATACGCCCATTTATGATAACTGCCCCTAACCTTCCTTGGAAACAAAATTATGCGGCCGGATGACGCCATTGGCCGCCGTTTGTGCAGTTTCAATCCATTGTTGGATTATTGTTTATGTCATGCTTGACTGCAAAAACACATTGTAGCGGTTCGATTTGGCTGCCAGAACCGCTGCAACACCCCGACGTCTCCCGTAAAATACCGTGCCCAAGGGGTTAAGAATCATGGCTTTGTAACTGTAAATTTGAAAAATGAGGGAAACTAGTGCGCATGCGTCAATTCTGTATGAAAATGAGGAACATTTTCTCTTCACGCACGCGCACATACGAAGAAGATAGAGCTGAAACAACTTTACTTGGTCGCTATTCCAATGGCACTTGTCAACAACTCGCTGTGTGAAACAACATTTCCGCAGATCAAGTCTACATGTAATGTATAGTCAACATGTACAGTACACACATTACATGTACAGTATACATCCGATCCAAGTACTCGGTATGTGAATTGTTCATGTCATAAAAAGTAATAAGCGAATAATTCGTGCAAAACAGGTGAAAATTAGGGTTGTTTGATTATTTGTCGGGGTGTTTATTTCTTTGTTTCTTCGGTAGTCATCTTTATCATAGTGATGTGGGGATCTGTGCGCCAGTGGCGTAAACACGGGGAAGGAGTTCAGGGGCCCGCCGATTTGTATTTCTTTTTTGTTTCGTAAATTTAAAAAGGGGAAAATTGTACACAAAGTGATGTTTCAAATTTCAAGCGGTGTTTAGGGCAGGGGTATCCCCCGTTGAGAAAAAGTTCAAGATGCAGTACTTCGTTGACAAATTCAATAATCATCCCCACTTTTCGACACGGATTTACTCGCCACTGGTGAAATCTCATTTGTTTGGCGTATATTATTTATTGGTAATACCTGTTATTATTGTGTTTATTATTTGATAGTGTTGAAATAACTCTTATGATGTAACTTTCCATAAATTCCTGTCGTCAAATGTAACACAAGGTCGTGGACTCAATATCGGCATCAGTATAGCTGTTTTACTTTGATTTGCTCATCATTGCACGCACAGCCGATTTTAGTCGAAATTTATTTCGATACATAGGCCTACAACTTTATTTTTGTATAGGAAGGGGCTGGTGCATTATTTATTTTACAATTATAAATACAGATTTACTTATTTACTTATTTTCGTTTAGTTCTGTCATGGTACATTTTGGCGTTTGGCGGGTGGGGTGTCATGTTATCACGGACTATGTTCGACTGTAGGCCTATCGTATATATCGCAGTATGTACAGGATCATGCATGCAGCAGTCATTGCAATTGTAATCTGATATGGCGCGCGCGCCCTGTGGGTCAGCGCGCGCGAGCCCTGTAGGTCAGCGCGCGGTCGTGGGGTATTATTTGCAGTTACATGGGTTCATCTGCGTTCATCAGTTCGGGATTCAGTGTACAGCCGCAAGCCTGCTATGATCGTGACGACACAGCCCCTTTAATAGCCACGAACCGCCAGTAACAACGTCTGGGGAATTTCGTAAAATCTCCCGCCGAAAAATGGGGAAAACTAGTGCGCATGCGCAATTCTGTATGAAAATGAGGAACATTTTCTCTTCACGCACGCGCATATACGAAGAAGAGCTGCCATGAAGTTGCACAATAGTCTGGTAGCTATCTATACTACTGGCCGAAGGGGCGCCGTTCGCGATCGAAGCTTCGTAGGATCGAATTTCCCTTCACAGTAGTTATACTAAATACCCAATAAATAAAATAATAAGAAAATAATTGCGGGCACAGACATGGGTGCATATTCTGAGAAGTCGAAGCTTGCAAAATAAATGTCCTTAAAGGTAATGTACATGATCGGTCATTGTTACAATTTTCAAAAATGGGCGGATTTGGGGGTTAGTGTTTTACAGGAAATATCGTTCTACTAACCTGTTCAAAGTTTTGCGTTGTTGGATGGCGAAAACAAGAGAGAAAAACGGCGCTCCTTTCCAGCCGTTTGGCGGATGATAGCCTTTTGTCAAGGCACGCGTGGCTACCTGGACGCGTGACGCGCTCCGAATGGCAGCATGTCCGGGGCGCGCCACTGTTCGGGTAGCCACGCGCGCCTTGACTTAAGTCTTAAGGGCAGTTTTCCAAAGTTTTCCAGCTGGAAATCGTTGGAAAACGATATCAATTTCTACTTTTCTTGACAACGACAGCACAACTAGTGCCGTAATTTCACAGGATGATTGAGACTACTATTAACTTACAATCGAGTAAGGTATTTCGTAATAATTCAGTAAAAACAACTTAGACGATTACCAATCGTGTACACTACTTTTAAATATAATAATAAATAAAGAACATTACTTGTTTTTTTTCCCGGAAACCCTTAGAGTTAATCAATCAAATATGCATTCTGGTATTATGCCTTTTTAAACAAAAAAGTTATGTGATGTTGACCAAGCTTTCAGGTGCCGCGATTCACCGGGGCCCCATACTCCGGCTTACCGGCTCCCATGTAGGACTCTTAAGGGCTCGGATTCCGGTCCATCACAGATCAGACCCCGGTCCATCACACCTCCTTCCCCACTCATCCATATAACCTGAAGGTCTAGCACCGTAAAAGGGAGGAACATGGCTGCACCCTAAGCAATGACTGCCGAGCCAGCCAAACGTGCCATGAGCCTGTACGATGATGCTTACCTGGACTTCACGAGCGGTCCCAACTGCACTGCTAATCGACCGCACGCCACAGTACAGTTGGTATTTGGGGACGGTAAACGAATACTCTTATAAATAATGACATTTCTGGAAAAGAAAAAGGAAATACTGAAAAGCTGGGAATCGAACCCTCAGCTTAAGAGCCGATAAACGACTCGATGAACGACTCGCTTAACCACTCGGCCACTAAGCTGTTACTGCCTGAGAGAATTTTTAAACCTATTGAAACAGAGAAGAAACCACACGGCGGCAGTACAATACCCGAACATGGTTGAATGAATACCATTATCCCTTGCGTACGGATGACGCCATATGGCGTCAAACAAATGCCACCAGGCCGGATGGCGTGATTTTTTTCCCTAGGAAAGTTAGGGCAATTATCATAAATGGGCGCTGTACTTGGCTGTGTGAGCTGAGACAGGTTCTCAGACTTGTTTTCCCTTGAAATAAAATCCTCCACACCACAATTAGTACAAGAAAAATAAATATAAATCGGGCAAAGGATTCGAACCCAGGCCTCTGTAGTCCAAAGCCTTATGCTCTACCAATATAGCCACAACAGTAGCTGGACCAAATATTTTTACTTCAACCTTATATTGTTGTCTGAATGATGCGTGCGATGCTTATTATAAAAAATAACTTAATCATGAATATGCATGATGGTAATAGCGGTCTAGATACGCCCATTTATGATAACTGCCCCTAACCTTCCTTGGAAACAAAATTATGCGGCCGGATGACGCCATTGGCCGCCGTTTGTGCAGTTTCAATCCATTGTTGGATTATTGTTTATGTCATGCTTGACTGCAAAAACACATTGTAGCGGTTCGATTTGGCTGCCAGAACCGCTGCAACACCCCGACGTCTCCCGTAAAATACCGTGCCCAAGGGGTTAAGAATCATGGCTTTGTAACTGTAAATTTGAAAAATGAGGGAAACTAGTGCGCATGCGTCAATTCTGTATGAAAATGAGGAACATTTTCTCTTCACGCACGCGCACATACGAAGAAGATAGAGCTGAAACAACTTTACTTGGTCGCTATTCCAATGGCACTTGTCAACAACTCGCTGTGTGAAACAACATTTCCGCAGATCAAGTCTACATGTAATGTATAGTCAACATGTACAGTACACACATTACATGTACAGTATACATCCGATCCAAGTACTCGGTATGTGAATTGTTCATGTCATAAAAAGTAATAAGCGAATAATTCGTGCAAAACAGGTGAAAATTAGGGTTGTTTGATTATTTGTCGGGGTGTTTATTTCTTTGTTTCTTCGGTAGTCATCTTTATCATAGTGATGTGGGGATCTGTGCGCCAGTGGCGTAAACACGGGGAAGGAGTTCAGGGGCCCGCCGATTTGTATTTCTTTTTTGTTTCGTAAATTTAAAAAGGGGAAAATTGTACACAAAGTGATGTTTCAAATTTCAAGCGGTGTTTAGGGCAGGGGTATCCCCCGTTGAGAAAAAGTTCAAGATGCAGTACTTCGTTGACAAATTCAATAATCATCCCCACTTTTCGACACGGATTTACTCGCCACTGGTGAAATCTCATTTGTTTGGCGTATATTATTTATTGGTAATACCTGTTATTATTGTGTTTATTATTTGATAGTGTTGAAATAACTCTTATGATGTAACTTTCCATAAATTCCTGTCGTCAAATGTAACACAAGGTCGTGGACTCAATATCGGCATCAGTATAGCTGTTTTACTTTGATTTGCTCATCATTGCACGCACAGCCGATTTTAGTCGAAATTTATTTCGATACATAGGCCTACAACTTTATTTTTGTATAGGAAGGGGCTGGTGCATTATTTATTTTACAATTATAAATACAGATTTACTTATTTACTTATTTTCGTTTAGTTCTGTCATGGTACATTTTGGCGTTTGGCGGGTGGGGTGTCATGTTATCACGGACTATGTTCGACTGTAGGCCTATCGTATATATCGCAGTATGTACAGGATCATGCATGCAGCAGTCATTGCAATTGTAATCTGATATGGCGCGCGCGCCCTGTGGGTCAGCGCGCGCGAGCCCTGTAGGTCAGCGCGCGGTCGTGGGGTATTATTTGCAGTTACATGGGTTCATCTGCGTTCATCAGTTCGGGATTCAGTGTACAGCCGCAAGCCTGCTATGATCGTGACGACACAGCCCCTTTAATAGCCACGAACCGCCAGTAACAACGTCTGGGGAATTTCGTAAAATCTCCCGCCGAAAAATGGGGAAAACTAGTGCGCATGCGCAATTCTGTATGAAAATGAGGAACATTTTCTCTTCACGCACGCGCATATACGAAGAAGAGCTGCCATGAAGTTGCACAATAGTCTGGTAGCTATCTATACTACTGGCCGAAGGGGCGCCGTTCGCGATCGAAGCTTCGTAGGATCGAATTTCCCTTCACAGTAGTTATACTAAATACCCAATAAATAAAATAATAAGAAAATAATTGCGGGCACAGACATGGGTGCATATTCTGAGAAGTCGAAGCTTGCAAAATAAATGTCCTTAAAGGTAATGTACATGATCGGTCATTGTTACAATTTTCAAAAATGGGCGGATTTGGGGGTTAGTGTTTTACAGGAAATATCGTTCTACTAACCTGTTCAAAGTTTTGCGTTGTTGGATGGCGAAAACAAGAGAGAAAAACGGCGCTCCTTTCCAGCCGTTTGGCGGATGATAGCCTTTTGTCAAGGCACGCGTGGCTACCTGGACGCGTGACGCGCTCCGAATGGCAGCATGTCCGGGGCGCGCCACTGTTCGGGTAGCCACGCGCGCCTTGACTTAAGTCTTAAGGGCAGTTTTCCAAAGTTTTCCAGCTGGAAATCGTTGGAAAACGATATCAATTTCTACTTTTCTTGACAACGACAGCACAACTAGTGCCGTAATTTCACAGGATGATTGAGACTACTATTAACTTACAATCGAGTAAGGTATTTCGTAATAATTCAGTAAAAACAACTTAGACGATTACCAATCGTGTACACTACTTTTAAATATAATAATAAATAAAGAACATTACTTGTTTTTTTTCCCGGAAACCCTTAGAGTTAATCAATCAAATATGCATTCTGGTATTATGCCTTTTTAAACAAAAAAGTTATGTGATGTTGACCAAGCTTTCAGGTGCCGCGATTCACCGGGGCCCCATACTCCGGCTTACCGGCTCCCATGTAGGACTCTTAAGGGCTCGGATTCCGGTCCATCACAGATCAGACCCCGGTCCATCACACCTCCTTCCCCACTCATCCATATAACCTGAAGGTCTAGCACCGTAAAAGGGAGGAACATGGCTGCACCCTAAGCAATGACTGCCGAGCCAGCCAAACGTGCCATGAGCCTGTACGATGATGCTTACCTGGACTTCACGAGCGGTCCCAACTGCACTGCTAATCGACCGCACGCCACAGTACAGTTGGTATTTGGGGACGGTAAACGAATACTCTTATAAATAATGACATTTCTGGAAAAGAAAAAGGAAATACTGAAAAGCTGGGAATCGAACCCTCAGCTTAAGAGCCGATAAACGACTCGATGAACGACTCGCTTAACCACTCGGCCACTAAGCTGTTACTGCCTGAGAGAATTTTTAAACCTATTGAAACAGAGAAGAAACCACACGGCGGCAGTACAATACCCGAACATGGTTGAATGAATACCATTATCCCTTGCGTACGGATGACGCCATATGGCGTCAAAAAAATGCCACCAGGCCGGATGGCGTGATTTTTTTCCCTAGGAAAGTTAGGGCAATTATCATAAATGGGCGCTGTACTTGGCTGTGTGAGCTGAGACAGGTTCTCAGACTTGTTTTCCCTTGAAATAAAATCCTCCACACCACAATTAGTACAAGAAAAATAAATATAAATCGGGCAAAGGATTCGAACCCAGGCCTCTGTAGTCCAAAGCCTTATGCTCTACCAATATAGCCACAACAGTAGCTGGACCAAATATTTTTACTTCAACCTTATATTGTTGTCTGAATGATGCGTGCGATGCTTATTATAAAAAATAACTTAATCATGAATATGCATGATGGTAATAGCGGTCTAGATACGCCCATTTATGATAACTGCCCCTAACCTTCCTTGGAAACAAAATTATGCGGCCGGATGACGCCATTGGCCGCCGTTTGTGCAGTTTCAATCCATTGTTGGATTATTGTTTATGTCATGCTTGACTGCAAAAACACATTGTAGCGGTTCGATTTGGCTGCCAGAACCGCTGCAACACCCCGACGTCTCCCGTAAAATACCGTGCCCAAGGGGTTAAGAATCATGGCTTTGTAACTGTAAATTTGAAAAATGAGGGAAACTAGTGCGCATGCGTCAATTCTGTATGAAAATGAGGAACATTTTCTCTTCACGCACGCGCACATACGAAGAAGATAGAGCTGAAACAACTTTACTTGGTCGCTATTCCAATGGCACTTGTCAACAACTCGCTGTGTGAAACAACATTTCCGCAGATCAAGTCTACATGTAATGTATAGTCAACATGTACAGTACACACATTACATGTACAGTATACATCCGATCCAAGTACTCGGTATGTGAATTGTTCATGTCATAAAAAGTAATAAGCGAATAATTCGTGCAAAACAGGTGAAAATTAGGGTTGTTTGATTATTTGTCGGGGTGTTTATTTCTTTGTTTCTTCGGTAGTCATCTTTATCATAGTGATGTGGGGATCTGTGCGCCAGTGGCGTAAACACGGGGAAGGAGTTCAGGGGCCCGCCGATTTGTATTTCTTTTTTGTTTCGTAAATTTAAAAAGGGGAAAATTGTACACAAAGTGATGTTTCAAATTTCAAGCGGTGTTTAGGGCAGGGGTATCCCCCGTTGAGAAAAAGTTCAAGATGCAGTACTTCGTTGACAAATTCAATAATCATCCCCACTTTTCGACACGGATTTACTCGCCACTGGTGAAATCTCATTTGTTTGGCGTATATTATTTATTGGTAATACCTGTTATTATTGTGTTTATTATTTGATAGTGTTGAAATAACTCTTATGATGTAACTTTCCATAAATTCCTGTCGTCAAATGTAACACAAGGTCGTGGACTCAATATCGGCATCAGTATAGCTGTTTTACTTTGATTTGCTCATCATTGCACGCACAGCCGATTTTAGTCGAAATTTATTTCGATACATAGGCCTACAACTTTATTTTTGTATAGGAAGGGGCTGGTGCATTATTTATTTTACAATTATAAATACAGATTTACTTATTTACTTATTTTCGTTTAGTTCTGTCATGGTACATTTTGGCGTTTGGCGGGTGGGGTGTCATGTTATCACGGACTATGTTCGACTGTAGGCCTATCGTATATATTTTTGGTGGCACAAACACATACAAAATACTTGTACATGCAGTATGTACAGGATCATGCATGCAGCAGTCATTGCAATTGTAATCTGATATGGCGCGCGCGCCCTGTGGGTCAGCGCGCGCGAGCCCTGTAGGTCAGCGCGCGGTCGTGGGGTATTATTTGCAGTTACATGGGTTCATCTGCGTTCATCAGTTCGGGATTCAGTGTACAGCCGCAAGCCTGCTATGATCGTGACGACACAGCCCCTTTAATAGCCACGAACCGCCAGTAACAACGTCTGGGGAATTTCGTAAAATCTCCCGCCGAAAAATGGGGAAAACTAGTGCGCATGCGCAATTCTGTGTGAAAATGAGGAACATTTTCTCTTCACGCACGCGCATATACGAAGAAGAGCTGCCATGAAGTTGCACAATAGTCTGGTAGCTATCTATACTACTGGCCGAAGGGGCGCCGTTCGCGATCGAAGCTTCGTAGGATCGAATTTCCCTTCACAGTAGTTATACTAAATACCCAATAAATAAAATAATAAGAAAATAATTGCGGGCACAGACATGGGTGCATATTCTGAGAAGTCGAAGCTTGCAAAATAAATGTCCTTAAAGGTAATGTACATGATCGGTCATTGTTACAATTTTCAAAAATGGGCGGATTTGGGGGTTAGTGTTTTACAGGAAATATCGTTCTACTAACCTGTTCAAAGTTTTGCGTTGTTGGATGGCGAAAACAAGAGAGAAAAACGGCGCTCCTTTCCAGCCGTTTGGCGGATGATAGCCTTTTGTCAAGGCACGCGTGGCTACCTGGACGCGTGACGCGCTCCGAATGGCAGCATGTCCGGGGCGCGCCACTGTTCGGGTAGCCACGCGCGCCTTGACTTAAGTCTTAAGGGCAGTTTTCCAAAGTTTTCCAGCTGGAAATCGTTGGAAAACGATATCAATTTCTACTTTTCTTGACAACGACAGCACAACTAGTGCCGTAATTTCACAGGATGATTGAGACTACTATTAACTTACAATCGAGTAAGGTATTTCGTAATAATTCAGTAAAAACAACTTAGACGATTACCAATCGTGTACACTACTTTTAAATATAATAATAAATAAAGAACATTACTTGTTTTTTTTCCCGGAAACCCTTAGAGTTAATCAATCAAATATGCATTCTGGTATTATGCCTTTTTAAACAAAAAAGTTATGTGATGTTGACCAAGCTTTCAGGTGCCGCGATTCACCGGGGCCCCATACTCCGGCTTACCGGCTCCCATGTAGGACTCTTAAGGGCTCGGATTCCGGTCCATCACAGATCAGACCCCGGTCCATCACACCTCCTTCCCCCCTCATCCATATAACCTGAAGGTCTAGCACCGTAAAAGGGAGGAACATGGCTGCACCCTAAGCAATGACTGCCGAGCCAGCCAAACGTGCCATGAGCCTGTACGATGATGCTTACCTGGACTTCACGAGCGGTCCCAACTGCACTGCTAATCGACCGCACGCCACAGTACAGTTGGTATTTGGGGACGGTAAACGAATACTCTTATAAATAATGACATTTCTGGAAAAGAAAAAGGAAATACTGAAAAGCTGGGAATCGAACCCTCAGCTTAAGAGCCGATAAACGACTCGATGAACGACTCGCTTAACCACTCGGCCACTAAGCTGTTACTGCCTGAGAGAATTTTTAAACCTATTGAAACAGAGAAGAAACCACACGGCGGCAGTACAATACCCGAACATGGTTGAATGAATACCATTATCCCTTGCGTACGGATGACGCCATATGGCGTCAAAAAAATGCCACCAGGCCGGATGGCGTGATTTTTTTCCCTAGGAAAGTTAGGGCAATTATCATAAATGGGCGCTGTACTTGGCTGTGTGAGCTGAGACAGGTTCTCAGACTTGTTTTCCCTTGAAATAAAATCCTCCACACCACAATTAGTACAAGAAAAATAAATATAAATCGGGCAAAGGATTCGAACCCAGGCCTCTGTAGTCCAAAGCCTTATGCTCTACCAATATAGCCACAACAGTAGCTGGACCAAATATTTTTACTTCAACCTTATATTGTTGTCTGAATGATGCGTGCGATGCTTATTATAAAAAATAACTTAATCATGAATATGCATGATGGTAATAGCGGTCTAGATACGCCCATTTATGATAACTGCCCCTAACCTTCCTTGGAAACAAAATTATGCGGCCGGATGACGCCATTGGCCGCCGTTTGTGCAGTTTCAATCCATTGTTGGATTATTGTTTATGTCATGCTTGACTGCAAAAACACATTGTAGCGGTTCGATTTGGCTGCCAGAACCGCTGCAACACCCCGACGTCTCCCGTAAAATACCGTGCCCAAGGGGTTAAGAATCATGGCTTTGTAACTGTAAATTTGAAAAATGAGGGAAACTAGTGCGCATGCGTCAATTCTGTATGAAAATGAGGAACATTTTCTCTTCACGCACGCGCACATACGAAGAAGATAGAGCTGAAACAACTTTACTTGGTCGCTATTCAAATGGCACTTGTCAACAACTCGCTGTGTGAAACAACATTTCCGCAGATCAAGTCTACATGTAATGTATAGTCAACATGTACAGTACACACATTACATGTACAGTATACATCCGATCCAAGTACTCGGTATGTGAATTGTTCATGTCATAAAAAGTAATAAGCGAATAATTCGTGCAAAACAGGTGAAAATTAGGGTTGTTTGATTATTTGTCGGGGTGTTTATTTCTTTGTTTCTTCGGTAGTCATCTTTATCATAGTGATGTGGGGATCTGTGCGCCAGTGGCGTAAACACGGGGAAGGAGTTCAGGGGCCCGCCGATTTGTATTTCTTTTTTGTTTCGTAAATTTAAAAGGGGGAAAATTGTACACAAAGTGATGTTTCAAATTTCAAGCGGTGTTTAGGGCAGGGGTATCCCCCGTTGAGAAAAAGTTCAAGATGCAGTACTTCGTTGACAAATTCAATAATCATCCCCACTTTTCGACACGGATTTACTCGCCACTGGTGAAATCTCATTTGTTTGGCGTATATTATTTATTGGTAATACCTGTTATTATTGTGTTTATTATTTGATAGTGTTGAAATAACTCTTATGATGTAACTTTCCATAAATTCCTGTCGTCAAATGTAACACAAGGTCGTGGACTCAATATCGGCATCAGTATAGCTGTTTTACTTTGATTTGCTCATCATTGCACGCACAGCCGATTTTAGTCGAAATTTATTTCGATACATAGGCCTACAACTTTATTTTTGTATAGGAAGGGGCTGGTGCATTATTTATTTTACAATTATAAATACAGATTTACTTATTTACTTATTTTCGTTTAGTTCTGTCATGGTACATTTTGGCGTTTGGCGGGTGGGGTGTCATGTTATCACGGACTATGTTCGACTGTAGGCCTATCGTATATATCGCAGTATGTACAGGATCATGCATGCAGCAGTCATTGCAATTGTAATCTGATATGGCGCGCGCGCCCTGTGGGTCAGCGCGCGCGAGCCCTGTAGGTCAGCGCGCGGTCGTGGGGTATTATTTGCAGTTACATGGGTTCATCTGCGTTCATCAGTTCGGGATTCAGTGTACAGCCGCAAGCCTGCTATGATCGTGACGACACAGCCCCTTTAATAGCCACGAACCGCCAGTAACAACGTCTGGGGAATTTCGTAAAATCTCCCGCCGAAAAATGGGGAAAACTAGTGCGCATGCGCAATTCTGTATGAAAATGAGGAACATTTTCTCTTCACGCACGCGCATATACGAAGAAGAGCTGCCATGAAGTTGCACAATAGTCTGGTAGCTATCTATACTACTGGCCGAAGGGGCGCCGTTCGCGATCGAAGCTTCGTAGGATCGAATTTCCCTTCACAGTAGTTATACTAAATACCCAATAAATAAAATAATAAGAAAATAATTGCGGGCACAGACATGGGTGCATATTCTGAGAAGTCGAAGCTTGCAAAATAAATGTCCTTAAAGGTAATGTACATGATCGGTCATTGTTACAATTTTCAAAAATGGGCGGATTTGGGGGTTAGTGTTTTACAGGAAATATCGTTCTACTAACCTGTTCAAAGTTTTGCGTTGTTGGATGGCGAAAACAAGAGAGAAAAACGGCGCTCCTTTCCAGCCGTTTGGCGGATGATAGCCTTTTGTCAAGGCACGCGTGGCTACCTGGACGCGTGACGCGCTCCGAATGGCAGCATGTCCGGGGCGCGCCACTGTTCGGGTAGCCACGCGCGCCTTGACTTAAGTCTTAAGGGCAGTTTTCCAAAGTTTTCCAGCTGGAAATCGTTGGAAAACGATATCAATTTCTACTTTTCTTGACAACGACAGCACAACTAGTGCCGTAATTTCACAGGATGATTGAGACTACTATTAACTTACAATCGAGTAAGGTATTTCGTAATAATTCAGTAAAAACAACTTAGACGATTACCAATCGTGTACACTACTTTTAAATATAATAATAAATAAAGAACATTACTTGTTTTTTTTCCCGGAAACCCTTAGAGTTAATCAATCAAATATGCATTCTGGTATTATGCCTTTTTAAACAAAAAAGTTATGTGATGTTGACCAAGCTTTCAGGTGCCGCGATTCACCGGGGCCCCATACTCCGGCTTACCGGCTCCCATGTAGGACTCTTAAGGGCTCGGATTCCGGTCCATCACAGATCAGACCCCGGTCCATCACACCTCCTTCCCCACTCATCCATATAACCTGAAGGTCTAGCACCGTAAAAGGGAGGAACATGGCTGCACCCTAAGCAATGACTGCCGAGCCAGCCAAACGTGCCATGAGCCTGTACGATGATGCTTACCTGGACTTCACGAGCGGTCCCAACTGCACTGCTAATCGACCGCACGCCACAGTACAGTTGGTATTTGGGGACGGTAAACGAATACTCTTATAAATAATGACATTTCTGGAAAAGAAAAAGGAAATACTGAAAAGCTGGGAATCGAACCCTCAGCTTAAGAGCCGATAAACGACTCGATGAACGACTCGCTTAACCACTCGGCCACTAAGCTGTTACTGCCTGAGAGAATTTTTAAACCTATTGAAACAGAGAAGAAACCACACGGCGGCAGTACAATACCCGAACATGGTTGAATGAATACCATTATCCCTTGCGTACGGATGACGCCATATGGCGTCAAAAAAATGCCACCAGGCCGGATGGCGTGATTTTTTTCCCTAGGAAAGTTAGGGCAATTATCATAAATGGGCGCTGTACTTGGCTGTGTGAGCTGAGACAGGTTCTCAGACTTGTTTTCCCTTGAAATAAAATCCTCCACACCACAATTAGTACAAGAAAAATAAATATAAATCGGGCAAAGGATTCGAACCCAGGCCTCTGTAGTCCAAAGCCTTATGCTCTACCAATATAGCCACAACAGTAGCTGGACCAAATATTTTTACTTCAACCTTATATTGTTGTCTGAATGATGCGTGCGATGCTTATTATAAAAAATAACTTAATCATGAATATGCATGTGGTAATAGCGGTCTAGATACGCCCATTTATGATAACTGCCCCTAACCTTCCTTGGAAACAAAATTATGCGGCCGGATGACGCCATTGGCCGCCGTTTGTGCAGTTTCAATCCATTGTTGGATTATTGTTTATGTCATGCTTGACTGCAAAAACACATTGTAGCGGTTCGATTTGGCTGCCAGAACCGCTGCAACACCCCGACGTCTCCCGTAAAATACCGTGCCCAAGGGGTTAAGAATCATGGCTTTGTAACTGTAAATTTGAAAAATGAGGGAAACTAGTGCGCATGCGTCAATTCTGTATGAAAATGAGGAACATTTTCTCTTCACGCACGCGCACATACGAAGAAGATAGAGCTGAAACAACTTTACTTGGTCGCTATTCCAATGGCACTTGTCAACAACTCGCTGTGTGAAACAACATTTCCGCAGATCAAGTCTACATGTAATGTATAGTCAACATGTACAGTACACACATTACATGTACAGTATACATCCGATCCAAGTACTCGGTATGTGAATTGTTCATGTCATAAAAAGTAATAAGCGAATAATTCGTGCAAAACAGGTGAAAATTAGGGTTGTTTGATTATTTGTCGGGGTGTTTATTTCTTTGTTTCTTCGGTAGTCATCTTTATCATAGTGATGTGGGGATCTGTGCGCCAGTGGCGTAAACACGGGGAAGGAGTTCAGGGGCCCGCCGATTTGTATTTCTTTTTTGTTTCGTAAATTTAAAAAGGGGAAAATTGTACACAAAGTGATGTTTCAAATTTCAAGCGGTGTTTAGGGCAGGGGTATCCCCCGTTGAGAAAAAGTTCAAGATGCAGTACTTCGTTGACAAATTCAATAATCATCCCCACTTTTCGACACGGATTTACTCGCCACTGGTGAAATCTCATTTGTTTGGCGTATATTATTTATTGGTAATACCTGTTATTATTGTGTTTATTATTTGATAGTGTTGAAATAACTCTTATGATGTAACTTTCCATAAATTCCTGTCGTCAAATGTAACACAAGGTCGTGGACTCAATATCGGCATCAGTATAGCTGTTTTACTTTGATTTGCTCATCATTGCACGCACAGCCGATTTTAGTCGAAATTTATTTCGATACATAGGCCTACAACTTTATTTTTGTATAGGAAGGGGCTGGTGCATTATTTATTTTACAATTATAAATACAGATTTACTTATTTACTTATTTTCGTTTAGTTCTGTCATGGTACATTTTGGCGTTTGGCGGGTGGGGTGTCATGTTATCACGGACTATGTTCGACTGTAGGCCTATCGTATATATCGCAGTATGTACAGGATCATGCATGCAGCAGTCATTGCAATTGTAATCTGATATGGCGCGCGCGCCCTGTGGGTCAGCGCGCGCGAGCCCTGTAGGTCAGCGCGCGGTCGTGGGGTATTATTTGCAGTTACATGGGTTCATCTGCGTTCATCAGTTCGGGATTCAGTGTACAGCCGCAAGCCTGCTAGCTATGATCGTGACGACACAGCCCCTTTAATAGCCACGAACCGCCAGTAACAACGTCTGGGGAATTTCGTAAAATCTCCCGCCGAAAAATGGGGAAAACTAGTGCGCATGCGCAATTCTGTATGAAAATGAGGAACATTTTCTCTTCACGCACGCGCATATACGAAGAAGAGCTGCCATGAAGTTGCACAATAGTCTGGTAGCTATCTATACTACTGGCCGAAGGGGCGCCGTTCGCGATCGAAGCTTCGTAGGATCGAATTTCCCTTCACAGTAGTTATACTAAATACCCAATAAATAAAATAATAAGAAAATAATTGCGGGCACAGACATGGGTGCATATTCTGAGAAGTCGAAGCTTGCAAAATAAATGTCCTTAAAGGTAATGTACATGATCGGTCATTGTTACAATTTTCAAAAATGGGCGGATTTGGGGGTTAGTGTTTTACAGGAAATATCGTTCTACTAACCTGTTCAAAGTTTTGCGTTGTTGGATGGCGAAAACAAGAGAGAAAAACGGCGCTCCTTTCCAGCCGTTTGGCGGATGATAGCCTTTTGTCAAGGCACGCGTGGCTACCTGGACGCGTGACGCGCTCCGAATGGCAGCATGTCCGGGGCGCGCCACTGTTCGGGTAGCCACGCGCGCCTTGACTTAAGTCTTAAGGGCAGTTTTCCAAAGTTTTCCAGCTGGAAATCGTTGGAAAACGATATCAATTTCTACTTTTCTTGACAACGACAGCACAACTAGTGCCGTAATTTCACAGGATGATTGAGACTACTATTAACTTACAATCGAGTAAGGTATTTCGTAATAATTCAGTAAAAACAACTTAGACGATTACCAATCGTGTACACTACTTTTAAATATAATAATAAATAAAGAACATTACTTGTTTTTTTTCCCGGAAACCCTTAGAGTTAATCAATCAAATATGCATTCTGGTATTATGCCTTTTTAAACAAAAAAGTTATGTGATGTTGACCAAGCTTTCAGGTGCCGCGATTCACCGGGGCCC
Source organism: Hippasteria phrygiana (assembly GCA_037893225.1). Classification (NCBI taxonomy): domain Eukaryota; kingdom Metazoa; phylum Echinodermata; class Asteroidea; order Valvatida; family Goniasteridae; genus Hippasteria; species Hippasteria phrygiana. The sequence continues at coordinate 1,101,343 of JAZGUH010000559.1, read as the reverse complement.
CATACTCCGGCTTACCGGCTCCCATGTAGGACTCTTAAGGGCTCGGATTCCGGTCCATCACAGATCAGACCCCGGTCCATCACACCTCCTTCCCCACTCATCCATATAACCTGAAGGTCTAGCACCGTAAAAGGGAGGAACATGGCTGCACCCTAAGCAATGACTGCCGAGCCAGCCAAACGTGCCATGAGCCTGTACGATGATGCTTACCTGGACTTCACGAGCGGTCCCAACTGCACTGCTAATCGACCGCACGCCACAGTACAGTTGGTATTTGGGGACGGTAAACGAATACTCTTATAAATAATGACATTTCTGGAAAAGAAAAAGGAAATACTGAAAAGCTGGGAATCGAACCCTCAGCTTAAGAGCCGATAAACGACTCGATGAACGACTCGCTTAACCACTCGGCCACTAAGCTGTTACTGCCTGAGAGAATTTTTAAACCTATTGAAACAGAGAAGAAACCACACGGCGGCAGTACAATACCCGAACATGGTTGAATGAATACCATTATCCCTTGCGTACGGATGACGCCATATGGCGTCAAAAAAATGCCACCAGGCCGGATGGCGTGATTTTTTTCCCTAGGAAAGTTAGGGCAATTATCATAAATGGGCGCTGTACTTGGCTGTGTGAGCTGAGACAGGTTCTCAGACTTGTTTTCCCTTGAAATAAAATCCTCCACACCACAATTAGTACAAGAAAAATAAATATAAATCGGGCAAAGGATTCGAACCCAGGCCTCTGTAGTCCAAAGCCTTATGCTCTACCAATATAGCCACAACAGTAGCTGGACCAAATATTTTTACTTCAACCTTATATTGTTGTCTGAATGATGCGTGCGATGCTTATTATAAAAAATAACTTAATCATGAATATGCATGATGGTAATAGCGGTCTAGATACGCCCATTTATGATAACTGCCCCTAACCTTCCTTGGAAACAAAATTATGCGGCCGGATGACGCCATTGGCCGCCGTTTGTGCAGTTTCAATCCATTGTTGGATTATTGTTTATGTCATGCTTGACTGCAAAAACACATTGTAGCGGTTCGATTTGGCTGCCAGAACCGCTGCAACACCCCGACGTCTCCCGTAAAATACCGTGCCCAAGGGGTTAAGAATCATGGCTTTGTAACTGTAAATTTGAAAAATGAGGGAAACTAGTGCGCATGCGTCAATTCTGTATGAAAATGAGGAACATTTTCTCTTCACGCACGCGCACATACGAAGAAGATAGAGCTGAAACAACTTTACTTGGTCGCTATTCCAATGGCACTTGTCAACAACTCGCTGTGTGAAACAACATTTCCGCAGATCAAGTCTACATGTAATGTATAGTCAACATGTACAGTACACACATTACATGTACAGTATACATCCGATCCAAGTACTCGGTATGTGAATTGTTCATGTCATAAAAAGTAATAAGCGAATAATTCGTGCAAAACAGGTGAAAATTAGGGTTGTTTGATTATTTGTCGGGGTGTTTATTTCTTTGTTTCTTCGGTAGTCATCTTTATCATAGTGATGTGGGGATCTGTGCGCCAGTGGCGTAAACACGGGGAAGGAGTTCAGGGGCCCGCCGATTTGTATTTCTTTTTTGTTTCGTAAATTTAAAAAGGGGAAAATTGTACACAAAGTGATGTTTCAAATTTCAAGCGGTGTTTAGGGCAGGGGTATCCCCCGTTGAGAAAAAGTTCAAGATGCAGTACTTCGTTGACAAATTCAATAATCATCCCCACTTTTCGACACGGATTTACTCGCCACTGGTGAAATCTCATTTGTTTGGCGTATATTATTTATTGGTAATACCTGTTATTATTGTGTTTATTATTTGATAGTGTTGAAATAACTCTTATGATGTAACTTTCCATAAATTCCTGTCGTCAAATGTAACACAAGGTCGTGGACTCAATATCGGCATCAGTATAGCTGTTTTACTTTGATTTGCTCATCATTGCACGCACAGCCGATTTTAGTCGAAATTTATTTCGATACATAGGCCTACAACTTTATTTTTGTATAGGAAGGGGCTGGTGCATTATTTATTTTACAATTATAAATACAGATTTACTTATTTACTTATTTTCGTTTAGTTCTGTCATGGTACATTTTGGCGTTTGGCGGGTGGGGTGTCATGTTATCACGGACTATGTTCGACTGTAGGCCTATCGTATATATCGCAGTATGTACAGGATCATGCATGCAGCAGTCATTGCAATTGTAATCTGATATGGCGCGCGCGCCCTGTGGGTCAGCGCGCGCGAGCCCTGTAGGTCAGCGCGCGGTCGTGGGGTATTATTTGCAGTTACATGGGTTCATCTGCGTTCATCAGTTCGGGATTCAGTGTACAGCCGCAAGCCTGCTAGCTATGATCGTGACGACACAGCCCCTTTAATAGCCACGAACCGCCAGTAACAACGTCTGGGGAATTTCGTAAAATCTCCCGCCGAAAAATGGGGAAAACTAGTGCGCATGCGCAATTCTGTATGAAAATGAGGAACATTTTCTCTTCACGCACGCGCATATACGAAGAAGAGCTGCCATGAAGTTGCACAATAGTCTGGTAGCTATCTATACTACTGGCCGAAGGGGCGCCGTTCGCGATCGAAGCTTCGTAGGATCGAATTTCCCTTCACAGTAGTTATACTAAATACCCAATAAATAAAATAATAAGAAAATAATTGCGGGCACAGACATGGGTGCATATTCTGAGAAGTCGAAGCTTGCAAAATAAATGTCCTTAAAGGTAATGTACATGATCGGTCATTGTTACAATTTTCAAAAATGGGCGGATTTGGGGGTTAGTGTTTTACAGGAAATATCGTTCTACTAACCTGTTCAAAGTTTTGCGTTGTTGGATGGCGAAAACAAGAGAGAAAAACGGCGCTCCTTTCCAGCCGTTTGGCGGATGATAGCCTTTTGTCAAGGCACGCGTGGCTACCTGGACGCGTGACGCGCTCCGAATGGCAGCATGTCCGGGGCGCGCCACTGTTCGGGTAGCCACGCGCGCCTTGACTTAAGTCTTAAGGGCAGTTTTCCAAAGTTTTCCAGCTGGAAATCGTTGGAAAACGATATCAATTTCTACTTTTCTTGACAACGACAGCACAACTAGTGCCGTAATTTCACAGGATGATTGAGACTACTATTAACTTACAATCGAGTAAGGTATTTCGTAATAATTCAGTAAAAACAACTTAGACGATTACCAATCGTGTACACTACTTTTAAATATAATAATAAATAAAGAACATTACTTGTTTTTTTTCCCGGAAACCCTTAGAGTTAATCAATCAAATATGCATTCTGGTATTATGCCTTTTTAAACAAAAAAGTTATGTGATGTTGACCAAGCTTTCAGGTGCCGCGATTCACCGGGGCCCCATACTCCGGCTTACCGGCTCCCATGTAGGACTCTTAAGGGCTCGGATTCCGGTCCATCACAGATCAGACCCCGGTCCATCACACCTCCTTCCCCACTCATCCATATAACCTGAAGGTCTAGCACCGTAAAAGGGAGGAACATGGCTGCACCCTAAGCAATGACTGCCGAGCCAGCCAAACGTGCCATGAGCCTGTACGATGATGCTTACCTGGACTTCACGAGCGGTCCCAACTGCACTGCTAATCGACCGCACGCCACAGTACAGTTGGTATTTGGGGACGGTAAACGAATACTCTTATAAATAATGACATTTCTGGAAAAGAAAAAGGAAATACTGAAAAGCTGGGAATCGAACCCTCAGCTTAAGAGCCGATAAACGACTCGATGGACGACTCGCTTAACCACTCGGCCACTAAGCTGTTACTGCCTGAGAGAATTTTTAAACCTATTGAAACAGAGAAGAAACCACACGGCGGCAGTACAATACCCGAACATGGTTGAATGAATACCATTATCCCTTGCGTACGGATGACGCCATATGGCGTCAAAAAAATGCCACCAGGCCGGATGGCGTGATTTTTTTCCCTAGGAAAGTTAGGGCAATTATCATAAATGGGCGCTGTACTTGGCTGTGTGAGCTGAGACAGGTTCTCAGACTTGTTTTCCCTTGAAATAAAATCCTCCACACCACAATTAGTACAAGAAAAATAAATATAAATCGGGCAAAGGATTCGAACCCAGGCCTCTGTAGTCCAAAGCCTTATGCTCTACCAATATAGCCACAACAGTAGCTGGACCAAATATTTTTACTTCAACCTTATATTGTTGTCTGAATGATGCGTGCGATGCTTATTATAAAAAATAACTTAATCATGAATATGCATGATGGTAATAGCGGTCTAGATACGCCCATTTATGATAACTGCCCCTAACCTTCCTTGGAAACAAAATTATGCGGCCGGATGACGCCATTGGCCGCCGTTTGTGCAGTTTCAATCCATTGTTGGATTATTGTTTATGTCATGCTTGACTGCAAAAACACATTGTAGCGGTTCGATTTGGCTGCCAGAACCGCTGCAACACCCCGACGTCTCCCGTAAAATACCGTGCCCAAGGGGTTAAGAATCATGGCTTTGTAACTGTAAATTTGAAAAATGAGGGAAACTAGTGCGCATGCGTCAATTCTGTATGAAAATGAGGAACATTTTCTCTTCACGCACGCGCACATACGAAGAAGATAGAGCTGAAACAACTTTACTTGGTCGCTATTCCAATGGCACTTGTCAACAACTCGCTGTGTGAAACAACATTTCCGCAGATCAAGTCTACATGTAATGTATAGTCAACATGTACAGTACACACATTACATGTACAGTATACATCCGATCCAAGTACTCGGTATGTGAATTGTTCATGTCATAAAAAGTAATAAGCGAATAATTCGTGCAAAATACAGGTGAAAATTAGGGTTGTTTGATTATTTGTCGGGGTGTTTATTTCTTTGTTTCTTCGGTAGTCATCTTTATCATAGTGATGTGGGGATCTGTGCGCCAGTGGCGTAAACACGGGGAAGGAGTTCAGGGGCCCGCCGATTTGTATTTCTTTTTTGTTTCGTAAATTTAAAAAGGGGAAAATTGTACACAAAGTGATGTTTCAAATTTCAAGCGGTGTTTAGGGCAGGGGTATCCCCCGTTGAGAAAAAGTTCAAGATGCAGTACTTCGTTGACAAATTCAATAATCATCCCCACTTTTCGACACGGATTTACTCGCCACTGGTGAAATCTCATTTGTTTGGCGTATATTATTTATTGGTAATACCTGTTATTATTGTGTTTATTATTTGATAGTGTTGAAATAACTCTTATGATGTAACTTTCCATAAATTCCTGTCGTCAAATGTAACACAAGGTCGTGGACTCAATATCGGCATCAGTATAGCTGTTTTACTTTGATTTGCTCATCATTGCACGCACAGCCGATTTTAGTCGAAATTTATTTCGATACATAGGCCTACAACTTTATTTTTGTATAGGAAGGGGCTGGTGCATTATTTATTTTACAATTATAAATACAGATTTACTTATTTACTTATTTTCGTTTAGTTCTGTCATGGTACATTTTGGCGTTTGGCGGGTGGGGTGTCATGTTATCACGGACTATGTTCGACTGTAGGCCTATCGTATATATCGCAGTATGTACAGGATCATGCATGCAGCAGTCATTGCAATTGTAATCTGATATGGCGCGCGCGCCCTGTGGGTCAGCGCGCGCGAGCCCTGTAGGTCAGCGCGCGGTCGTGGGGTATTATTTGCAGTTACATGGGTTCATCTGCGTTCATCAGTTCGGGATTCAGTGTACAGCCGCAAGCCTGCTAGCTATGATCGTGACGACACAGCCCCTTTAATAGCCACGAACCGCCAGTAACAACGTCTGGGGAATTTCGTAAAATCTCCCGCCGAAAAATGGGGAAAACTAGTGCGCATGCGCAATTCTGTATGAAAATGAGGAACATTTTCTCTTCACGCACGCGCATATACGAAGAAGAGCTGCCATGAAGTTGCACAATAGTCTGGTAGCTATCTATACTACTGGCCGAAGGGGCGCCGTTCGCGATCGAAGCTTCGTAGGATCGAATTTCCCTTCACAGTAGTTATACTAATGTGGAGGGGGCGAGAGGGCGGGCGGTTGGTTGGTTGGTTGGTCTCCCTTGAAATGGCTCAAAATGCGGAGGGGGGGGCGTTGACACGGAGCTGGACAGGGCTGTGGCTGTGGTGATGAGGGATGTGGGACGACTCGGTTGACTTCAGGGGTTGGCTCATGGACTTCAGGGATCGAGGGGGCGGTGGTGTGCTACTGGAACCAGGAAGGGGGGACTGGCACACAGGCTCTAGTGAAGTGACATCATACAGAGAGAGTGTACAAGGACACTGTTCTTCCTTTCCTCTGAATGTTTATTCACTGTCAAGGCCCGGGGGCCACCTGTAAAGATCGGGCAGGCACTCATAAGTTCCATGTCAATAATTAAATTTAAGATACAAGTCTTACAATTCCAAAAATAAGACATGTTTGGGGAATGTCCACACGTTACATTAACTGCAAAATGTTGAGACTACAAGTATATAGGCCTTAATGCAGGTATGGCGACCATATGGAACACCCAAGGACGAAATCACAAACGTACAGGCCGGCCCTGCGCACTGACCGACCGACAATCATGCACACTATCACACATCGCAAGCACTCACATCCGTCCCTGAAATGCCCAACACAATCGCCAACCTACATACTTCCCAAATAATACATGACATAAATCCAGTCTCATGTCAATACATGTACTTAGTTAAACTGGGCTCACGACCATAAGGTACCCAATATACATCGAAATAATCAGAATACAGCGCTCGAAATCTAGTTCCACAAAGTCCCAGTACTGCCCATGCACGCGCACCGCACACTGTCACACTGTGTGCCATCAGTGCAAACGTGGGTACAAAACCCTCGTGCATTTGGTCACAGTACTCCCTAAATCTTTCCGCAAAAATCTCCAAGAAAACTTCCTAATACTTTCCAAAAGTACTTTCACATTAACCTATAACCATGCGCTGATACAATAAGCGGGTATATAAGTAACAATCATCTGCATATTATATGAAATTATTCTGTTCAAAATGACCTTCAAAATTACAACACTGTTACCTGTAAAGATCGGGCAGGCACTGCCTTGCCGCGACCGCATGGTTTTAGAGTTGCAAAATACAGCGTACAGTTCATGTCAATTGAATAATTCACATGAATAATTAAAAGCAGGACCTATGACGACGAATATTTGACAGAGCACAGTTCCAAACACAATAACCCTAATTAGACCTTAGAATCTAAATAGAATGTCACTACAAGTACAAAATTACACACACAACCAAGTTAGTTTGTTTTCTTACGTGAACTCCACCTATTAGTACTTGTGAATAGTCTTCCCTCCGGTCATGGAATTAATGAGGATAGTACATGGTACACGGTAGGTGAATAAACAATCAGAGTTAGAGGTTATAGCAAAAACAATAACAAATAGCTGGCACAACCAGATGTCCTCTACAACTCTTCCCCGCCTTGGAGTCATCGTCCCTTGATGACTCGTCCAGAAGACCAGTTAGACTCCAGATAGCCAAGTAACTTACACCGGACCTGACAGCGCCAAACACAGACGAATCAGAAACATCAAAACTAACTGGGAATGCACTGCATTCCAACCACAAGCAACAAGCATGTAAAACTAGAACTGGTGCTGCAATATCAGCAGCAAACATCTGAAGAATACACTCGACTGCCAATTACTTATGTCGCAAAACGACATGGTGGCTTTCCCCTCGTGGAGCGAACAGGGTATCTCTGCTCTGGTGGGGGCTCATTGCTGGAGGCAGCAACTTGATCTGGACATGAGCGTCCGTCTTCACTTGATCCGAGCTCCATACTTTCACCTTTGGGACTAAGCACTGGACATGGGTTTGATGTGCCATCTACAACTGCCACTTGCTCCACTTCTTCGCAGTCCTGGGCTCCGGGGACAGGCATTCCGACATCAGGGTCATCGCTGGCCCCTTTATTCCTTAATACATAGCCTCTTGGGGTAGCATCGTTGAACGGGTCATCTGAGTCATCATTACTGGATGAGTCGGGTGATGGCCTCTCAGTAGGATTCTTCGGCAAAAATGGACAATGCTTAAGCTCCTGGCGGTGAAGGACCCTCTCCTTGCCCAAGCTGTTGCGTACAACATACACGGGGCCATCTTTGAAAGGCCGGCGGACCACCATTTGTGGCTCTTCCTCCCAGAAGTCCTTTATCTTACTGCGTCCTTTGTGACCCCGATTGCGCACCAGGACGTACTGTCCGACCCCAAGTGGCTTTTCAAAAGCCTTACGTGCATGGAGCGCCTTTCTCGCCACTGCTGCCTCTTCCATGTTCTTGGAAGCTACTTTCCTTGCAGTGCTAAGGGCTCGCTGATGCTTGTATAGGTATGAGCCAACATCCCTCCTCTCCGTTTGTGGGGCTTCCCCGCCTAAATCCACACTGCATGGGAAACGGGCGTTCCGACCAAACATCAGGAAGAAGGGTTCGACTCCCGTCGTTGCATGCATACAACCATTGTAAGCGAACACGAGCGTCTGCAAGTGGTCGGTCCATCTTTTCTTCTTCGACTCAGGCAGGGCAGACAACATATTGTGCATTGTTCTGTTAAACCTCTCGCACTGCCCATTGCCAGATGGATGATAGGGGGTCGTGTGAGTCTTTTGGATCCCATACATCCTACACAGTTCAGCAATGATGTTGGATTCAAAGTTCCGTCCACAGTCGGAGTGTAATCTCAGAGGGCAGCCAAAAGGGAGGAAGACACGTTGGACCAAGGCTTTGGCAACCGTCGATGCCTTCTGGTCCCTAGTTGGAACAGCCCAGACATACTTGCTGAAGACATCAGTGATGATTAGGACATCTTCATAGCCGTCTGAGGAGGCTTCGAGGACAGTAAAGTCCATTGCAATGGTTTCCATCGGGGCAGTTGCTGAGAGCGTGCCAAGTGGGGGCCGGACCTGGCGCACAGGCGCCTTGCTCACAGCACAACGTTGGCATTTTGCACACCACTCTTTAACAGCTGTCTTCATGTCGCGCCAATAGAATCGTGACCAAATGAGATTGAACGTGCGCTTTGATCCAAAGTGGCCTGCATCATCATGGAACCTGGTGAGGATCTCGTTGAGTAGGGCCAAGGGTACCACTAACTGGAAATGTATCTGTTGGGTAGATGGGGATGTCACTTTTCTGCGAAGAAGACCGTCTCGGATTGAAAGCCGTTTCCAGTCTCGAAGGAGTACAATGGCCCCATTGGTACAACTGGCCCGCTCCTCGCGTGTAGGCGGCCTTCCCCGCTCCACATAAGAGGCTACATTCCGGAGTGTCATCTCTTCTTGTTGTAGGTCCCTCAATTCTGTTGTTGTGTACCCCGGCAGGCATGGGGTTCCACCAATCCGACATGCCTCTATATGGTGGCAGAACGAAACTGGGAGTGAGGCACCGGGAGTATGGTTCCCCAAACACGACACTGCAGTCTTTCCAGACATCACCACGGTACTGTCCGAGAGTTTACCACCCTGGCCCAACTCTTGAAAACCGTCCCCACGACGAGACAGGATGTCTGGTGCCTGGTTTCTCTTTCCTGGCCTGTAGTCAATCTCGTAATCGAACGAACTCATCTGTTGGACCCAATTCATTTCTGTGCAACCAAGGTTTGCCGTGTCAATGAATTTAAGGGGGTGGTGGTCAGTCACAACAGTGCATCTGTGTCCCAACAGGTAGTCCTTAAACACCTCGGTCATGGCCCACTTGATAGCAAGCAGCTCTAGCTTAAACGCACTGTAGCGACCACTGCGTTCTGCAGGACGTAGACTACGGGATGCATAGGCTATGACGTGACGACATTCCTTATCATCTGTCTGGAACAAAATGGCCCCCAGCCCGGTACTACTGGCATCTGTCTCAAGTCTGAACGGCCTGGAGAAATCAGCATATGCCAACACAGGAGCAGTAGTGAGGCAACCAATGAGGGTCCCGATAGCTGTTCGATCCTCTGCATCGAGAGTGACCTTGGTTCTGGGTGATATGTTCCCTCTTGGCTTGCCACGACCTTTTCCCTTGAGGTGACGAAAGAGGGGGGCAGCAATAGATGCATACCCCTGGACAAATCTCCGGAAGAAACCGGTAAAGCCCAGAAAGGCACGGATCTCACGCACAGTAGTGGGTTCTGGCCAGTGCTTAACAATGTCTATCTTCGCAGGATCCACAGCTACCCCGCTGCTCGAGACTCGATGGCCCAGATAGCATACCTCTTGTTGAAGGAGATGGCATTTTGCTGGTTTAAGCTTAAGCCCGTGACTGCGAAGCTTAGAGAATACCGTGTCCAGATGGGTGAGGTGTGTGTCAAAGTCGGCGGAATACACAATGATATCGTCTAAATAGATTAATACGCTTTCAAAACACTGCTCACCAAGACAGCGTTGCATGAGCCTTTGGAAGGTCGCAGGCGCATTGGAGAGCCCAAAGGGAAGCCGCGTGAACTCGAACAGTCCGAAGGGGACGACAAAGGCTGTCTTCTCCGCATCCTGCTGGTCAACAGCGACCTGGTAAAAGCCACTTGTCAAGTCGAGGACCGTGAAATACTTTGCTCCACCAAGGGCCTGGAGGGATTCCTCAATTCTCGGAAGAGGAAATGAGTCTCGATGTGTGATCCGATTCAGCTGACGGTAGTCCACACAGAGTCTGATCGAAGAGTCCTTTTTCTGTACTACCACAACAGGCGAAGCCCAGGGACTCTTACTTTCCTGGATGACTCCCTTCTCCAAGAGCCCCTTTATATGGTCTCGGACTGCTTGGTACTGCGAAGGTGGGAGAGGCCTGTGACGCTGCCGGATGGGATGGGAGGTTCCTGTTTCGATGCGGTGTGTCACGGTCTTAGTAAAGCCAACGTCCTGGTCATCGGTTGAGAAAACAGCCTTGTACTTCGTGAGGAGGGCAGACAATTTTGTGTGTCGCTCCGAGTTCAGCAGGGCTGGGTCAACATCTACTGGCACTGGCATAGGACTCGCGTCGTTGTCTAGCCCGACCGAAGCGACCTTGGCAGACATCTGTGACGCTGCAGTGTGATCCCGTTCAGAATTTCCAAAATTATCCTTGTCATCATCGACAATAGGCGTGCCAAGATAAAGAGTGCCAATTTGAGTTGACTTGGGCAGCATTATCTCTGAATTCGTCTCATTGAACATTGCGACAGTGAAGGAGCCATCTGTGACTCGAACCAGGCAAGGTGGGACAACAATCCCAGCTGGGAAATTGCCATTCCTGGAGGGTTCCAATACTGCATCATAAGCCTCTCCACCAGGGCCGCAGCGACCCCTGCATTCTACCGTCACTGCCTGTCTAGCTGACACCACAATATATTGTCCGTTGGTTCGTGCATAAGCTCTTCCAACTTCACCACTCGCCTTGCCAAAAGTCATCTTTTCTTCCACGGCCTGGAGGGCCTTCTGCCACACTGGTTCGGGGGAGGGCCAGTTGATTTTTGTGATATGCTCGGACCCCCTACCACTGATGAGGGTCTCCCAGCATTCCTGAAGGACATTCATTCCCAGGATCCCAAGGACGTTTGATTCCTGTAAATTCCTCAGGGAAGAACACTGTTCCCGGATGACCAACACCACCCGTGTTCTTACAACCTGGCCCAAAGCGGAGACATCAGTTTCGAAGCACCCAATGTATGGGATGGACGCACCACTTGCCGACACCAGGGAGAATGACACAGGGATCTCCTGCAGTTGAAATCCCTTAGGCTCCAAGTGCTCACGGAAGAACTGTTCCCCAACGGTAGTCACTTGTGATCCTGGGTCGAGGAGGCACGTCACAGCTACGTCCCCAAATCTGACGACAACTGAAAAACATTCCCCAACAGTCTTTGTAATGAACGTGTCATCTGATCCACTCTGTGGGCCTTGAGTCAAAACCTCCGCCGTATGGCCCACTATGGCAGAGGTTGGCCGTTTAACCCAAGAGGCTGGCGGCTCGCACGGCTTGCTGCATTAGCCTCTTGATTGTAACCTCCTCGGGGCTGGTTTTGCCTGTGTGGTCCCGGCCGGGAGGGGCAATTCCTTGCAAAATGTCCTGGATATCCACAGGAATAGCACAAGCCCCTGCGTCCTTGCTGACCCAGATGCACAAAGTCATCACGTGTCCACTGGGGGAAAGGCAACGTAGCAGCCGGTGGTGCAGGTGGCCTGGACATCGGGTAGTTTTGCTGTACTTGGTCGGGATACTTTGGTCTCACCATCTCTTGCACCGCCTGTACGACTCTGTCAGCCATTTCTTTCACTGCCCCGAGTATATTGTCGGAGCCTGTTGCTTTCCCTTCCTCTAGCTGTATCGCCGCTTGATGTGAGACACCAGTGTTGACCGCCTTGCTTCGAGCCGCCTCCTGGCCCTCTCGCTTAATGGTGTACTCTCGTAGTTCTCTAAATGAGCTTACAGTACCTCGCTCATACAGATCGCGACAGGTGTTTCTCAGATAGGTGTCGCCAAGTCCCTCGATGAACTGTTCTGCCAATGCCGAGTTTGGGCTTGAGTACAGCTTTGGGTCTCGGCGGGTGAGACGAAGAAAACGCTTCTCTAGGTCTACCGCGTAGTCTCGGACGTCCTCCCTGTGTCGTTGTTTTCGCTCAAGGAAAAGCCGTTGCAGTTCCCCCACCGCAAGCTTCTCGCCATAGGAATCTTTGAGGAAGGTAAGTACCCCCTCCACCTTCTTCCCATCCGCAAGGAGGGCCTTCGCTTCTGATTTCGGAACTCCACGTAAGTATTCGAGTAGGAATCCGCCCTGTTGGGACTCCGGTATCGCATAGCGTTGTATTCCCGCTCGGATGCTGGAAACAAAATCTACTATCTCATCGGATTTTCCATCAAAAGGCAGAATCTTCCTTTCGGGCGCCATTACTAGTTGAGTTTGTGGTTTCTGTAGCAGCTTGGCCAACTGTGACTGGAGGTTAACTATAGAAGCCTGACTCTCAGGAGGGGTAACTGGCTCTGGCAGGAGAACTTGGTAGACACGTTCTCCCCATCCACCAGATGGCGGTTTGATGATTCCTTGCATGGCTGGCACCACAACCTGTTCTTCGCCTTCGGAGTATAGAAGCCCTCTGCCTGTGGGGTACTGGGCTTGCAGAACGGCGAGGTTCAAGGGGCCATCTTTGTCCTCTAGAGGAAACTGATGTACAGACCTAGTCCCTTGCACTCTAACATGTGACGCCATGACAGTATTTTAGGGGATATAATGCTGACACAATATCAACAGGAAAATATCAAAAAATTTAACTGCTAAGCGAAAATACAAAAATGGGTACACAGTATGCCAAACTACACAATTGACTTCCTATTCTTGTAGGAAATCCTCAACTAATGGAGTACATGTACAAACATCCAAATGTCAACCTTTAACTCTGGTCAATGAATATACATGTGCATAACTTAATACACGTCTTTCAACACATCACATGCTGAGCCCTAGACCTATAACATCCAGCACTTTTGCAAGGTTACAATAAGATATCAAATTCACTGCCTCTGCTAAACACCTGTAAAATTACAAAACCTTAACAAATGACTGTCATAACTGTCAACCTGATAGTCACATTACGACACACCTTCAATAGCACAATGCAAAATTACCGAGCAGTTGGGCTTTGCAGGTTTTTGTTTTCAAACTATTCAGTGGCAAACCAACACAGGATTGTACACAAAAATGATACAAAATCTGCCAATCACTGCTGTTTCTAGCCTTGCACTGAGAATACAATCCAACAAACCGCTACAAATTAAATGCAAATTACACTTTTATGATCAAATCTGTTTTATAATAACTTGACAACTTGTTTATGCTCACAAACAAATTAAAACGATCACTTATTGTTGCAACACCCACAAATCTGTTCAGCAGTTGCTATACTATAAAGTCAGCTCAGCAAGTAAAATTCACATGCAATCACAAAATTTAAAGAAATGTTACTACTTGAACAAAATCCAAAAATTATGCAAAGCACCTGTAATGTGAAGTTTCTCAATTTAAACTCTTCCTAACTCTCACCAATTTCAAATAATCAGTACACAGCTTGTGGACAATGAGTACAGGGCAATTCGTAATTTCAAATACAACGACTTGCAAAAACACGATAGCTATCGACAATATGTGCAAAATCACCTCAACAATCAGCAATCATGCCAAATAAACAATGATTAAAGGATATGAACTGGTTGTGTAAATGTTCAAATTCCCCGTCGGATCTTGACCTCTCTGCACTCACTATCCTGCCCGCTACGCTTGTGGAGGGGGCGAGAGGGCGGGCGGTTGGTTGGTTGGTTGGTCTCCCTTGAAATGGCTCAAAATGCGGAGGGGGGGCCGTTGACACGGAGCTGGACAGGGCTGTGGCTGTGGTGATGAGGGATGTGGGACGACTCGGTTGACTTCAGGGGTTGGCTCATGGACTTCAGGGATCGAGGGGGCGGTGGTGTGCTACTGGAACCAGGAAGGGGGGACTGGCACACAGGCTCTAGTGAAGTGACATCATACAGAGAGAGTGTACAAGGACACTGTTCTTCCTTTCCTCTGAATGTTTATTCACTGTCAAGGCCCGGGGGCCACCTGTAAAGATCGGGCAGGCACTCATAAGTTCCATGTCAATAATTAAATTTAAGATACAAGTCTTACAATTCCAAAAATAAGACATGTTTGGGGAATGTCCACACGTTACATTAACTGCAAAATGTTGAGACTACAAGTATATAGGCCTTAATGCAGGTATGGCGACCATATGGAACACCCAAGGACGAAATCACAAACGTACAGGCCGGCCCTGCGCACTGACCGACCGACAATCATGCACACTATCACACATCGCAAGCACTCACATCCGTCCCTGAAATGCCCAACACAATCGCCAACCTACATACTTCCCAAATAATACATGACATAAATCCAGTCTCATGTCAATACATGTACTTAGTTAAACTGGGCTCACGACCATAAGGTACCCAATATACATCGAAATAATCAGAATACAGCGCTCGAAATCTAGTTCCACAAAGTCCCAGTACTGCCCATGCACGCGCACCGCACACTGTCACACTGTGTGCCATCAGTGCAAACGTGGGTACAAAACCCTCGTGCATTTGGTCACAGTACTCCCTAAATCTTTCCGCAAAAATCTCCAAGAAAACTTCCTAATACTTTCCAAAAGTACTTTCACATTAACCTATAACCATGCGCTGATACAATAAGCGGGTATATAAGTAACAATCATCTGCATATTATATGAAATTATTCTGTTCAAAATGACCTTCAAAATTACAACACTGTTACCTGTAAAGATCGGGCAGGCACTGCCTTGCCGCGACCGCATGGTTTTAGAGTTGCAAAATACAGCGTACAGTTCATGTCAATTGAATAATTCACATGAATAATTAAAAGCAGGACCTATGACGACGAATATTTGACAGAGCACAGTTCCAAACACAATAACCCTAATTAGACCTTAGAATCTAAATAGAATGTCACTACAAGTACAAAATTACACACACAACCAAGTTAGTTTGTTTTCTTACGTGAACTCCACCTATTAGTACTTGTGAATAGTCTTCCCTCCGGTCATGGAATTAATGAGGATAGTACATGGTACACGGTAGGTGAATAAACAATCAGAGTTAGAGGTTATAGCAAAAACAATAACAAATAGCTGGCACAACCAGATGTCCTCTACACTAAATACCCAATAAATTAAATAATAAGAAAATAATTGCGGGCACAGACATGGGTGCATATTCTGAGAAGTCGAAGCTTGCA
Source organism: Hippasteria phrygiana (assembly GCA_037893225.1). NCBI lineage: Eukaryota > Metazoa > Echinodermata > Asteroidea > Valvatida > Goniasteridae > Hippasteria > Hippasteria phrygiana. The sequence goes on along the minus strand of JAZGUH010000559.1, from coordinate 1,085,530 downwards.
AAATAAATGTCCTTAAAGGTAATGTACATGATCAGTCATTGTTACAATTTTCAAAAATGGGCGGATTTGGGGGTTAGTGTTTTACAGGAAATATCGTTCTACTAACCTGTTCAAAGTTTTGCGTTGTTGGATGGCGAAAACAAGAGAGAAAAACGGCGCTCCTTTCCAGCCGTTTGGCGGATGATAGCCTTTTGTCAAGGCACGCGTGGCTACCTGGACGCGTGACGCGCTCCGAATGGCAGCATGTCCGGGGCGCGCCACTGTTCGGGTAGCCACGCGCGCCTTGACTTAAGTCTTAAGGGCAGTTTTCCAAAGTTTTCCAGCTGGAAATCGTTGGAAAACGATATCAATTTCTACTTTTCTTGACAACGACAGCACAACTAGTGCCGTAATTTCACAGGATGATTGAGACTACTATTAACTTACAATCGAGTAAGGTATTTCGTAATAATTCAGTAAAAACAACTTAGACGATTACCAATCGTGTACACTACTTTTAAATATAATAATAAATAAAGAACATTACTTGTTTTTTTTCCCGGAAACCCTTAGAGTTAATCAATCAAATATGCATTCTGGTATTATGCCTTTTTAAACAAAAAAGTTATGTGATGTTGACCAAGCTTTCAGGTGCCGCGATTCACCGGGGCCCCATACTCCGGCTTACCGGCTCCCATGTAGGACTCTTAAGGGCTCGGATTCCGGTCCATCACAGATCAGACCCCGGTCCATCACACCTCCTTCCCCACTCATCCATATAACCTGAAGGTCTAGCACCGTAAAAGGGAGGAACATGGCTGCACCCTAAGCAATGACTGCCGAGCCAGCCAAACGTGCCATGAGCCTGTACGATGATGCTTACCTGGACTTCACGAGCGGTCCCAACTGCACTGCTAATCGACCGCACGCCACAGTACAGTTGGTATTTGGGGACGGTAAACGAATACTCTTATAAATAATGACATTTCTGGAAAAGAAAAAGGAAATACTGAAAAGCTGGGAATCGAACCCTCAGCTTAAGAGCCGATAAACGACTCGATGAACGACTCGCTTAACCACTCGGCCACTAAGCTGTTACTGCCTGAGAGAATTTTTAAACCTATTGAAACAGAGAAGAAACCATACGGCGGCAGTACAATACCCGAACATGGTTGAATGAATACCATTATCCCTTGCGTACGGATGACGCCATATGGCGTCAAAAAAATGCCACCAGGCCGGATGGCGTGATTTTTTTCCCTAGGAAAGTTAGGGCAATTATCATAAATGGGCGCTGTACTTGGCTGTGTGAGCTGAGACAGGTTCTCAGACTTGTTTTCCCTTGAAATAAAATCCTCCACACCACAATTAGTACAAGAAAAATAAATATAAATCGGGCAAAGGATTCGAACCCAGGCCTCTGTAGTCCAAAGCCTTATGCTCTACCAATATAGCCACAACAGTAGCTGGACCAAATATTTTTACTTCAACCTTATATTGTTGTCTGAATGATGCGTGCGATGCTTATTATAAAAAATAACTTAATCATGAATATGCATGATGGTAATAGCGGTCTAGATACGCCCATTTATGATAACTGCCCCTAACCTTCCTTGGAAACAAAATTATGCGGCCGGATGACGCCATTGGCCGCCGTTTGTGCAGTTTCAATCCATTGTTGGATTATTGTTTATGTCATGCTTGACTGCAAAAACACATTGTAGCGGTTCGATTTGGCTGCCAGAACCGCTGCAACACCCCGACGTCTCCCGTAAAATACCGTGCCCAAGGGGTTAAGAATCATGGCTTTGTAACTGTAAATTTGAAAAATGAGGGAAACTAGTGCGCATGCGTCAATTCTGTATGAAAATGAGGAACATTTTCTCTTCACGCACGCGCACATACGAAGAAGAGCTGCCATAAAGTTGCACAATAGTCTGGTAGCTATCTATACTGGCGAAGGGGCGCCGTTCGCGATCGAAGCTGCTATGCTTTGCCGGCTATATGCGCTAGCGGCTGCAGTGTCAAGTTCACCGCTCGTGTTCGCATGCGACGTCTTGCAACTGTGACGATCGACGTGAGGGAGATGCGACGGGGAATTGGAAGGTGCAAACTACATAATGCGCGCTGCAATTATTGGGCTAAGCAGGTGCGTGCGCACAACACGGCTTCTACGAAATTCCCAAGACGTTGTTACTGGCCGTTCGTGCTTAATATTTTGTCGTGATAACGCCCTCTCGCGCCGGCCGGTCATCGTGTATATGCGTAACAACGTCTTGAACCAAGACTAGGTAGACAACTGTACTCTCTTAATGTAAAAGAGTGAAAAACTCAATCTCAAAAAGAGTGAATCCCTTCTCAAACCACTCGAAAAGAGTGAATCTCTCATAAAAACCACTCGAAAAGAGTGAAAACCACTCGAAAAGAGTGAAATTTCCACTCTTTCAAGGAACCATATAAGGGACAACTCGAAAAAGAGTTGTCCTTATTATGGCTCCACGAAAGAGTGGAAATTTCACTCTTTTCGAGTGGTTTTTATAAGAGATTCACTCTTTTCGAGTGGTTTGAGAAGGGATTCACTCTTTTTGAGAGTGAGTTTTTCACTCTTTTACATTAAGAGAGTAGGCCTACTGTATAGAGTACCGAAGTCTGACGTCAGTTGCCGCGGCAATGGTTCCAAACAAATGCAGTTTAGAATGTATTCTGGTTCCAAACATTGTATTGATTGACGTCATCACTTCGGTACTCTATACAGTCAGTCCCACAATTACAATATAGAATTCTCACCATGGTCTTTGTGTGGCGTCGGTTCTATGTCGACGTCGCAAAGTATGCAAAATCGGAAAAACTTCCTGTCGAGCGGTGACGTGGTGCGGACGTGTCTGTGTGGCGCGAAATTTAAATTTTGCCCCTCATCAACGGCTGATCCTTGATCACTATAACTTTACCTTTTAGGACACAGGTAAGCAATACAATTAAATCGCGAGGTGTATTGGAATACTCCCTTCTAGATATCGGTAATGGCCGATTTATCCACAGATTCAGATTCAGTTTCTGATGACATATCATGGGATAAACTTTCGCAACAAACCCCAGTGGATGCTCAAGATCATACAAATCATGACGATCATCCACGATCAACCTTTGACGTAGTATATAGCCAGGCACAAAGTAATACGCAGTTTCAAACTCAAAAAAGAAAACGACCAAAGTCCAGCCTTAATTACAGTGACGTCTACACAGATTCAGAAGGAGACACTCCTAATGAACATCCAACAAAATCCCACAGGCGGGGTATCCGTAAAAGGGTCCATGTATTATATGTGTACATTCATCGGGATGTATCTTGTTCGTATCTTGCTTGTAAACTTAGGTCCATAAAAAGCTTCAGGCTTATTTTGACCCGTCACTTTAATAACAAAATTATCATGCTACTAAAAGAGGGGTAGTGGCTGCAGACAGTTCTTTAGCAGCGAAAAAAGAAATTTAAATCTAGAACTTAGAAGTACATTCTTTTTTAAGCAGTTGATAGATAGAGCTGAAACAACTTTACTTGGTCGCTATTCCAATGGCACTTGTCAACAACTCGCTGTGTGAAACAACATTTCCGCAGATCAAGTCTACATGTAATGTATAGTCAACATGTACAGTACACACATTACATGTACAGTATACATCCGATCCAAGTACTCGGTATGTGAATTGTTCATGTCATAAAAAGTAATAAGCGAATAATTCGTGCAAAACAGGTGAAAATTAGGGTTGTTTGATTATTTGTCGGGGTGTTTATTTCTTTGTTTCTTCGGTAGTCATCTTTATCATAGTGATGTGGGGATCTGTGCGCCAGTGGCGTAAACACGGGGAAGGAGTTCAGGGGCCCGCCGATTTGTATTTCTTTTTTGTTTCGTAAATTTAAAAAGGGGAAAATTGTACACAAAGTGATGTTTCAAATTTCAAGCGGTGTTTAGGGCAGGGGTATCCCCCGTTGAGAAAAAGTTCAAGATGCAGTACTTCGTTGACAAATTCAATAATCATCCCCACTTTTCGACACGGATTTACTCGCCACTGGTGAAATCTCATTTGTTTGGCGTATATTATTTATTGGTAATACCTGTTATTATTGTGTTTATTATTTGATAGTGTTGAAATAACTCTTATGATGTAACTTTCCATAAATTCCTGTCGTCAAATGTAACACAAGGTCGTGGACTCAATATCGGCATCAGTATAGCTGTTTTACTTTGATTTGCTCATCATTGCACGCACAGCCGATTTTAGTCGAAATTTATTTCGATACATAGGCCTACAACTTTATTTTTGTATAGGAAGGGGCTGGTGCATTATTTATTTTACAATTATAAATACAGATTTACTTATTTACTTATTTTCGTTTAGTTCTGTCATGGTACATTTTGGCGTTTGGCGGGTGGGGTGTCATGTTATCACGGACTATGTTCGACTGTAGGCCTATCGTATATATCGCAGTATGTACAGGATCATGCATGCAGCAGTCATTGCAATTGTAATCTGATATGGCGCGCGCGCCCTGTGGGTCAGCGCGCGCGAGCCCTGTAGGTCAGCGCGCGGTCGTGGGGTATTATTTGCAGTTACATGGGTTCATCTGCGTTCATCAGTTCGGGATTCAGTGTACAGCCGCAAGCCTGCTAGCTATGATCGTGACGACACAGCCCCTTTAATAGCCACGAACCGCCAGTAACAACGTCTGGGGAATTTCGTAAAATCTCCCGCCGAAAAATGGGGAAAACTAGTGCGCATGCGCAATTCTGTATGAAAATGAGGAACATTTTCTCTTCACGCACGCGCATATACGAAGAAGAGCTGCCATGAAGTTGCACAATAGTCTGGTAGCTATCTATACTACTGGCCGAAGGGGCGCCGTTCGCGATCGAAGCTTCGTAGGATCGAATTTCCCTTCACAGTAGTTATACTAAATACCCAATAAATTAAATAATAAGAAAATAATTGCGGGCACAGACATGGGTGCATATTCTGAGAAGTCGAAGCTTGCAAAATAAATGTCCTTAAAGGTAATGTACATGATCAGTCATTGTTACAATTTTCAAAAATGGGCGGATTTGGGGGTTAGTGTTTTACAGGAAATATCGTTCTACTAACCTGTTCAAAGTTTTGCGTTGTTGGATGGCGAAAACAAGAGAGAAAAACGGCGCTCCTTTCCAGCCGTTTGGCGGATGATAGCCTTTTGTCAAGGCACGCGTGGCTACCTGGACGCGTGACGCGCTCCGAATGGCAGCATGTCCGGGGCGCGCCACTGTTCGGGTAGCCACGCGCGCCTTGACTTAAGTCTTAAGGGCAGTTTTCCAAAGTTTTCCAGCTGGAAATCGTTGGAAAACGATATCAATTTCTACTTTTCTTGACAACGACAGCACAACTAGTGCCGTAATTTCACAGGATGATTGAGACTACTATTAACTTACAATCGAGTAAGGTATTTCGTAATAATTCAGTAAAAACAACTTAGACGATTACCAATCGTGTACACTACTTTTAAATATAATAATAAATAAAGAACATTACTTGTTTTTTTTCCCGGAAACCCTTAGAGTTAATCAATCAAATATGCATTCTGGTATTATGCCTTTTTAAACAAAAAAGTTATGTGATGTTGACCAAGCTTTCAGGTGCCGCGATTCACCGGGGCCCCATACTCCGGCTTACCGGCTCCCATGTAGGACTCTTAAGGGCTCGGATTCCGGTCCATCACAGATCAGACCCCGGTCCATCACACCTCCTTCCCCACTCATCCATATAACCTGAAGGTCTAGCACCGTAAAAGGGAGGAACATGGCTGCACCCTAAGCAATGACTGCCGAGCCAGCCAAACGTGCCATGAGCCTGTACGATGATGCTTACCTGGACTTCACGAGCGGTCCCAACTGCACTGCTAATCGACCGCACGCCACAGTACAGTTGGTATTTGGGGACGGTAAACGAATACTCTTATAAATAATGACATTTCTGGAAAAGAAAAAGGAAATACTGAAAAGCTGGGAATCGAACCCTCAGCTTAAGAGCCGATAAACGACTCGATGAACGACTCGCTTAACCACTCGGCCACTAAGCTGTTACTGCCTGAGAGAATTTTTAAACCTATTGAAACAGAGAAGAAACCACACGGCGGCAGTACAATACCCGAACATGGTTGAATGAATACCATTATCCCTTGCGTACGGATGACGCCATATGGCGTCAAAAAAATGCCACCAGGCCGGATGGCGTGATTTTTTTCCCTAGGAAAGTTAGGGCAATTATCATAAATGGGCGCTGTACTTGGCTGTGTGAGCTGAGACAGGTTCTCAGACTTGTTTTCCCTTGAAATAAAATCCTCCACACCACAATTAGTACAAGAAAAATAAATATAAATCGGGCAAAGGATTCGAACCCAGGCCTCTGTAGTCCAAAGCCTTATGCTCTACCAATATAGCCACAACAGTAGCTGGACCAAATATTTTTACTTCAACCTTATATTGTTGTCTGAATGATGCGTGCGATGCTTATTATAAAAAATAACTTAATCATGAATATGCATGATGGTAATAGCGGTCTAGATACGCCCATTTATGATAACTGCCCCTAACCTTCCTTGGAAACAAAATTATGCGGCCGGATGACGCCATTGGCCGCCGTTTGTGCAGTTTCAATCCATTGTTGGATTATTGTTTATGTCATGCTTGACTGCAAAAACACATTGTAGCGGTTCGATTTGGCTGCCAGAACCGCTGCAACACCCCGACGTCTCCCGTAAAATACCGTGCCCAAGGGGTTAAGAATCATGGCTTTGTAACTGTAAATTTGAAAAATGAGGGAAACTAGTGCGCATGCGTCAATTCTGTATGAAAATGAGGAACATTTTCTCTTCACGCACGCGCACATACGAAGAAGATAGAGCTGAAACAACTTTACTTGGTCGCTATTCCAATGGCACTTGTCAACAACTCGCTGTGTGAAACAACATTTCCGCAGATCAAGTCTACATGTAATGTATAGTCAACATGTACAGTACACACATTACATGTACAGTATACATCCGATCCAAGTACTCGGTATGTGAATTGTTCATGTCATAAAAAGTAATAAGCGAATAATTCGTGCAAAACAGGTGAAAATTAGGGTTGTTTGATTATTTGTCGGGGTGTTTATTTCTTTGTTTCTTCGGTAGTCATCTTTATCATAGTGATGTGGGGATCTGTGCGCCAGTGGCGTAAACACGGGGAAGGAGTTCAGGGGCCCGCCGATTTGTATTTCTTTTTTGTTTCGTAAATTTAAAAAGGGGAAAATTGTACACAAAGTGATGTTTCAAATTTCAAGCGGTGTTTAGGGCAGGGGTATCCCCCGTTGAGAAAAAGTTCAAGATGCAGTACTTCGTTGACAAATTCAATAATCATCCCCACTTTTCGACACGGATTTACTCGCCACTGGTGAAATCTCATTTGTTTGGCGTATATTATTTATTGGTAATACCTGTTATTATTGTGTTTATTATTTGATAGTGTTGAAATAACTCTTATGATGTAACTTTCCTTAAATTCCTGTCGTCAAATGTAACACAAGGTCGTGGACTCAATATCGGCATCAGTATAGCTGTTTTACTTTGATTTGCTCATCATTGCACGCACAGCCGATTTTAGTCGAAATTTATTTCGATACATAGGCCTACAACTTTATTTTTGTATAGGAAGGGGCTGGTGCATTATTTATTTTACAATTATAAATACAGATTTACTTATTTACTTATTTTCGTTTAGTTCTGTCATGGTACATTTTGGCGTTTGGCGGGTGGGGTGTCATGTTATCACGGACTATGTTCGACTGTAGGCCTATCGTATATATCGCAGTATGTACAGGATCATGCATGCAGCAGTCATTGCAATTGTAATCTGATATGGCGCGCGCGCCCTGTGGGTCAGCGCGCGCGAGCCCTGTAGGTCAGCGCGCGGTCGTGGGGTATTATTTGCAGTTACATGGGTTCATCTGCGTTCATCAGTTCGGGATTCAGTGTACAGCCGCAAGCCTGCTAGCTATGATCGTGACGACACAGCCCCTTTAATAGCCACGAACCGCCAGTAACAACGTCTGGGGAATTTCGTAAAATCTCCCGCCGAAAAATGGGGAAAACTAGTGCGCATGCGCAATTCTGTATGAAAATGAGGAACATTTTCTCTTCACGCACGCGCATATACGAAGAAGAGCTGCCATGAAGTTGCACAATAGTCTGGTAGCTATCTATACTACTGGCCGAAGGGGCGCCGTTCGCGATCGAAGCTTCGTAGGATCGAATTTCCCTTCACAGTAGTTATACTAAATACCCAATAAATAAAATAATAAGAAAATAATTGCGGGCACAGACATGGGTGCATATTCTGAGAAGTCGAAGCTTGCAAAATAAATGTCCTTAAAGGTAATGTACATGATCGGTCATTGTTACAATTTTCAAAAATGGGCGGATTTGGGGGTTAGTGTTTTACAGGAAATATCGTTCTACTAACCTGTTCAAAGTTTTGCGTTGTTGGATGGCGAAAACAAGAGAGAAAAACGGCGCTCCTTTCCAGCCGTTTGGCGGATGATAGCCTTTTGTCAAGGCACGCGTGGCTACCTGGACGCGTGACGCGCTCCGAATGGCAGCATGTCCGGGGCGCGCCACTGTTCGGGTAGCCACGCGCGCCTTGACTTAAGTCTTAAGGGCAGTTTTCCAAAGTTTTCCAGCTGGAAATCGTTGGAAAACGATATTAATTTCTACTTTTCTTGACAACGACAGCACAACTAGTGCCGTAATTTCACAGGATGATTGAGACTACTATTAACTTACAATCGAGTAAGGTATTTCGTAATAATTCAGTAAAAACAACTTAGACGATTACCAATCGTGTACACTACTTTTAAATATAATAATAAATAAAGAACATTACTTGTTTTTTTTCCCGGAAACCCTTAGAGTTAATCAATCAAATATGCATTCTGGTATTATGCCTTTTTAAACAAAAAAGTTATGTGATGTTGACCAAGCTTTCAGGTGCCGCGATTCACCGGGGCCCCATACTCCGGCTTACCGGCTCCCATGTAGGACTCTTAAGGGCTCGGATTCCGGTCCATCACAGATCAGACCCCGGTCCATCACACCTCCTTCCCCACTCATCCATATAACCTGAAGGTCTAGCACCGTAAAAGGGAGGAACATGGCTGCACCCTAAGCAATGACTGCCGAGCCAGCCAAACGTGCCATGAGCCTGTACGATGATGCTTACCTGGACTTCACGAGCGGTCCCAACTGCACTGCTAATCGACCGCACGCCACAGTACAGTTGGTATTTGGGGACGGTAAACGAATACTCTTATAAATAATGACATTTCTGGAAAAGAAAAAGGAAATACTGAAAAGCTGGGAATCGAACCCTCAGCTTAAGAGCCGATAAACGACTCGATGAACGACTCGCTTAACCACTCGGCCACTAAGCTGTTACTGCCTGAGAGAATTTTTAAACCTATTGAAACAGAGAAGAAACCACACGGCGGCAGTACAATACCCGAACATGGTTGAATGAATACCATTATCCCTTGCGTACGGATGACGCCATATGGCGTCAAAAAAATGCCACCAGGCCGGATGGCGTGATTTTTTTCCCTAGGAAAGTTAGGGCAATTATCATAAATGGGCGCTGTACTTGGCTGTGTGAGCTGAGACAGGTTCTCAGACTTGTTTTCCCTTGAAATAAAATCCTCCACACCACAATTAGTACAAGAAAAATAAATATAAATCGGGCAAAGGATTCGAACCCAGGCCTCTGTAGTCCAAAGCCTTATGCTCTACCAATATAGCCACAACAGTAGCTGGACCAAATATTTTTACTTCAACCTTATATTGTTGTCTGAATGATGCGTGCGATGCTTATTATAAAAAATAACTTAATCATGAATATGCATGATGGTAATAGCGGTCTAGATACGCCCATTTATGATAACTGCCCCTAACCTTCCTTGGAAACAAAATTATGCGGCCGGATGACGCCATTGGCCGCCGTTTGTGCAGTTTCAATCCATTGTTGGATTATTGTTTATGTCATGCTTGACTGCAAAAACACATTGTAGCGGTTCGATTTGGCTGCCAGAACCGCTGCAACACCCCGACGTCTCCCGTAAAATACCGTGCCCAAGGGGTTAAGAATCATGGCTTTGTAACTGTAAATTTGAAAAATGAGGGAAACTAGTGCGCATGCGTCAATTCTGTATGAAAATGAGGAACATTTTCTCTTCACGCACGCGCACATACGAAGAAGATAGAGCTGAAACAACTTTACTTGGTCGCTATTCCAATGGCACTTGTCAACAACTCGCTGTGTGAAACAACATTTCCGCAGATCAAGTCTACATGTAATGTATAGTCAACATGTACAGTACACACATTACATGTACAGTATACATCCGATCCAAGTACTCGGTATGTGAATTGTTCATGTCATAAAAAGTAATAAGCGAATAATTCGTGCAAAACAGGTGAAAATTAGGGTTGTTTGATTATTTGTCGGGGTGTTTATTTCTTTGTTTCTTCGGTAGTCATCTTTATCATAGTGATGTGGGGATCTGTGCGCCAGTGGCGTAAACACGGGGAAGGAGTTCAGGGGCCCGCCGATTTGTATTTCTTTTTTGTTTCGTAAATTTAAAAAGGGGAAAATTGTACACAAAGTGATGTTTCAAATTTCAAGCGGTGTTTAGGGCAGGGGTATCCCCCGTTGAGAAAAAGTTCAAGATGCAGTACTTCGTTGACAAATTCAATAATCATCCCCACTTTTCGACACGGATTTACTCGCCACTGGTGAAATCTCATTTGTTTGGCGTATATTATTTATTGGTAATACCTGTTATTATTGTGTTTATTATTTGATAGTGTTGAAATAACTCTTATGATGTAACTTTCCATAAATTCCTGTCGTCAAATGTAACACAAGGTCGTGGACTCAATATCGGCATCAGTATAGCTGTTTTACTTTGATTTGCTCATCATTGCACGCACAGCCGATTTTAGTCGAAATTTATTTCGATACATAGGCCTACAACTTTATTTTTGTATAGGAAGGGGCTGGTGCATTATTTATTTTACAATTATAAATACAGATTTACTTATTTACTTATTTTCGTTTAGTTCTGTCATGGTACATTTTGGCGTTTGGCGGGTGGGGTGTCATGTTATCACGGACTATGTTCGACTGTAGGCCTATCGTATATATCGCAGTATGTACAGGATCATGCATGCAGCAGTCATTGCAATTGTAATCTGATATGGCGCGCGCGCCCTGTGGGTCAGCGCGCGCGAGCCCTGTAGGTCAGCGCGCGGTCGTGGGGTATTATTTGCAGTTACATGGGTTCATCTGCGTTCATCAGTTCGGGATTCAGTGTACAGCCGCAAGCCTGCTATGATCGTGACGACACAGCCCCTTTAATAGCCACGAACCGCCAGTAACAACGTCTGGGGAATTTCGTAAAATCTCCCGCCGAAAAATGGGGAAAACTAGTGCGCATGCGCAATTCTGTATGAAAATGAGGAACATTTTCTCTTCACGCACGCGCATATACGAAGAAGAGCTGCCATGAAGTTGCACAATAGTCTGGTAGCTATCTATACTACTGGCCGAAGGGGCGCCGTTCGCGATCGAAGCTTCGTAGGATCGAATTTCCCTTCACAGTAGTTATACTAAATACCCAATAAATAAAATAATAAGAAAATAATTGCGGGCACAGACATGGGTGCATATTCTGAGAAGTCGAAGCTTGCAAAATAAATGTCCTTAAAGGTAATGTACATGATCGGTCATTGTTACAATTTTCAAAAATGGGCGGATTTGGGGGTTAGTGTTTTACAGGAAATATCGTTCTACTAACCTGTTCAAAGTTTTGCGTTGTTGGATGGCGAAAACAAGAGAGAAAAACGGCGCTCCTTTCCAGCCGTTAGGCGGATGATAGCCTTTTGTCAAGGCACGCGTGGCTACCTGGACGCGTGACGCGCTCCGAATGGCAGCATGTCCGGGGCGCGCCACTGTTCGGGTAGCCACGCGCGCCTTGACTTAAGTCTTAAGGGCAGTTTTCCAAAGTTTTCCAGCTGGAAATCGTTGGAAAACGATATCAATTTCTACTTTTCTTGACAACGACAGCACAACTAGTGCCGTAATTTCACAGGATGTAACACAAGGTCGTGGACTCAATATCGGCATCAGTATAGCTGTTTTACTTTGATTTGCTCATCATTGCACGCACAGCCGATTTTAGTCGAAATTTATTTCGATACATAGGCCTACAACTTTATTTTTGTATAGGAAGGGGCTGGTGCATTATTTATTTTACAATTATAAATACAGATTTACTTATTTACTTATTTTCGTTTAGTTCTGTCATGGTACATTTTGGCGTTTGGCGGGTGGGGTGTCATGTTATCACGGACTATGTTCGACTGTAGGCCTATCGTATATATCGCAGTATGTACAGGATCATGCATGCAGCAGTCATTGCAATTGTAATCTGATATGGCGCGCGCGCCCTGTGGGTCAGCGCGCGCGAGCCCTGTAGGTCAGCGCGCGGTCGTGGGGTATTATTTGCAGTTACATGGGTTCATCTGCGTTCATCAGTTCGGGATTCAGTGTACAGCCGCAAGCCTGCTATGATCGTGACGACACAGCCCCTTTAATAGCCACGAACCGCCAGTAACAACGTCTGGGGAATTTCGTAAAATCTCCCGCCGAAAAATGGGGAAAACTAGTGCGCATGCGCAATTCTGTATGAAAATTGTTACAATTTTCAAAAATGGGCGGATTTGGGGGTTAGTGTTTTACAGGAAATATCGTTCTACTAACCTGTTCAAAGTTTTGCGTTGTTGGATGGCGAAAACAAGAGAGAAAAACGGCGCTCCTTTCCAGCCGTTTGGCGGATGATAGCCTTTTGTCAAGGCACGCGTGGCTACCTGGACGCGTGACGCGCTCCGAATGGCAGCATGTCCGGGGCGCGCCACTGTTCGGGTAGCCACGCGCGCCTTGACTTAAGTCTTAAGGGCAGTTTTCCAAAGTTTTCCAGCTGGAAATCGTTGGAAAACGATATCAATTTCTACTTTTCTTGACAACGACAGCACAACTAGTGCCGTAATTTCACAGGATGATTGAGACTACTATTAACTTACAATCGAGTAAGGTATTTCGTAATAATTCAGTAAAAACAACTTAGACGATTACCAATCGTGTACACTACTTTTAAATATAATAATAAATAAAGAACATTACTTGTTTTTTTTCCCGGAAACCCTTAGAGTTAATCAATCAAATATGCATTCTGGTATTATGCCTTTTTAAACAAAAAAGTTATGTGATGTTGACCAAGCTTTCAGGTGCCGCGATTCACCGGGGCCCCATACTCCGGCTTACCGGCTCCCATGTAGGACTCTTAAGGGCTCGGATTCCGGTCCATCACAGATCAGACCCCGGTCCATCACACCTCCTTCCCCACTCATCCATATAACCTGAAGGTCTAGCACCGTAAAAGGGAGGAACATGGCTGCACCCTAAGCAATGACTGCCGAGCCAGCCAAACGTGCCATGAGCCTGTACGATGATGCTTACCTGGACTTCACGAGCGGTCCCAACTGCACTGCTAATCGACCGCACGCCACAGTACAGTTGGTATTTGGGGACGGTAAACGAATACTCTTATAAATAATGACATTTCTGGAAAAGAAAAAGGAAATACTGAAAAGCTGGGAATCGAACCCTCAGCTTAAGAGCCGATAAACGACTCGATGAACGACTCGCTTAACCACTCGGCCACTAAGCTGTTACTGCCTGAGAGAATTTTTAAACCTATTGAAACAGAGAAGAAACCACACGGCGGCAGTACAATACCCGAACATGGTTGAATGAATACCATTATCCCTTGCGTACGGATGACGCCATATGGCGTCAAAAAAATGCCACCAGGCCGGATGGCGTGATTTTTTTCCCTAGGAAAGTTAGGGCAATTATCATAAATGGGCGCTGTACTTGGCTGTGTGAGCTGAGACAGGTTCTCAGACTTGTTTTCCCTTGAAATAAAATCCTCCACACCACAATTAGTACAAGAAAAATAAATATAAATCGGGCAAAGGATTCGAACCCAGGCCTCTGTAGTCCAAAGCCTTATGCTCTACCAATATAGCCACAACAGTAGCTGGACCAAATATTTTTACTTCAACCTTATATTGTTGTCTGAATGATGCGTGCGATGCTTATTATAAAAAATAACTTAATCATGAATATGCATGATGGTAATAGCGGTCTAGATACGCCCATTTATGATAACTGCCCCTAACCTTCCTTGGAAACAAAATTATGCGGCCGGATGACGCCATTGGCCGCCGTTTGTGCAGTTTCAATCCATTGTTGGATTATTGTTTATGTCATGCTTGACTGCAAAAACACATTGTAGCGGTTCGATTTGGCTGCCAGAACCGCTGCAACACCCCGACGTCTCCCGTAAAATACCGTGCCCAAGGGGTTAAGAATCATGGCTTTGTAACTGTAAATTTGAAAAATGAGGGAAACTAGTGCGCATGCGTCAATTCTGTATGAAAATGAGGAACATTTTCTCTTCACGCACGCGCACATACGAAGAAGATAGAGCTGAAACAACTTTACTTGGTCGCTATTCCAATGGCACTTGTCAACAACTCGCTGTGTGAAACAACATTTCCGCAGATCAAGTCTACATGTAATGTATAGTCAACATGTACAGTACACACATTACATGTACAGTATACATCCGATCCAAGTACTCGGTATGTGAATTGTTCATGTCATAAAAAGTAATAAGCGAATAATTCGTGCAAAACAGGTGAAAATTAGGGTTGTTTGATTATTTGTCGGGGTGTTTATTTCTTTGTTTCTTCGGTAGTCATCTTTATCATAGTGATGTGGGGATCTGTGCGCCAGTGGCGTAAACACGGGGAAGGAGTTCAGGGGCCCGCCGATTTGTATTTCTTTTTTGTTTCGTAAATTTAAAAAGGGGAAAATTGTACACAAAGTGATGTTTCAAATTTCAAGCGGTGTTTAGGGCAGGGGTATCCCCCGTTGAGAAAAAGTTCAAGATGCAGTACTTCGTTGACAAATTCAATAATCATCCCCACTTTTCGACACGGATTTACTCGCCACTGGTGAAATCTCATTTGTTTGGCGTATATTATTTATTGGTAATACCTGTTATTATTGTGTTTATTATTTGATAGTGTTGAAATAACTCTTATGATGTAACTTTCCATAAATTCCTGTCGTCAAATGTAACACAAGGTCGTGGACTCAATATCGGCATCAGTATAGCTGTTTTACTTTGATTTGCTCATCATTGCACGCACAGCCGATTTTAGTCGAAATTTATTTCGATACATAGGCCTACAACTTTATTTTTGTATAGGAAGGGGCTGGTGCATTATTTATTTTACAATTATAAATACAGATTTACTTATTTACTTATTTTCGTTTAGTTCTGTCATGGTACATTTTGGCGTTTGGCGGGTGGGGTGTCATGTTATCACGGACTATGTTCGACTGTAGGCCTATCGTATATATCGCAGTATGTACAGGATCATGCATGCAGCAGTCATTGCAATTGTAATCTGATATGGCGCGCGCGCCCTGTGGGTCAGCGCGCGCGAGCCCTGTAGGTCAGCGCGCGGTCGTGGGGTATTATTTGCAGTTACATGGGTTCATCTGCGTTCATCAGTTCGGGATTCAGTGTACAGCCGCAAGCCTGCTAGCTATGATCGTGACGACACAGCCCCTTTAATAGCCACGAACCGCCAGTAACAACGTCTGGGGAATTTCGTAAAATCTCCCGCCGAAAAATGGGGAAAACTAGTGCGCATGCGCAATTCTGTATGAAAATGAGGAACATTTTCTCTTCACGCACGCGCATATACGAAGAAGAGCTGCCATGAAGTTGCACAATAGTCTGGTAGCTATCTATACTACTGGCCGAAGGGGCGCCGTTCGCGATCGAAGCTTCGTAGGATCGAATTTCCCTTCACAGTAGTTATACTAAATACCCAATAAATAAAATAATAAGAAAATAATTGCGGGCACAGACATGGGTGCATATTCTGAGAAGTCGAAGCTTGCAAAATAAATGTCCTTAAAGGTAATGTACATGATCGGTCATTGTTACAATTTTCAAAAATGGGCGGATTTGGGGGTTAGTGTTTTACAGGAAATATCGTTCTACTAACCTGTTCAAAGTTTTGCGTTGTTGGATGGCGAAAACAAGAGAGAAAAACGGCGCTCCTTTCCAGCCGTTTGGCGGATGATAGCCTTTTGTCAAGGCACGCGTGGCTACCTGGACGCGTGACGCGCTCCGAATGGCAGCATGTCCGGGGCGCGCCACTGTTCGGGTAGCCACGCGCGCCTTGACTTAAGTCTTAAGGGCAGTTTTCCAAAGTTTTCCAGCTGGAAATCGTTGGAAAACGATATTAATTTCTACTTTTCTTGACAACGACAGCACAACTAGTGCCGTAATTTCACAGGATGATTGAGACTACTATTAACTTACAATCGAGTAAGGTATTTCGTAATAATTCAGTAAAAACAACTTAGACGATTACCAATCGTGTACACTACTTTTAAATATAATAATAAATAAAGAACATTACTTGTTTTTTTTCCCGGAAACCCTTAGAGTTAATCAATCAAATATGCATTCTGGTATTATGCCTTTTTAAACAAAAAAGTTATGTGATGTTGACCAAGCTTTCAGGTGCCGCGATTCACCGGGGCCCCATACTCCGGCTTACCGGCTCCCATGTAGGACTCTTAAGGGCTCGGATTCCGGTCCATCACAGATCAGACCCCGGTCCATCACACCTCCTTCCCCACTCATCCATATAACCTGAAGGTCTAGCACCGTAAAAGGGAGGAACATGGCTGCACCCTAAGCAATGACTGCCGAGCCAGCCAAACGTGCCATGAGCCTGTACGATGATGCTTACCTGGACTTCACGAGCGGTCCCAACTGCACTGCTAATCGACCGCACGCCACAGTACAGTTGGTATTTGGGGACGGTAAACGAATACTCTTATAAATAATGACATTTCTGGAAAAGAAAAAGGAAATACTGAAAAGCTGGGAATCGAACCCTCAGCTTAAGAGCCGATAAACGACTCGATGAACGACTCGCTTAACCACTCGGCCACTAAGCTGTTACTGCCTGAGAGAATTTTTAAACCTATTGAAACAGAGAAGAAACCACACGGCGGCAGTACAATACCCGAACATGGTTGAATGAATACCATTATCCCTTGCGTACGGATGACGCCATATGGCGTCAAAAAAATGCCACCAGGCCGGATGGCGTGATTTTTTTCCCTAGGAAAGTTAGGGCAATTATCATAAATGGGCGCTGTACTTGGCTGTGTGAGCTGAGACAGGTTCTCAGACTTGTTTTCCCTTGAAATAAAATCCTCCACACCACAATTAGTACAAGAAAAATAAATATAAATCGGGCAAAGGATTCGAACCCAGGCCTCTGTAGTCCAAAGCCTTATGCTCTACCAATATAGCCACAACAGTAGCTGGACCAAATATTTTTACTTCAACCTTATATTGTTGTCTGAATGATGCGTGCGATGCTTATTATAAAAAATAACTTAATCATGAATATGCATGATGGTAATAGCGGTCTAGATACGCCCATTTATGATAACTGCCCCTAACCTTCCTTGGAAACAAAATTATGCGGCCGGATGACGCCATTGGCCGCCGTTTGTGCAGTTTCAATCCATTGTTGGATTATTGTTTATGTCATGCTTGACTGCAAAAACACATTGTAGCGGTTCGATTTGGCTGCCAGAACCGCTGCAACACCCCGACGTCTCCCGTAAAATACCGTGCCCAAGGGGTTAAGAATCATGGCTTTGTAACTGTAAATTTGAAAAATGAGGGAAACTAGTGCGCATGCGTCAATTCTGTATGAAAATGAGGAACATTTTCTCTTCACGCACGCGCACATACGAAGAAGATAGAGCTGAAACAACTTTACTTGGTCGCTATTCCAATGGCACTTGTCAACAACTCGCTGTGTGAAACAACATTTCCGCAGATCAAGTCTACATGTAATGTATAGTCAACATGTACAGTACACACATTACATGTACAGTATACATCCGATCCAAGTACTCGGTATGTGAATTGTTCATGTCATAAAAAGTAATAAGCGAATAATTCGTGCAAAACAGGTGAAAATTAGGGTTGTTTGATTATTTGTCGGGGTGTTTATTTCTTTGTTTCTTCGGTAGTCATCTTTATCATAGTGATGTGGGGATCTGTGCGCCAGTGGCGTAAACACGGGGAAGGAGTTCAGGGGCCCGCCGATTTGTATTTCTTTTTTGTTTCGTAAATTTAAAAAGGGGAAAATTGTACACAAAGTGATGTTTCAAATTTCAAGCGGTGTTTAGGGCAGGGGTATCCCCCGTTGAGAAAAAGTTCAAGATGCAGTACTTCGTTGACAAATTCAATAATCATCCCCACTTTTCGACACGGATTTACTCGCCACTGGTGAAATCTCATTTGTTTGGCGTATATTATTTATTGGTAATACCTGTTATTATTGTGTTTATTATTTGATAGTGTTGAAATAACTCTTATGATGTAACTTTCCATAAATTCCTGTCGTCAAATGTAACACAAGGTCGTGGACTCAATATCGGCATCAGTATAGCTGTTTTACTTTGATTTGCTCATCATTGCACGCACAGCCGATTTTAGTCGAAATTTATTTCGATACATAGGCCTACAACTTTATTTTTGTATAGGAAGGGGCTGGTGCATTATTTATTTTACAATTATAAATACAGATTTACTTATTTACTTATTTTCGTTTAGTTCTGTCATGGTACATTTTGGCGTTTGGCGGGTGGGGTGTCATGTTATCACGGACTATGTTCGACTGTAGGCCTATCGTATATATCGCAGTATGTACAGGATCATGCATGCAGCAGTCATTGCAATTGTAATCTGATATGGCGCGCGCGCCCTGTGGGTCAGCGCGCGCGAGCCCTGTAGGTCAGCGCGCGGTCGTGGGGTATTATTTGCAGTTACATGGGTTCATCTGCGTTCATCAGTTCGGGATTCAGTGTACAGCCGCAAGCCTGCTATGATCGTGACGACACAGCCCCTTTAATAGCCACGAACCGCCAGTAACAACGTCTGGGGAATTTCGTAAAATCTCCCGCCGAAAAATGGGGAAAACTAGTGCGCATGCGCAATTCTGTATGAAAATGAGGAACATTTTCTCTTCACGCACGCGCATATACGAAGAAGAGCTGCCATGAAGTTGCACAATAGTCTGGTAGCTATCTATACTACTGGCCGAAGGGGCGCCGTTCGCGATCGAAGCTTCGTAGGATCGAATTTCCCTTCACAGTAGTTATACTAAATACCCAATAAATAAAATAATAAGAAAATAATTGCGGGCACAGACATGGGTGCATATTCTGAGAAGTCGAAGCTTGCAAAATAAATGTCCTTAAAGGTAATGTACATGATCGGTCATTGTTACAATTTTCAAAAATGGGCGGATTTGGGGGTTAGTGTTTTACAGGAAATATCGTTCTACTAACCTGTTCAAAGTTTTGCGTTGTTGGATGGCGAAAACAAGAGAGAAAAACGGCGCTCCTTTCCAGCCGTTTGGCGGATGATAGCCTTTTGTCAAGGCACGCGTGGCTACCTGGACGCGTGACGCGCTCCGAATGGCAGCATGTCCGGGGCGCGCCACTGTTCGGGTAGCCACGCGCGCCTTGACTTAAGTCTTAAGGGCAGTTTTCCAAAGTTTTCCAGCTGGAAATCGTTGGAAAACGATATCAATTTCTACTTTTCTTGACAACGACAGCACAACTAGTGCCGTAATTTCACAGGATGTAACACAAGGTCGTGGACTCAATATCGGCATCAGTATAGCTGTTTTACTTTGATTTGCTCATCATTGCACGCACAGCCGATTTTAGTCGAAATTTATTTCGATACATAGGCCTACAACTTTATTTTTGTATAGGAAGGGGCTGGTGCATTATTTATTTTACAATTATAAATACAGATTTACTTATTTACTTATTTTCGTTTAGTTCTGTCATGGTACATTTTGGCGTTTGGCGGGTGGGGTGTCATGTTATCACGGACTATGTTCGACTGTAGGCCTATCGTATATATCGCAGTATGTACAGGATCATGCATGCAGCAGTCATTGCAATTGTAATCTGATATGGCGCGCGCGCCCTGTGGGTCAGCGCGCGCGAGCCCTGTAGGTCAGCGCGCGGTCGTGGGGTATTATTTGCAGTTACATGGGTTCATCTGCGTTCATCAGTTCGGGATTCAGTGTACAGCCGCAAGCCTGCTATGATCGTGACGACACAGCCCCTTTAATAGCCACGAACCGCCAGTAACAACGTCTGGGGAATTTCGTAAAATCTCCCGCCGAAAAATGGGGAAAACTAGTGCGCATGCGCAATTCTGTATGAAAATTGTTACAATTTTCAAAAATGGGCGGATTTGGGGGTTAGTGTTTTACAGGAAATATCGTTCTACTAACCTGTTCAAAGTTTTGCGTTGTTGGATGGCGAAAACAAGAGAGAAAAACGGCGCTCCTTTCCAGCCGTTTGGCGGATGATAGCCTTTTGTCAAGGCACGCGTGGCTACCTGGACGCGTGACGCGCTCCGAATGGCAGCATGTCCGGGGCGCGCCACTGTTCGGGTAGCCACGCGCGCCTTGACTTAAGTCTTAAGGGCAGTTTTCCAAAGTTTTCCAGCTGGAAATCGTTGGAAAACGATATCAATTTCTACTTTTCTTGACAACGACAGCACAACTAGTGCCGTAATTTCACAGGATGATTGAGACTACTATTAACTTACAATCGAGTAAGGTATTTCGTAATAATTCAGTAAAAACAACTTAGACGATTACCAATCGTGTACACTACTTTTAAATATAATAATAAATAAAGAACATTACTTGTTTTTTTTCCCGGAAACCCTTAGAGTTAATCAATCAAATATGCATTCTGGTATTATGCCTTTTTAAACAAAAAAGTTATGTGATGTTGACCAAGCTTTCAGGTGCCGCGATTCACCGGGGCCCCATACTCCGGCTTACCGGCTCCCATGTAGGACTCTTAAGGGCTCGGATTCCGGTCCATCACAGATCAGACCCCGGTCCATCACACCTCCTTCCCCACTCATCCATATAACCTGAAGGTCTAGCACCGTAAAAGGGAGGAACATGGCTGCACCCTAAGCAATGACTGCCGAGCCAGCCAAACGTGCCATGAGCCTGTACGATGATGCTTACCTGGACTTCACGAGCGGTCCCAACTGCACTGCTAATCGACCGCACGCCACAGTACAGTTGGTATTTGGGGACGGTAAACGAATACTCTTATAAATAATGACATTTCTGGAAAAGAAAAAGGAAATACTGAAAAGCTGGGAATCGAACCCTCAGCTTAAGAGCCGATAAACGACTCGATGAACGACTCGCTTAACCACTCGGCCACTAAGCTGTTACTGCCTGAGAGAATTTTTAAACCTATTGAAACAGAGAAGAAACCACACGGCGGCAGTACAATACCCGAACATGGTTGAATGAATACCATTATCCCTTGCGTACGGATGACGCCATATGGCGTCAAAAAAATGCCACCAGGCCGGATGGCGTGATTTTTTTCCCTAGGAAAGTTAGGGCAATTATCATAAATGGGCGCTGTACTTGGCTGTGTGAGCTGAGACAGGTTCTCAGACTTGTTTTCCCTTGAAATAAAATCCTCCACACCACAATTAGTACAAGAAAAATAAATATAAATCGGGCAAAGGATTCGAACCCAGGCCTCTGTAGTCCAAAGCCTTATGCTCTACCAATATAGCCACAACAGTAGCTGGACCAAATATTTTTACTTCAACCTTATATTGTTGTCTGAATGATGCGTGCGATGCTTATTATAAAAAATAACTTAATCATGAATATGCATGATGGTAATAGCGGTCTAGATACGCCCATTTATGATAACTGCCCCTAACCTTCCTTGGAAACAAAATTATGCGGCCGGATGACGCCATTGGCCGCCGTTTGTGCAGTTTCAATCCATTGTTGGATTATTGTTTATGTCATGCTTGACTGCAAAAACACATTGTAGCGGTTCGATTTGGCTGCCAGAACCGCTGCAACACCCCGACGTCTCCCGTAAAATACCGTGCCCAAGGGGTTAAGAATCATGGCTTTGTAACTGTAAATTTGAAAAATGAGGGAAACTAGTGCGCATGCGTCAATTCTGTATGAAAATGAGGAACATTTTCTCTTCACGCACGCGCACATACGAAGAAGATAGAGCTGAAACAACTTTACTTGGTCGCTATTCCAATGGCACTTGTCAACAACTCGCTGTGTGAAACAACATTTCCGCAGATCAAGTCTACATGTAATGTATAGTCAACATGTACAGTACACACATTACATGTACAGTATACATCCGATCCAAGTACTCGGTATGTGAATTGTTCATGTCATAAAAAGTAATAAGCGAATAATTCGTGCAAAACAGGTGAAAATTAGGGTTGTTTGATTATTTGTCGGGGTGTTTATTTCTTTGTTTCTTCGGTAGTCATCTTTATCATAGTGATGTGGGGATCTGTGCGCCAGTGGCGTAAACACGGGGAAGGAGTTCAGGGGCCCGCCGATTTGTATTTCTTTTTTGTTTCGTAAATTTAAAAAGGGGAAAATTGTACACAAAGTGATGTTTCAAATTTCAAGCGGTGTTTAGGGCAGGGGTATCCCCCGTTGAGAAAAAGTTCAAGATGCAGTACTTCGTTGACAAATTCAATAATCATCCCCACTTTTCGACACGGATTTACTCGCCACTGGTGAAATCTCATTTGTTTGGCGTATATTATTTATTGGTAATACCTGTTATTATTGTGTTTATTATTTGATAGTGTTGAAATAACTCTTATGATGTAACTTTCCATAAATTCCTGTCGTCAAATGTAACACAAGGTCGTGGACTCAATATCGGCATCAGTATAGCTGTTTTACTTTGATTTGCTCATCATTGCACGCACAGCCGATTTTAGTCGAAATTTATTTCGATACATAGGCCTACAACTTTATTTTTGTATAGGAAGGGGCTGGTGCATTATTTATTTTACAATTATAAATACAGATTTACTTATTTACTTATTTTCGTTTAGTTCTGTCATGGTACATTTTGGCGTTTGGCGGGTGGGGTGTCATGTTATCACGGACTATGTTCGACTGTAGGCCTATCGTATATATCGCAGTATGTACAGGATCATGCATGCAGCAGTCATTGCAATTGTAATCTGATATGGCGCGCGCGCCCTGTGGGTCAGCGCGCGCGAGCCCTGTAGGTCAGCGCGCGGTCGTGGGGTATTATTTGCAGTTACATGGGTTCATCTGCGTTCATCAGTTCGGGATTCAGTGTACAGCCGCAAGCCTGCTATGATCGTGACGACACAGCCCCTTTAATAGCCACGAACCGCCAGTAACAACGTCTGGGGAATTTCGTAAAATCTCCCGCCGAAAAATGGGGAAAACTAGTGCGCATGCGCAATTCTGTATGAAAATGAGGAACATTTTCTCTTCACGCACGCGCATATACGAAGAAGAGCTGCCATGAAGTTGCACAATAGTCTGGTAGCTATCTATACTACTGGCCGAAGGGGCGCCGTTCGCGATCGAAGCTTCGTAGGATCGAATTTCCCTTCACAGTAGTTATACTAAATACCCAATAAATAAAATAATAAGAAAATAATTGCGGGCACAGACATGGGTGCATATTCTGAGAAGTCGAAGCTTGCAAAATAAATGTCCTTAAAGGTAATGTACATGATCGGTCATTGTTACAATTTTCAAAAATGGGCGGATTTGGGGGTTAGTGTTTTACAGGAAATATCGTTCTACTAACCTGTTCAAAGTTTTGCGTTGTTGGATGGCGAAAACAAGAGAGAAAAACGGCGCTCCTTTCCAGCCGTTTGGCGGATGATAGCCTTTTGTCAAGGCACGCGTGGCTACCTGGACGCGTGACGCGCTCCGAATGGCAGCATGTCCGGGGCGCGCCACTGTTCGGGTAGCCACGCGCGCCTTGACTTAAGTCTTAAGGGCAGTTTTCCAAAGTTTTCCAGCTGGAAATCGTTGGAAAACGATATCAATTTCTACTTTTCTTGACAACGACAGCACAACTAGTGCCGTAATTTCACAGGATGTAACACAAGGTCGTGGACTCAATATCGGCATCAGTATAGCTGTTTTACTTTGATTTGCTCATCATTGCACGCACAGCCGATTTTAGTCGAAATTTATTTCGATACATAGGCCTACAACTTTATTTTTGTATAGGAAGGGGCTGGTGCATTATTTATTTTACAATTATAAATACAGATTTACTTATTTACTTATTTTCGTTTAGTTCTGTCATGGTACATTTTGGCGTTTGGCGGGTGGGGTGTCATGTTATCACGGACTATGTTCGACTGTAGGCCTATCGTATATATCGCAGTATGTACAGGATCATGCATGCAGCAGTCATTGCAATTGTAATCTGATATGGCGCGCGCGCCCTGTGGGTCAGCGCGCGCGAGCCCTGTAGGTCAGCGCGCGGTCGTGGGGTATTATTTGCAGTTACATGGGTTCATCTGCGTTCATCAGTTCGGGATTCAGTGTACAGCCGCAAGCCTGCTATGATCGTGACGACACAGCCCCTTTAATAGCCACGAACCGCCAGTAACAACGTCTGGGGAATTTCGTAAAATCTCCCGCCGAAAAATGGGGAAAACTAGTGCGCATGCGCAATTCTGTATGAAAATTGTTACAATTTTCAAAAATGGGCGGATTTGGGGGTTAGTGTTTTACAGGAAATATCGTTCTACTAACCTGTTCAAAGTTTTGCGTTGTTGGATGGCGAAAACAAGAGAGAAAAACGGCGCTCCTTTCCAGCCGTTTGGCGGATGATAGCCTTTTGTCAAGGCACGCGTGGCTACCTGGACGCGTGACGCGCTCCGAATGGCAGCATGTCCGGGGCGCGCCACTGTTCGGGTAGCCACGCGCGCCTTGACTTAAGTCTTAAGGGCAGTTTTCCAAAGTTTTCCAGCTGGAAATCGTTGGAAAACGATATCAATTTCTACTTTTCTTGACAACGACAGCACAACTAGTGCCGTAATTTCACAGGATGATTGAGACTACTATTAACTTACAATCGAGTAAGGTATTTCGTAATAATTCAGTAAAAACAACTTAGACGATTACCAATCGTGTACACTACTTTTAAATATAATAATAAATAAAGAACATTACTTGTTTTTTTTCCCGGAAACCCTTAGAGTTAATCAATCAAATATGCATTCTGGTATTATGCCTTTTTAAACAAAAAAGTTATGTGATGTTGACCAAGCTTTCAGGTGCCGCGATTCACCGGGGCCCCATACTCCGGCTTACCGGCTCCCATGTAGGACTCTTAAGGGCTCGGATTCCGGTCCATCACAGATCAGACCCCGGTCCATCACACCTCCTTCCCCACTCATCCATATAACCTGAAGGTCTAGCACCGTAAAAGGGAGGAACATGGCTGCACCCTAAGCAATGACTGCCGAGCCAGCCAAACGTGCCATGAGCCTGTACGATGATGCTTACCTGGACTTCACGAGCGGTCCCAACTGCACTGCTAATCGACCGCACGCCACAGTACAGTTGGTATTTGGGGACGGTAAACGAATACTCTTATAAATAATGACATTTCTGGAAAAGAAAAAGGAAATACTGAAAAGCTGGGAATCGAACCCTCAGCTTAAGAGCCGATAAACGACTCGATGAACGACTCGCTTAACCACTCGGCCACTAAGCTGTTACTGCCTGAGAGAATTTTTAAACCTATTGAAACAGAGAAGAAACCACACGGCGGCAGTACAATACCCGAACATGGTTGAATGAATACCATTATCCCTTGCGTACGGATGACGCCATATGGCGTCAAAAAAATGCCACCAGGCCGGATGGCGTGATTTTTTTCCCTAGGAAAGTTAGGGCAATTATCATAAATGGGCGCTGTACTTGGCTGTGTGAGCTGAGACAGGTTCTCAGACTTGTTTTCCCTTGAAATAAAATCCTCCACACCACAATTAGTACAAGAAAAATAAATATAAATCGGGCAAAGGATTCGAACCCAGGCCTCTGTAGTCCAAAGCCTTATGCTCTACCAATATAGCCACAACAGTAGCTGGACCAAATATTTTTACTTCAACCTTATATTGTTGTCTGAATGATGCGTGCGATGCTTATTATAAAAAATAACTTAATCATGAATATGCATGATGGTAATAGCGGTCTAGATACGCCCATTTATGATAACTGCCCCTAACCTTCCTTGGAAACAAAATTATGCGGCCGGATGACGCCATTGGCCGCCGTTTGTGCAGTTTCAATCCATTGTTGGATTATTGTTTATGTCATGCTTGACTGCAAAAACACATTGTAGCGGTTCGATTTGGCTGCCAGAACCGCTGCAACACCCCGACGTCTCCCGTAAAATACCGTGCCCAAGGGGTTAAGAATCATGGCTTTGTAACTGTAAATTTGAAAAATGAGGGAAACTAGTGCGCATGCGTCAATTCTGTATGAAAATGAGGAACATTTTCTCTTCACGCACGCGCACATACGAAGAAGATAGAGCTGAAACAACTTTACTTGGTCGCTATTCCAATGGCACTTGTCAACAACTCGCTGTGTGAAACAACATTTCCGCAGATCAAGTCTACATGTAATGTATAGTCAACATGTACAGTACACACATTACATGTACAGTATACATCCGATCCAAGTACTCGGTATGTGAATTGTTCATGTCATAAAAAGTAATAAGCGAATAATTCGTGCAAAACAGGTGAAAATTAGGGTTGTTTGATTATTTGTCGGGGTGTTTATTTCTTTGTTTCTTCGGTAGTCATCTTTATCATAGTGATGTGGGGATCTGTGCGCCAGTGGCGTAAACACGGGGAAGGAGTTCAGGGGCCCGCCGATTTGTATTTCTTTTTTGTTTCGTAAATTTAAAAAGGGGAAAATTGTACACAAAGTGATGTTTCAAATTTCAAGCGGTGTTTAGGGCAGGGGTATCCCCCGTTGAGAAAAAGTTCAAGATGCAGTACTTCGTTGACAAATTCAATAATCATCCCCACTTTTCGACACGGATTTACTCGCCACTGGTGAAATCTCATTTGTTTGGCGTATATTATTTATTGGTAATACCTGTTATTATTGTGTTTATTATTTGATAGTGTTGAAATAACTCTTATGATGTAACTTTCCATAAATTCCTGTCGTCAAATGTAACACAAGGTCGTGGACTCAATATCGGCATCAGTATAGCTGTTTTACTTTGATTTGCTCATCATTGCACGCACAGCCGATTTTAGTCGAAATTTATTTCGATACATAGGCCTACAACTTTATTTTTGTATAGGAAGGGGCTGGTGCATTATTTATTTTACAATTATAAATACAGATTTACTTATTTACTTATTTTCGTTTAGTTCTGTCATGGTACATTTTGGCGTTTGGCGGGTGGGGTGTCATGTTATCACGGACTATGTTCGACTGTAGGCCTATCGTATATATCGCAGTATGTACAGGATCATGCATGCAGCAGTCATTGCAATTGTAATCTGATATGGCGCGCGCGCCCTGTGGGTCAGCGCGCGCGAGCCCTGTAGGTCAGCGCGCGGTCGTGGGGTATTATTTGCAGTTACATGGGTTCATCTGCGTTCATCAGTTCGGGATTCAGTGTACAGCCGCAAGCCTGCTATGATCGTGACGACACAGCCCCTTTAATAGCCACGAACCGCCAGTAACAACGTCTGGGGAATTTCGTAAAATCTCCCGCCGAAAAATGGGGAAAACTAGTGCGCATGCGCAATTCTGTATGAAAATGAGGAACATTTTCTCTTCACGCACGCGCATATACGAAGAAGAGCTGCCATGAAGTTGCACAATAGTCTGGTAGCTATCTATACTACTGGCCGAAGGGGCGCCGTTCGCGATCGAAGCTTCGTAGGATCGAATTTCCCTTCACAGTAGTTATACTAAATACCCAATAAATAAAATAATAAGAAAATAATTGCGGGCACAGACATGGGTGCATATTCTGAGAAGTCGAAGCTTGCAAAATAAATGTCCTTAAAGGTAATGTACATGATCGGTCATTGTTACAATTTTCAAAAATGGGCGGATTTGGGGGTTAGTGTTTTACAGGAAATATCGTTCTACTAACCTGTTCAAAGTTTTGCGTTGTTGGATGGCGAAAACAAGAGAGAAAAACGGCGCTCCTTTCCAGCCGTTTGGCGGATGATAGCCTTTTGTCAAGGCACGCGTGGCTACCTGGACGCGTGACGCGCTCCGAATGGCAGCATGTCCGGGGCGCGCCACTGTTCGGGTAGCCACGCGCGCCTTGACTTAAGTCTTAAGGGCAGTTTTCGAAAGTTTTCCAGCTGGAAATCGTTGGAAAACGATATCAATTTCTACTTTTCTTGACAACGACAGCACAACTAGTGCCGTAATTTCACAGGATGATTGAGACTACTATTAACTTACAATCGAGTAAGGTATTTCGTAATAATTCAGTAAAAACAACTTAGACGATTACCAATCGTGTACACTACTTTTAAATATAATAATAAATAAAGAACATTACTTGTTTTTTTTCCCGGAAACCCTTAGAGTTAATCAATCAAATATGCATTCTGGTATTATGCCTTTTTAAACAAAAAAGTTATGTGATGTTGACCAAGCTTTCAGGTGCCGCGATTCACCGGGGCCCCATACTCCGGCTTACCGGCTCCCATGTAGGACTCTTAAGGGCTCGGATTCCGGTCCATCACAGATCAGACCCCGGTCCATCACACCTCCTTCCCCACTCATCCATATAACCTGAAGGTCTAGCACCGTAAAAGGGAGGAACATGGCTGCACCCTAAGCAATGACTGCCGAGCCAGCCAAACGTGCCATGAGCCTGTACGATGATGCTTACCTGGACTTCACGAGCGGTCCCAACTGCACTGCTAATCGACCGCACGCCACAGTACAGTTGGTATTTGGGGACGGTAAACGAATACTCTTATAAATAATGACATTTCTGGAAAAGAAAAAGGAAATACTGAAAAGCTGGGAATCGAACCCTCAGCTTAAGAGCCGATAAACGACTCGATGAACGACTCGCTTAACCACTCGGCCACTAAGCTGTTACTGCCTGAGAGAATTTTTAAACCTATTGAAACAGAGAAGAAACCACACGGCGGCAGTACAATACCCGAACATGGTTGAATGAATACCATTATCCCTTGCGTACGGATGACGCCATATGGCGTCAAAAAAATGCCACCAGGCCGGATGGCGTGATTTTTTTCCCTAGGAAAGTTAGGGCAATTATCATAAATGGGCGCTGTACTTGGCTGTGTGAGCTGAGACAGGTTCTCAGACTTGTTTTCCCTTGAAATAAAATCCTCCACACCACAATTAGTACAAGAAAAATAAATATAAATCGGGCAAAGGATTCGAACCCAGGCCTCTGTAGTCCAAAGCCTTATGCTCTACCAATATAGCCACAACAGTAGCTGGACCAAATATTTTTACTTCAACCTTATATTGTTGTCTGAATGATGCGTGCGATGCTTATTATAAAAAATAACTTAATCATGAATATGCATGATGGTAATAGCGGTCTAGATACGCCCATTTATGATAACTGCCCCTAACCTTCCTTGGAAACAAAATTATGCGGCCGGATGACGCCATTGGCCGCCGTTTGTGCAGTTTCAATCCATTGTTGGATTATTGTTTATGTCATGCTTGACTGCAAAAACACATTGTAGCGGTTCGATTTGGCTGCCAGAACCGCTGCAACACCCCGACGTCTCCCGTAAAATACCGTGCCCAAGGGGTTAAGAATCATGGCTTTGTAACTGTAAATTTGAAAAATGAGGGAAACTAGTGCGCATGCGTCAATTCTGTATGAAAATGAGGAACATTTTCTCTTCACGCACGCGCACATACGAAGAAGATAGAGCTGAAACAACTTTACTTGGTCGCTATTCCAATGGCACTTGTCAACAACTCGCTGTGTGAAACAACATTTCCGCAGATCAAGTCTACATGTAATGTATAGTCAACATGTACAGTACACACATTACATGTACAGTATACATCCGATCCAAGTACTCGGTATGTGAATTGTTCATGTCATAAAAAGTAATAAGCGAATAATTCGTGCAAAACAGGTGAAAATTAGGGTTGTTTGATTATTTGTCGGGGTGTTTATTTCTTTGTTTCTTCGGTAGTCATCTTTATCATAGTGATGTGGGGATCTGTGCGCCAGTGGCGTAAACACGGGGAAGGAGTTCAGGGGCCCGCCGATTTGTATTTCTTTTTTGTTTCGTAAATTTAAAAAGGGGAAAATTGTACACAAAGTGATGTTTCAAATTTCAAGCGGTGTTTAGGGCAGGGGTATCCCCCGTTGAGAAAAAGTTCAAGATGCAGTACTTCGTTGACAAATTCAATAATCATCCCCACTTTTCGACACGGATTTACTCGCCACTGGTGAAATCTCATTTGTTTGGCGTATATTATTTATTGGTAATACCTGTTATTATTGTGTTTATTATTTGATAGTGTTGAAATAACTCTTATGATGTAACTTTCCATAAATTCCTGTCGTCAAATGTAACACAAGGTCGTGGACTCAATATCGGCATCAGTATAGCTGTTTTACTTTGATTTGCTCATCATTGCACGCACAGCCGATTTTAGTCGAAATTTATTTCGATACATAGGCCTACAACTTTATTTTTGTATAGGAAGGGGCTGGTGCATTATTTATTTTACAATTATAAATACAGATTTACTTATTTACTTATTTTCGTTTAGTTCTGTCATGGTACATTTTGGCGTTTGGCGGGTGGGGTGTCATGTTATCACGGACTATGTTCGACTGTAGGCCTATCGTATATATCGCAGTATGTACAGGATCATGCATGCAGCAGTCATTGCAATTGTAATCTGATATGGCGCGCGCGCCCTGTGGGTCAGCGCGCGCGAGCCCTGTAGGTCAGCGCGCGGTCGTGGGGTATTATTTGCAGTTACATGGGTTCATCTGCGTTCATCAGTTCGGGATTCAGTGTACAGCCGCAAGCCTGCTATGATCGTGACGACACAGCCCCTTTAATAGCCACGAACCGCCAGTAACAACGTCTGGGGAATTTCGTAAAATCTCCCGCCGAAAAATGGGGAAAACTAGTGCGCATGCGCAATTCTGTATGAAAATGAGGAACATTTTCTCTTCACGCACGCGCATATACGAAGAAGAGCTGCCATGAAGTTGCACAATAGTCTGGTAGCTATCTATACTACTGGCCGAAGGGGCGCCGTTCGCGATCGAAGCTTCGTAGGATCGAATTTCCCTTCACAGTAGTTATACTAAATACCCAATAAATAAAATAATAAGAAAATAATTGCGGGCACAGACATGGGTGCATATTCTGAGAAGTCGAAGCTTGCAAAATAAATGTCCTTAAAGGTAATGTACATGATCGGTCATTGTTACAATTTTCAAAAATGGGCGGATTTGGGGGTTAGTGTTTTACAGGAAATATCGTTCTACTAACCTGTTCAAAGTTTTGCGTTGTTGGATGGCGAAAACAAGAGAGAAAAACGGCGCTCCTTTCCAGCCGTTTGGCGGATGATAGCCTTTTGTCAAGGCACGCGTGGCTACCTGGACGCGTGACGCGCTCCGAATGGCAGCATGTCCGGGGCGCGCCACTGTTCGGGTAGCCACGCGCGCCTTGACTTAAGTCTTAAGGGCAGTTTTCCAAAGTTTTCCAGCTGGAAATCGTTGGAAAACGATATCAATTTCTACTTTTCTTGACAACGACAGCACAACTAGTGCCGTAATTTCACAGGATGATTGAGACTACTATTAACTTACAATCGAGTAAGGTATTTCGTAATAATTCAGTAAAAACAACTTAGACGATTACCAATCGTGTACACTACTTTTAAATATAATAATAAATAAAGAACATTACTTGTTTTTTTTCCCGGAAACCCTTAGAGTTAATCAATCAAATATGCATTCTGGTATTATGCCTTTTTAAACAAAAAAGTTATGTGATGTTGACCAAGCTTTCAGGTGCCGCGATTCACCGGGGCCCCATACTCCGGCTTACCGGCTCCCATGTAGGACTCTTAAGGGCTCGGATTCCGGTCCATCACAGATCAGACCCCGGTCCATCACACCTCCTTCCCCACTCATCCATATAACCTGAAGGTCTAGCACCGTAAAAGGGAGGAACATGGCTGCACCCTAAGCAATGACTGCCGAGCCAGCCAAACGTGCCATGAGCCTGTACGATGATGCTTACCTGGACTTCACGAGCGGTCCCAACTGCACTGCTAATCGACCGCACGCCACAGTACAGTTGGTATTTGGGGACGGTAAACGAATACTCTTATAAATAATGACATTTCTGGAAAAGAAAAAGGAAATACTGAAAAGCTGGGAATCGAACCCTCAGCTTAAGAGCCGATAAACGACTCGATGAACGACTCGCTTAACCACTCGGCCACTAAGCTGTTACTGCCTGAGAGAATTTTTAAACCTATTGAAACAGAGAAGAAACCACACGGCGGCAGTACAATACCCGAACATGGTTGAATGAATACCATTATCCCTTGCGTACGGATGACGCCATATGGCGTCAAAAAAATGCCACCAGGCCGGATGGCGTGATTTTTTTCCCTAGGAAAGTTAGGGCAATTATCATAAATGGGCGCTGTACTTGGCTGTGTGAGCTGAGACAGGTTCTCAGACTTGTTTTCCCTTGAAATAAAATCCTCCACACCACAATTAGTACAAGAAAAATAAATATAAATCGGGCAAAGGATTCGAACCCAGGCCTCTGTAGTCCAAAGCCTTATGCTCTACCAATATAGCCACAACAGTAGCTGGACCAAATATTTTTACTTCAACCTTATATTGTTGTCTGAATGATGCGTGCGATGCTTATTATAAAAAATAACTTAATCATGAATATGCATGATGGTAATAGCGGTCTAGATACGCCCATTTATGATAACTGCCCCTAACCTTCCTTGGAAACAAAATTATGCGGCCGGATGACGCCATTGGCCGCCGTTTGTGCAGTTTCAATCCATTGTTGGATTATTGTTTATGTCATGCTTGACTGCAAAAACACATTGTAGCGGTTCGATTTGGCTGCCAGAACCGCTGCAACACCCCGACGTCTCCCGTAAAATACCGTGCCCAAGGGGTTAAGAATCATGGCTTTGTAACTGTAAATTTGAAAAATGAGGGAAACTAGTGCGCATGCGTCAATTCTGTATGAAAATGAGGAACATTTTCTCTTCACGCACGCGCACATACGAAGAAGATAGAGCTGAAACAACTTTACTTGGTCGCTATTCCAATGGCACTTGTCAACAACTCGCTGTGTGAAACAACATTTCCGCAGATCAAGTCTACATGTAATGTATAGTCAACATGTACAGTACACACATTACATGTACAGTATACATCCGATCCAAGTACTCGGTATGTGAATTGTTCATGTCATAAAAAGTAATAAGCGAATAATTCGTGCAAAACAGGTGAAAATTAGGGTTGTTTGATTATTTGTCGGGGTGTTTATTTCTTTGTTTCTTCGGTAGTCATCTTTATCATAGTGATGTGGGGATCTGTGCGCCAGTGGCGTAAACACGGGGAAGGAGTTCAGGGGCCCGCCGATTTGTATTTCTTTTTTGTTTCGTAAATTTAAAAGGGGGAAAATTGTACACAAAGTGATGTTTCAAATTTCAAGCGGTGTTTAGGGCAGGGGTATCCCCCGTTGAGAAAAAGTTCAAGATGCAGTACTTCGTTGACAAATTCAATAATCATCCCCACTTTTCGACACGGATTTACTCGCCACTGGTGAAATCTCATTTGTTTGGCGTATATTATTTATTGGTAATACCTGTTATTATTGTGTTTATTATTTGATAGTGTTGAAATAACTCTTATGATGTAACTTTCCATAAATTCCTGTCGTCAAATGTAACACAAGGTCGTGGACTCAATATCGGCATCAGTATAGCTGTTTTACTTTGATTTGCTCATCATTGCACGCACAGCCGATTTTAGTCGAAATTTATTTCGATACATAGGCCTACAACTTTATTTTTGTATAGGAAGGGGCTGGTGCATTATTTATTTTACAATTATAAATACAGATTTACTTATTTACTTATTTTCGTTTAGTTCTGTCATGGTACATTTTGGCGTTTGGCGGGTGGGGTGTCATGTTATCACGGACTATGTTCGACTGTAGGCCTATCGTATATATCGCAGTATGTACAGGATCATGCATGCAGCAGTCATTGCAATTGTAATCTGATATGGCGCGCGCGCCCTGTGGGTCAGCGCGCGCGAGCCCTGTAGGTCAGCGCGCGGTCGTGGGGTATTATTTGCAGTTACATGGGTTCATCTGCGTTCATCAGTTCGGGATTCAGTGTACAGCCGCAAGCCTGCTATGATCGTGACGACACAGCCCCTTTAATAGCCACGAACCGCCAGTAACAACGTCTGGGGAATTTCGTAAAATCTCCCGCCGAAAAATGGGGAAAACTAGTGCGCATGCGCAATTCTGTATGAAAATGAGGAACATTTTCTCTTCACGCACGCGCATATACGAAGAAGAGCTGCCATGAAGTTGCACAATAGTCTGGTAGCTATCTATACTACTGGCCGAAGGGGCGCCGTTCGCGATCGAAGCTTCGTAGGATCGAATTTCCCTTCACAGTAGTTATACTAAATACCCAATAAATAAAATAATAAGAAAATAATTGCGGGCACAGACATGGGTGCATATTCTGAGAAGTCGAAGCTTGCAAAATAAATGTCCTTAAAGGTAATGTACATGATCGGTCATTGTTACAATTTTCAAAAATGGGCGGATTTGGGGGTTAGTGTTTTACAGGAAATATCGTTCTACTAACCTGTTCAAAGTTTTGCGTTGTTGGATGGCGAAAACAAGAGAGAAAAACGGCGCTCCTTTCCAGCCGTTTGGCGGATGATAGCCTTTTGTCAAGGCACGCGTGGCTACCTGGACGCGTGACGCGCTCCGAATGGCAGCATGTCCGGGGCGCGCCACTGTTCGGGTAGCCACGCGCGCCTTGACTTAAGTCTTAAGGGCAGTTTTCGAAAGTTTTCCAGCTGGAAATCGTTGGAAAACGATATCAATTTCTACTTTTCTTGACAACGACAGCACAACTAGTGCCGTAATTTCACAGGATGATTGAGACTACTATTAACTTACAATCGAGTAAGGTATTTCGTAATAATTCAGTAAAAACAACTTAGACGATTACCAATCGTGTACACTACTTTTAAATATAATAATAAATAAAGAACATTACTTGTTTTTTTTCCCGGAAACCCTTAGAGTTAATCAATCAAATATGCATTCTGGTATTATGCCTTTTTAAACAAAAAAGTTATGTGATGTTGACCAAGCTTTCAGGTGCCGCGATTCACCGGGGCCCCATACTCCGGCTTACCGGCTCCCATGTAGGACTCTTAAGGGCTCGGATTCCGGTCCATCACAGATCAGACCCCGGTCCATCACACCTCCTTCCCCACTCATCCATATAACCTGAAGGTCTAGCACCGTAAAAGGGAGGAACATGGCTGCACCCTAAGCAATGACTGCCGAGCCAGCCAAACGTGCCATGAGCCTGTACGATGATGCTTACCTGGACTTCACGAGCGGTCCCAACTGCACTGCTAATCGACCGCACGCCACAGTACAGTTGGTATTTGGGGACGGTAAACGAATACTCTTATAAATAATGACATTTCTGGAAAAGAAAAAGGAAATACTGAAAAGCTGGGAATCGAACCCTCAGCTTAAGAGCCGATAAACGACTCGATGAACGACTCGCTTAACCACTCGGCCACTAAGCTGTTACTGCCTGAGAGAATTTTTAAACCTATTGAAACAGAGAAGAAACCACACGGCGGCAGTACAATACCCGAACATGGTTGAATGAATACCATTATCCCTTGCGTACGGATGACGCCATATGGCGTCAAAAAAATGCCACCAGGCCGGATGGCGTGATTTTTTTCCCTAGGAAAGTTAGGGCAATTATCATAAATGGGCGCTGTACTTGGCTGTGTGAGCTGAGACAGGTTCTCAGACTTGTTTTCCCTTGAAATAAAATCCTCCACACCACAATTAGTACAAGAAAAATAAATATAAATCGGGCAAAGGATTCGAACCCAGGCCTCTGTAGTCCAAAGCCTTATGCTCTACCAATATAGCCACAACAGTAGCTGGACCAAATATTTTTACTTCAACCTTATATTGTTGTCTGAATGATGCGTGCGATGCTTATTATAAAAAATAACTTAATCATGAATATGCATGATGGTAATAGCGGTCTAGATACGCCCATTTATGATAACTGCCCCTAACCTTCCTTGGAAACAAAATTATGCGGCCGGATGACGCCATTGGCCGCCGTTTGTGCAGTTTCAATCCATTGTTGGATTATTGTTTATGTCATGCTTGACTGCAAAAACACATTGTAGCGGTTCGATTTGGCTGCCAGAACCGCTGCAACACCCCGACGTCTCCCGTAAAATACCGTGCCCAAGGGGTTAAGAATCATGGCTTTGTAACTGTAAATTTGAAAAATGAGGGAAACTAGTGCGCATGCGTCAATTCTGTATGAAAATGAGGAACATTTTCTCTTCACGCACGCGCACATACGAAGAAGATAGAGCTGAAACAACTTTACTTGGTCGCTATTCCAATGGCACTTGTCAACAACTCGCTGTGTGAAACAACATTTCCGCAGATCAAGTCTACATGTAATGTATAGTCAACATGTACAGTACACACATTACATGTACAGTATACATCCGATCCAAGTACTCGGTATGTGAATTGTTCATGTCATAAAAAGTAATAAGCGAATAATTCGTGCAAAACAGGTGAAAATTAGGGTTGTTTGATTATTTGTCGGGGTGTTTATTTCTTTGTTTCTTCGGTAGTCATCTTTATCATAGTGATGTGGGGATCTGTGCGCCAGTGGCGTAAACACGGGGAAGGAGTTCAGGGGCCCGCCGATTTGTATTTCTTTTTTGTTTCGTAAATTTAAAAAGGGGAAAATTGTACACAAAGTGATGTTTCAAATTTCAAGCGGTGTTTAGGGCAGGGGTATCCCCCGTTGAGAAAAAGTTCAAGATGCAGTACTTCGTTGACAAATTCAATAATCATCCCCACTTTTCGACACGGATTTACTCGCCACTGGTGAAATCTCATTTGTTTGGCGTATATTATTTATTGGTAATACCTGTTATTATTGTGTTTATTATTTGATAGTGTTGAAATAACTCTTATGATGTAACTTTCCATAAATTCCTGTCGTCAAATGTAACACAAGGTCGTGGACTCAATATCGGCATCAGTATAGCTGTTTTACTTTGATTTGCTCATCATTGCACGCACAGCCGATTTTAGTCGAAATTTATTTCGATACATAGGCCTACAACTTTATTTTTGTATAGGAAGGGGCTGGTGCATTATTTATTTTACAATTATAAATACAGATTTACTTATTTACTTATTTTCGTTTAGTTCTGTCATGGTACATTTTGGCGTTTGGCGGGTGGGGTGTCATGTTATCACGGACTATGTTCGACTGTAGGCCTATCGTATATATCGCAGTATGTACAGGATCATGCATGCAGCAGTCATTGCAATTGTAATCTGATATGGCGCGCGCGCCCTGTGGGTCAGCGCGCGCGAGCCCTGTAGGTCAGCGCGCGGTCGTGGGGTATTATTTGCAGTTACATGGGTTCATCTGCGTTCATCAGTTCGGGATTCAGTGTACAGCCGCAAGCCTGCTATGATCGTGACGACACAGCCCCTTTAATAGCCACGAACCGCCAGTAACAACGTCTGGGGAATTTCGTAAAATCTCCCGCCGAAAAATGGGGAAAACTAGTGCGCATGCGCAATTCTGTATGAAAATGAGGAACATTTTCTCTTCACGCACGCGCATATACGAAGAAGAGCTGCCATGAAGTTGCACAATAGTCTGGTAGCTATCTATACTACTGGCCGAAGGGGCGCCGTTCGCGATCGAAGCTTCGTAGGATCGAATTTCCCTTCACAGTAGTTATACTAAATACCCAATAAATAAAATAATAAGAAAATAATTGCGGGCACAGACATGGGTGCATATTCTGAGAAGTCGAAGCTTGCAAAATAAATGTCCTTAAAGGTAATGTACATGATCGGTCATTGTTACAATTTTCAAAAATGGGCGGATTTGGGGGTTAGTGTTTTACAGGAAATATCGTTCTACTAACCTGTTCAAAGTTTTGCGTTGTTGGATGGCGAAAACAAGAGAGAAAAACGGCGCTCCTTTCCAGCCGTTTGGCGGATGATAGCCTTTTGTCAAGGCACGCGTGGCTACCTGGACGCGTGACGCGCTCCGAATGGCAGCATGTCCGGGGCGCGCCACTGTTCGGGTAGCCACGCGCGCCTTGACTTAAGTCTTAAGGGCAGTTTTCGAAAGTTTTCCAGCTGGAAATCGTTGGAAAACGATATCAATTTCTACTTTTCTTGACAACGACAGCACAACTAGTGCCGTAATTTCACAGGATGATTGAGACTACTATTAACTTACAATCGAGTAAGGTATTTCGTAATAATTCAGTAAAAACAACTTAGACGATTACCAATCGTGTACACTACTTTTAAATATAATAATAAATAAAGAACATTACTTGTTTTTTTTCCCGGAAACCCTTAGAGTTAATCAATCAAATATGCATTCTGGTATTATGCCTTTTTAAACAAAAAAGTTATGTGATGTTGACCAAGCTTTCAGGTGCCGCGATTCACCGGGGCCCCATACTCCGGCTTACCGGCTCCCATGTAGGACTCTTAAGGGCTCGGATTCCGGTCCATCACAGATCAGACCCCGGTCCATCACACCTCCTTCCCCACTCATCCATATAACCTGAAGGTCTAGCACCGTAAAAGGGAGGAACATGGCTGCACCCTAAGCAATGACTGCCGAGCCAGCCAAACGTGCCATGAGCCTGTACGATGATGCTTACCTGGACTTCACGAGCGGTCCCAACTGCACTGCTAATCGACCGCACGCCACAGTACAGTTGGTATTTGGGGACGGTAAACGAATACTCTTATAAATAATGACATTTCTGGAAAAGAAAAAGGAAATACTGAAAAGCTGGGAATCGAACCCTCAGCTTAAGAGCCGATAAACGACTCGATGAACGACTCGCTTAACCACTCGGCCACTAAGCTGTTACTGCCTGAGAGAATTTTTAAACCTATTGAAACAGAGAAGAAACCACACGGCGGCAGTACAATACCCGAACATGGTTGAATGAATACCATTATCCCTTGCGTACGGATGACGCCATATGGCGTCAAAAAAATGCCACCAGGCCGGATGGCGTGATTTTTTTCCCTAGGAAAGTTAGGGCAATTATCATAAATGGGCGCTGTACTTGGCTGTGTGAGCTGAGACAGGTTCTCAGACTTGTTTTCCCTTGAAATAAAATCCTCCACACCACAATTAGTACAAGAAAAATAAATATAAATCGGGCAAAGGATTCGAACCCAGGCCTCTGTAGTCCAAAGCCTTATGCTCTACCAATATAGCCACAACAGTAGCTGGACCAAATATTTTTACTTCAACCTTATATTGTTGTCTGAATGATGCGTGCGATGCTTATTATAAAAAATAACTTAATCATGAATATGCATGATGGTAATAGCGGTCTAGATACGCCCATTTATGATAACTGCCCCTAACCTTCCTTGGAAACAAAATTATGCGGCCGGATGACGCCATTGGCCGCCGTTTGTGCAGTTTCAATCCATTGTTGGATTATTGTTTATGTCATGCTTGACTGCAAAAACACATTGTAGCGGTTCGATTTGGCTGCCAGAACCGCTGCAACACCCCGACGTCTCCCGTAAAATACCGTGCCCAAGGGGTTAAGAATCATGGCTTTGTAACTGTAAATTTGAAAAATGAGGGAAACTAGTGCGCATGCGTCAATTCTGTATGAAAATGAGGAACATTTTCTCTTCACGCACGCGCACATACGAAGAAGATAGAGCTGAAACAACTTTACTTGGTCGCTATTCCAATGGCACTTGTCAACAACTCGCTGTGTGAAACAACATTTCCGCAGATCAAGTCTACATGTAATGTATAGTCAACATGTACAGTACACACATTACATGTACAGTATACATCCGATCCAAGTACTCGGTATGTGAATTGTTCATGTCATAAAAAGTAATAAGCGAATAATTCGTGCAAAACAGGTGAAAATTAGGGTTGTTTGATTATTTGTCGGGGTGTTTATTTCTTTGTTTCTTCGGTAGTCATCTTTATCATAGTGATGTGGGGATCTGTGCGCCAGTGGCGTAAACACGGGGAAGGAGTTCAGGGGCCCGCCGATTTGTATTTCTTTTTTGTTTCGTAAATTTAAAAAGGGGAAAATTGTACACAAAGTGATGTTTCAAATTTCAAGCGGTGTTTAGGGCAGGGGTATCCCCCGTTGAGAAAAAGTTCAAGATGCAGTACTTCGTTGACAAATTCAATAATCATCCCCACTTTTCGACACGGATTTACTCGCCACTGGTGAAATCTCATTTGTTTGGCGTATATTATTTATTGGTAATACCTGTTATTATTGTGTTTATTATTTGATAGTGTTGAAATAACTCTTATGATGTAACTTTCCATAAATTCCTGTCGTCAAATGTAACACAAGGTCGTGGACTCAATATCGGCATCAGTATAGCTGTTTTACTTTGATTTGCTCATCATTGCACGCACAGCCGATTTTAGTCGAAATTTATTTCGATACATAGGCCTACAACTTTATTTTTGTATAGGAAGGGGCTGGTGCATTATTTATTTTACAATTATAAATACAGATTTACTTATTTACTTATTTTCGTTTAGTTCTGTCATGGTACATTTTGGCGTTTGGCGGGTGGGGTGTCATGTTATCACGGACTATGTTCGACTGTAGGCCTATCGTATATATCGCAGTATGTACAGGATCATGCATGCAGCAGTCATTGCAATTGTAATCTGATATGGCGCGCGCGCCCTGTGGGTCAGCGCGCGCGAGCCCTGTAGGTCAGCGCGCGGTCGTGGGGTATTATTTGCAGTTACATGGGTTCATCTGCGTTCATCAGTTCGGGATTCAGTGTACAGCCGCAAGCCTGCTATGATCGTGACGACACAGCCCCTTTAATAGCCACGAACCGCCAGTAACAACGTCTGGGGAATTTCGTAAAATCTCCCGCCGAAAAATGGGGAAAACTAGTGCGCATGCGCAATTCTGTATGAAAATGAGGAACATTTTCTCTTCACGCACGCGCATATACGAAGAAGAGCTGCCATGAAGTTGCACAATAGTCTGGTAGCTATCTATACTACTGGCCGAAGGGGCGCCGTTCGCGATCGAAGCTTCGTAGGATCGAATTTCCCTTCACAGTAGTTATACTAAATACCCAATAAATAAAATAATAAGAAAATAATTGCGGGCACAGACATGGGTGCATATTCTGAGAAGTCGAAGCTTGCAAAATAAATGTCCTTAAAGGTAATGTACATGATCGGTCATTGTTACAATTTTCAAAAATGGGCGGATTTGGGGGTTAGTGTTTTACAGGAAATATCGTTCTACTAACCTGTTCAAAGTTTTGCGTTGTTGGATGGCGAAAACAAGAGAGAAAAACGGCGCTCCTTTCCAGCCGTTTGGCGGATGATAGCCTTTTGTCAAGGCACGCGTGGCTACCTGGACGCGTGACGCGCTCCGAATGGCAGCATGTCCGGGGCGCGCCACTGTTCGGGTAGCCACGCGCGCCTTGACTTAAGTCTTAAGGGCAGTTTTCCAAAGTTTTCCAGCTGGAAATCGTTGGAAAACGATATCAATTTCTACTTTTCTTGACAACGACAGCACAACTAGTGCCGTAATTTCACAGGATGATTGAGACTACTATTAACTTACAATCGAGTAAGGTATTTCGTAATAATTCAGTAAAAACAACTTAGACGATTACCAATCGTGTACACTACTTTTAAATATAATAATAAATAAAGAACATTACTTGTTTTTTTTCCCGGAAACCCTTAGAGTTAATCAATCAAATATGCATTCTGGTATTATGCCTTTTTAAACAAAAAAGTTATGTGATGTTGACCAAGCTTTCAGGTGCCGCGATTCACCGGGGCCCCATACTCCGGCTTACCGGCTCCCATGTAGGACTCTTAAGGGCTCGGATTCCGGTCCATCACAGATCAGACCCCGGTCCATCACACCTCCTTCCCCACCCATCCATATAACCTGAAGGTCTAGCACCGTAAAAGGGAGGAACATGGCTGCACCCTAAGCAATGACTGCCGAGCCAGCCAAACGTGCCATGAGCCTGTACGATGATGCTTACCTGGACTTCACGAGCGGTCCCAACTGCACTGCTAATCGACCGCACGCCACAGTACAGTTGGTATTTGGGGACGGTAAACGAATACTCTTATAAATAATGACATTTCTGGAAAAGAAAAAGGAAATACTGAAAAGCTGGGAATCGAACCCTCAGCTTAAGAGCCGATAAACGACTCGATGAACGACTCGCTTAACCACTCGGCCACTAAGCTGTTACTGCCTGAGAGAATTTTTAAACCTATTGAAACAGAGAAGAAACCACACGGCGGCAGTACAATACCCGAACATGGTTGAATGAATACCATTATCCCTTGCGTACGGATGACGCCATATGGCGTCAAAAAAATGCCACCAGGCCGGATGGCGTGATTTTTTTCCCTAGGAAAGTTAGGGCAATTATCATAAATGGGCGCTGTACTTGGCTGTGTGAGCTGAGACAGGTTCTCAGACTTGTTTTCCCTTGAAATAAAATCCTCCACACCACAATTAGTACAAGAAAAATAAATATAAATCGGGCAAAGGATTCGAACCCAGGCCTCTGTAGTCCAAAGCCTTATGCTCTACCAATATAGCCACAACAGTAGCTGG
The DNA here is from genome assembly GCA_037893225.1 of Hippasteria phrygiana. Classification (NCBI taxonomy): domain Eukaryota; kingdom Metazoa; phylum Echinodermata; class Asteroidea; order Valvatida; family Goniasteridae; genus Hippasteria; species Hippasteria phrygiana. The sequence goes on along the minus strand of JAZGUH010000559.1, from coordinate 1,042,319 downwards.
ACCAAATATTTTTACTTCAACCTTATATTGTTGTCTGAATGATGCGTGCGATGCTTATTATAAAAAATAACTTAATCATGAATATGCATGATGGTAATAGCGGTCTAGATACGCCCATTTATGATAACTGCCCCTAACCTTCCTTGGAAACAAAATTATGCGGCCGGATGACGCCATTGGCCGCCGTTTGTGCAGTTTCAATCCATTGTTGGATTATTGTTTATGTCATGCTTGACTGCAAAAACACATTGTAGCGGTTCGATTTGGCTGCCAGAACCGCTGCAACACCCCGACGTCTCCCGTAAAATACCGTGCCCAAGGGGTTAAGAATCATGGCTTTGTAACTGTAAATTTGAAAAATGAGGGAAACTAGTGCGCATGCGTCAATTCTGTATGAAAATGAGGAACATTTTCTCTTCACGCACGCGCACATACGAAGAAGATAGAGCTGAAACAACTTTACTTGGTCGCTATTCCAATGGCACTTGTCAACAACTCGCTGTGTGAAACAACATTTCCGCAGATCAAGTCTACATGTAATGTATAGTCAACATGTACAGTACACACATTACATGTACAGTATACATCCGATCCAAGTACTCGGTATGTGAATTGTTCATGTCATAAAAAGTAATAAGCGAATAATTCGTGCAAAACAGGTGAAAATTAGGGTTGTTTGATTATTTGTCGGGGTGTTTATTTCTTTGTTTCTTCGGTAGTCATCTTTATCATAGTGATGTGGGGATCTGTGCGCCAGTGGCGTAAACACGGGGAAGGAGTTCAGGGGCCCGCCGATTTGTATTTCTTTTTTGTTTCGTAAATTTAAAAAGGGGAAAATTGTACACAAAGTGATGTTTCAAATTTCAAGCGGTGTTTAGGGCAGGGGTATCCCCCGTTGAGAAAAAGTTCAAGATGCAGTACTTCGTTGACAAATTCAATAATCATCCCCACTTTTCGACACGGATTTACTCGCCACTGGTGAAATCTCATTTGTTTGGCGTATATTATTTATTGGTAATACCTGTTATTATTGTGTTTATTATTTGATAGTGTTGAAATAACTCTTATGATGTAACTTTCCATAAATTCCTGTCGTCAAATGTAACACAAGGTCGTGGACTCAATATCGGCATCAGTATAGCTGTTTTACTTTGATTTGCTCATCATTGCACGCACAGCCGATTTTAGTCGAAATTTATTTCGATACATAGGCCTACAACTTTATTTTTGTATAGGAAGGGGCTGGTGCATTATTTATTTTACAATTATAAATACAGATTTACTTATTTACTTATTTTCGTTTAGTTCTGTCATGGTACATTTTGGCGTTTGGCGGGTGGGGTGTCATGTTATCACGGACTATGTTCGACTGTAGGCCTATCGTATATATCGCAGTATGTACAGGATCATGCATGCAGCAGTCATTGCAATTGTAATCTGATATGGCGCGCGCGCCCTGTGGGTCAGCGCGCGCGAGCCCTGTAGGTCAGCGCGCGGTCGTGGGGTATTATTTGCAGTTACATGGGTTCATCTGCGTTCATCAGTTCGGGATTCAGTGTACAGCCGCAAGCCTGCTATGATCGTGACGACACAGCCCCTTTAATAGCCACGAACCGCCAGTAACAACGTCTGGGGAATTTCGTAAAATCTCCCGCCGAAAAATGGGGAAAACTAGTGCGCATGCGCAATTCTGTATGAAAATGAGGAACATTTTCTCTTCACGCACGCGCATATACGAAGAAGAGCTGCCATGAAGTTGCACAATAGTCTGGTAGCTATCTATACTACTGGCCGAAGGGGCGCCGTTCGCGATCGAAGCTTCGTAGGATCGAATTTCCCTTCACAGTAGTTATACTAAATACCCAATAAATAAAATAATAAGAAAATAATTGCGGGCACAGACATGGGTGCATATTCTGAGAAGTCGAAGCTTGCAAAATAAATGTCCTTAAAGGTAATGTACATGATCGGTCATTGTTACAATTTTCAAAAATGGGCGGATTTGGGGGTTAGTGTTTTACAGGAAATATCGTTCTACTAACCTGTTCAAAGTTTTGCGTTGTTGGATGGCGAAAACAAGAGAGAAAAACGGCGCTCCTTTCCAGCCGTTTGGCGGATGATAGCCTTTTGTCAAGGCACGCGTGGCTACCTGGACGCGTGACGCGCTCCGAATGGCAGCATGTCCGGGGCGCGCCACTGTTCGGGTAGCCACGCGCGCCTTGACTTAAGTCTTAAGGGCAGTTTTCCAAAGTTTTCCAGCTGGAAATCGTTGGAAAACGATATCAATTTCTACTTTTCTTGACAACGACAGCACAACTAGTGCCGTAATTTCACAGGATGATTGAGACTACTATTAACTTACAATCGAGTAAGGTATTTCGTAATAATTCAGTAAAAACAACTTAGACGATTACCAATCGTGTACACTACTTTTAAATATAATAATAAATAAAGAACATTATTTGTTTTTTTTCCCGGAAACCCTTAGAGTTAATCAATCAAATATGCATTCTGGTATTATGCCTTTTTAAACAAAAAAGTTATGTGATGTTGACCAAGCTTTCAGGTGCCGCGATTCACCGGGGCCCCATACTCCGGCTTACCGGCTCCCATGTAGGACTCTTAAGGGCTCGGATTCCGGTCCATCACAGATCAGACCCCGGTCCATCACACCTCCTTCCCCACTCATCCATATAACCTGAAGGTCTAGCACCGTAAAAGGGAGGAACATGGCTGCACCCTAAGCAATGACTGCCGAGCCAGCCAAACGTGCCATGAGCCTGTACGATGATGCTTACCTGGACTTCACGAGCGGTCCCAACTGCACTGCTAATCGACCGCACGCCACAGTACAGTTGGTATTTGGGGACGGTAAACGAATACTCTTATAAATAATGACATTTCTGGAAAAGAAAAAGGAAATACTGAAAAGCTGGGAATCGAACCCTCAGCTTAAGAGCCGATAAACGACTCGATGAACGACTCGCTTAACCACTCGGCCACTAAGCTGTTACTGCCTGAGAGAATGTTTAAACCTATTGAAACAGAGAAGAAACCACACGGCGGCAGTACAATACCCGAACATGGTTGAATGAATACCATTATCCCTTGCGTACGGATGACGCCATATGGCGTCAAAAAAATGCCACCAGGCCGGATGGCGTGATTTTTTTCCCTAGGAAAGTTAGGGCAATTATCATAAATGGGCGCTGTACTTGGCTGTGTGAGCTGAGACAGGTTCTCAGACTTGTTTTCCCTTGAAATAAAATCCTCCACACCACAATTAGTACAAGAAAAATAAATATAAATCGGGCAAAGGATTCGAACCCAGGCCTCTGTAGTCCAAAGCCTTATGCTCTACCAATATAGCCACAACAGTAGCTGGACCAAATATTTTTACTTCAACCTTATATTGTTGTCTGAATGATGCGTGCGATGCTTATTATAAAAAATAACTTAATCATGAATATGCATGATGGTAATAGCGGTCTAGATACGCCCATTTATGATAACTGCCCCTAACCTTCCTTGGAAACAAAATTATGCGGCCGGATGACGCCATTGGCCGCCGTTTGTGCAGTTTCAATCCATTGTTGGATTATTGTTTATGTCATGCTTGACTGCAAAAACACATTGTAGCGGTTCGATTTGGCTGCCAGAACCGCTGCAACACCCCGACGTCTCCCGTAAAATACCGTGCCCAAGGGGTTAAGAATCATGGCTTTGTAACTGTAAATTTGAAAAATGAGGGAAACTAGTGCGCATGCGTCAATTCTGTATGAAAATGAGGAACATTTTCTCTTCACGCACGCGCACATACGAAGAAGATAGAGCTGAAACAACTTTACTTGGTCGCTATTCCAATGGCACTTGTCAACAACTCGCTGTGTGAAACAACATTTCCGCAGATCAAGTCTACATGTAATGTATAGTCAACATGTACAGTACACACATTACATGTACAGTATACATCCGATCCAAGTACTCGGTATGTGAATTGTTCATGTCATAAAAAGTAATAAGCGAATAATTCGTGCAAAACAGGTGAAAATTAGGGTTGTTTGATTATTTGTCGGGGTGTTTATTTCTTTGTTTCTTCGGTAGTCATCTTTATCATAGTGATGTGGGGATCTGTGCGCCAGTGGCGTAAACACGGGGAAGGAGTTCAGGGGCCCGCCGATTTGTATTTCTTTTTTGTTTCGTAAATTTAAAAAGGGGAAAATTGTACACAAAGTGATGTTTCAAATTTCAAGCGGTGTTTAGGGCAGGGGTATCCCCCGTTGAGAAAAAGTTCAAGATGCAGTACTTCGTTGACAAATTCAATAATCATCCCCACTTTTCGACACGGATTTACTCGCCACTGGTGAAATCTCATTTGTTTGGCGTATATTATTTATTGGTAATACCTGTTATTATTGTGTTTATTATTTGATAGTGTTGAAATAACTCTTATGATGTAACTTTCCATAAATTCCTGTCGTCAAATGTAACACAAGGTCGTGGACTCAATATCGGCATCAGTATAGCTGTTTTACTTTGATTTGCTCATCATTGCACGCACAGCCGATTTTAGTCGAAATTTATTTCGATACATAGGCCTACAACTTTATTTTTGTATAGGAAGGGGCTGGTGCATTATTTATTTTACAATTATAAATACAGATTTACTTATTTACTTATTTTCGTTTAGTTCTGTCATGGTACATTTTGGCGTTTGGCGGGTGGGGTGTCATGTTATCACGGACTATGTTCGACTGTAGGCCTATCGTATATATCGCAGTATGTACAGGATCATGCATGCAGCAGTCATTGCAATTGTAATCTGATATGGCGCGCGCGCCCTGTGGGTCAGCGCGCGCGAGCCCTGTAGGTCAGCGCGCGGTCGTGGGGTATTATTTGCAGTTACATGGGTTCATCTGCGTTCATCAGTTCGGGATTCAGTGTACAGCCGCAAGCCTGCTAGCTATGATCGTGACGACACAGCCCCTTTAATAGCCACGAACCGCCAGTAACAACGTCTGGGGAATTTCGTAAAATCTCCCGCCGAAAAATGGGGAAAACTAGTGCGCATGCGCAATTCTGTATGAAAATGAGGAACATTTTCTCTTCACGCACGCGCATATACGAAGAAGAGCTGCCATGAAGTTGCACAATAGTCTGGTAGCTATCTATACTACTGGCCGAAGGGGCGCCGTTCGCGATCGAAGCTTCGTAGGATCGAATTTCCCTTCACAGTAGTTATACTAAATACCCAATAAATAAAATAATAAGAAAATAATTGCGGGCACAGACATGGGTGCATATTCTGAGAAGTCGAAGCTTGCAAAATAAATGTCCTTAAAGGTAATGTACATGATCGGTCATTGTTACAATTGTCAAAAATGGGCGGATTTGGGGGTTAGTGTTTTACAGGAAATATCGTTCTACTAACCTGTTCAAAGTTTTGCGTTGTTGGATGGCGAAAACAAGAGAGAAAAACGGCGCTCCTTTCCAGCCGTTTGGCGGATGATAGCCTTTTGTCAAGGCACGCGTGGCTACCTGGACGCGTGACGCGCTCCGAATGGCAGCATGTCCGGGGCGCGCCACTGTTCGGGTAGCCACGCGCGCCTTGACTTAAGTCTTAAGGGCAGTTTTCCAAAGTTTTCCAGCTGGAAATCGTTGGAAAACGATATCAATTTCTACTTTTCTTGACAACGACAGCACAACTAGTGCCGTAATTTCACAGGATGATTGAGACTACTATTAACTTACAATCGAGTAAGGTATTTCGTAATAATTCAGTAAAAACAACTTAGACGATTACCAATCGTGTACACTACTTTTAAATATAATAATAAATAAAGAACATTACTTGTTTTTTTTCCCGGAAACCCTTAGAGTTAATCAATCAAATATGCATTCTGGTATTATGCCTTTTTAAACAAAAAAGTTATGTGATGTTGACCAAGCTTTCAGGTGCCGCGATTCACCGGGGCCCCATACTCCGGCTTACCGGCTCCCATGTAGGACTCTTAAGGGCTCGGATTCCGGTCCATCACAGATCAGACCCCGGTCCATCACACCTCCTTCCCCACTCATCCATATAACCTGAAGGTCTAGCACCGTAAAAGGGAGGAACATGGCTGCACCCTAAGCAATGACTGCCGAGCCAGCCAAACGTGCCATGAGCCTGTACGATGATGCTTACCTGGACTTCACGAGCGGTCCCAACTGCACTGCTAATCGACCGCACGCCACAGTACAGTTGGTATTTGGGGACGGTAAACGAATACTCTTATAAATAATGACATTTCTGGAAAAGAAAAAGGAAATACTGAAAAGCTGGGAATCGAACCCTCAGCTTAAGAGCCGATAAACGACTCGATGAACGACTCGCTTAACCACTCGGCCACTAAGCTGTTGCTGCCTGAGAGAATTTTTAAACCTATTGAAACAGAGAAGAAACCACACGGCGGCAGTACAATACCCGAACATGGTTGAATGAATACCATTATCCCTTGCGTACGGATGACGCCATATGGCGTCAAAAAAATGCCACCAGGCCGGATGGCGTGATTTTTTTCCCTAGGAAAGTTAGGGCAATTATCATAAATGGGCGCTGTACTTGGCTGTGTGAGCTGAGACAGGTTCTCAGACTTGTTTTCCCTTGAAATAAAATCCTCCACACCACAATTAGTACAAGAAAAATAAATATAAATCGGGCAAAGGATTCGAACCCAGGCCTCTGTAGTCCAAAGCCTTATGCTCTACCAATATAGCCACAACAGTAGCTGGACCAAATATTTTTACTTCAACCTTATATTGTTGTCTGAATGATGCGTGCGATGCTTATTATAAAAAATAACTTAATCATGAATATGCATGATGGTAATAGCGGTCTAGATACGCCCATTTATGATAACTGCCCCTAACCTTCCTTGGAAACAAAATTATGCGGCCGGATGACGCCATTGGCCGCCGTTTGTGCAGTTTCAATCCATTGTTGGATTATTGTTTATGTCATGCTTGACTGCAAAAACACATTGTAGCGGTTCGATTTGGCTGCCAGAACCGCTGCAACACCCCGACGTCTCCCGTAAAATACCGTGCCCAAGGGGTTAAGAATCATGGCTTTGTAACTGTAAATTTGAAAAATGAGGGAAACTAGTGCGCATGCGTCAATTCTGTATGAAAATGAGGAACATTTTCTCTTCACGCACGCGCACATACGAAGAAGATAGAGCTGAAACAACTTTACTTGGTCGCTATTCCAATGGCACTTGTCAACAACTCGCTGTGTGAAACAACATTTCCGCAGATCAAGTCTACATGTAATGTATAGTCAACATGTACAGTACACACATTACATGTACAGTATACATCCGATCCAAGTACTCGGTATGTGAATTGTTCATGTCATAAAAAGTAATAAGCGAATAATTCGTGCAAAACAGGTGAAAATTAGGGTTGTTTGATTATTTGTCGGGGTGTTTATTTCTTTGTTTCTTCGGTAGTCATCTTTATCATAGTGATGTGGGGATCTGTGCGCCAGTGGCGTAAACACGGGGAAGGAGTTCAGGGGCCCGCCGATTTGTATTTCTTTTTTGTTTCGTAAATTTAAAAAGGGGAAAATTGTACACAAAGTGATGTTTCAAATTTCAAGCGGTGTTTAGGGCAGGGGTATCCCCCGTTGAGAAAAAGTTCAAGATGCAGTACTTCGTTGACAAATTCAATAATCATCCCCACTTTTCGACACGGATTTACTCGCCACTGGTGAAATCTCATTTGTTTGGCGTATATTATTTATTGGTAATACCTGTTATTATTGTGTTTATTATTTGATAGTGTTGAAATAACTCTTATGATGTAACTTTCCATAAATTCCTGTCGTCAAATGTAACACAAGGTCGTGGACTCAATATCGGCATCAGTATAGCTGTTTTACTTTGATTTGCTCATCATTGCACGCACAGCCGATTTTAGTCGAAATTTATTTCGATACATAGGCCTACAACTTTATTTTTGTATAGGAAGGGGCTGGTGCATTATTTATTTTACAATTATAAATACAGATTTACTTATTTACTTATTTTCGTTTAGTTCTGTCATGGTACATTTTGGCGTTTGGCGGGTGGGGTGTCATGTTATCACGGACTATGTTCGACTGTAGGCCTATCGTATATATCGCAGTATGTACAGGATCATGCATGCAGCAGTCATTGCAATTGTAATCTGATATGGCGCGCGCGCCCTGTGGGTCAGCGCGCGCGAGCCCTGTAGGTCAGCGCGCGGTCGTGGGGTATTATTTGCAGTTACATGGGTTCATCTGCGTTCATCAGTTCGGGATTCAGTGTACAGCCGCAAGCCTGCTATGATCGTGACGACACAGCCCCTTTAATAGCCACGAACCGCCAGTAACAACGTCTGGGGAATTTCGTAAAATCTCCCGCCGAAAAATGGGGAAAACTAGTGCGCATGCGCAATTCTGTATGAAAATGAGGAACATTTTCTCTTCACGCACGCGCATATACGAAGAAGAGCTGCCATGAAGTTGCACAATAGTCTGGTAGCTATCTATACTACTGGCCGAAGGGGCGCCGTTCGCGATCGAAGCTTCGTAGGATCGAATTTCCCTTCACAGTAGTTATACTAAATACCCAATAAATAAAATAATAAGAAAATAATTGCGGGCACAGACATGGGTGCATATTCTGAGAAGTCGAAGCTTGCAAAATAAATGTCCTTAAAGGTAATGTACATGATCGGTCATTGTTACAATTTTCAAAAATGGGCGGATTTGGGGGTTAGTGTTTTACAGGAAATATCGTTCTACTAACCTGTTCAAAGTTTTGCGTTGTTGGATGGCGAAAACAAGAGAGAAAAACGGCGCTCCTTTCCAGCCGTTTGGCGGATGATAGCCTTTTGTCAAGGCACGCGTGGCTACCTGGACGCGTGACGCGCTCCGAATGGCAGCATGTCCGGGGCGCGCCACTGTTCGGGTAGCCACGCGCGCCTTGACTTAAGTCTTAAGGGCAGTTTTCCAAAGTTTTCCAGCTGGAAATCGTTGGAAAACGATATCAATTTCTACTTTTCTTGACAACGACAGCACAACTAGTGCCGTAATTTCACAGGATGATTGAGACTACTATTAACTTACAATCGAGTAAGGTATTTCGTAATAATTCAGTAAAAACAACTTAGACGATTACCAATCGTGTACACTACTTTTAAATATAATAATAAATAAAGAACATTATTTGTTTTTTTTCCCGGAAACCCTTAGAGTTAATCAATCAAATATGCATTCTGGTATTATGCCTTTTTAAACAAAAAAGTTATGTGATGTTGACCAAGCTTTCAGGTGCCGCGATTCACCGGGGCCCCATACTCCGGCTTACCGGCTCCCATGTAGGACTCTTAAGGGCTCGGATTCCGGTCCATCACAGATCAGACCCCGGTCCATCACACCTCCTTCCCCACTCATCCATATAACCTGAAGGTCTAGCACCGTAAAAGGGAGGAACATGGCTGCACCCTAAGCAATGACTGCCGAGCCAGCCAAACGTGCCATGAGCCTGTACGATGATGCTTACCTGGACTTCACGAGCGGTCCCAACTGCACTGCTAATCGACCGCACGCCACAGTACAGTTGGTATTTGGGGACGGTAAACGAATACTCTTATAAATAATGACATTTCTGGAAAAGAAAAAGGAAATACTGAAAAGCTGGGAATCGAACCCTCAGCTTAAGAGCCGATAAACGACTCGATGAACGACTCGCTTAACCACTCGGCCACTAAGCTGTTACTGCCTGAGAGAATGTTTAAACCTATTGAAACAGAGAAGAAACCACACGGCGGCAGTACAATACCCGAACATGGTTGAATGAATACCATTATCCCTTGCGTACGGATGACGCCATATGGCGTCAAAAAAATGCCACCAGGCCGGATGGCGTGATTTTTTTCCCTAGGAAAGTTAGGGCAATTATCATAAATGGGCGCTGTACTTGGCTGTGTGAGCTGAGACAGGTTCTCAGACTTGTTTTCCCTTGAAATAAAATCCTCCACACCACAATTAGTACAAGAAAAATAAATATAAATCGGGCAAAGGATTCGAACCCAGGCCTCTGTAGTCCAAAGCCTTATGCTCTACCAATATAGCCACAACAGTAGCTGGACCAAATATTTTTACTTCAACCTTATATTGGTGTCTGAATGATGCGTGCGATGCTTATTATAAAAAATAACTTAATCATGAATATGCATGATGGTAATAGCGGTCTAGATACGCCCATTTATGATAACTGCCCCTAACCTTCCTTGGAAACAAAATTATGCGGCCGGATGACGCCATTGGCCGCCGTTTGTGCAGTTTCAATCCATTGTTGGATTATTGTTTATGTCATGCTTGACTGCAAAAACACATTGTAGCGGTTCGATTTGGCTGCCAGAACCGCTGCAACACCCCGACGTCTCCCGTAAAATACCGTGCCCAAGGGGTTAAGAATCATGGCTTTGTAACTGTAAATTTGAAAAATGAGGGAAACTAGTGCGCATGCGTCAATTCTGTATGAAAATGAGGAACATTTTCTCTTCACGCACGCGCACATACGAAGAAGATAGAGCTGAAACAACTTTACTTGGTCGCTATTCCAATGGCACTTGTCAACAACTCGCTGTGTGAAACAACATTTCCGCAGATCAAGTCTACATGTAATGTATAGTCAACATGTACAGTACACACATTACATGTACAGTATACATCCGATCCAAGTACTCGGTATGTGAATTGTTCATGTCATAAAAAGTAATAAGCGAATAATTCGTGCAAAACAGGTGAAAATTAGGGTTGTTTGATTATTTGTCGGGGTGTTTATTTCTTTGTTTCTTCGGTAGTCATCTTTATCATAGTGATGTGGGGATCTGTGCGCCAGTGGCGTAAACACGGGGAAGGAGTTCAGGGGCCCGCCGATTTGTATTTCTTTTTTGTTTCGTAAATTTAAAAAGGGGAAAATTGTACACAAAGTGATGTTTCAAATTTCAAGCGGTGTTTAGGGCAGGGGTATCCCCCGTTGAGAAAAAGTTCAAGATGCAGTACTTCGTTGACAAATTCAATAATCATCCCCACTTTTCGACACGGATTTACTCGCCACTGGTGAAATCTCATTTGTTTGGCGTATATTATTTATTGGTAATACCTGTTATTATTGTGTTTATTATTTGATAGTGTTGAAATAACTCTTATGATGTAACTTTCCATAAATTCCTGTCGTCAAATGTAACACAAGGTCGTGGACTCAATATCGGCATCAGTATAGCTGTTTTACTTTGATTTGCTCATCATTGCACGCACAGCCGATTTTAGTCGAAATTTATTTCGATACATAGGCCTACAACTTTATTTTTGTATAGGAAGGGGCTGGTGCATTATTTATTTTACAATTATAAATACAGATTTACTTATTTACTTATTTTCGTTTAGTTCTGTCATGGTACATTTTGGCGTTTGGCGGGTGGGGTGTCATGTTATCACGGACTATGTTCGACTGTAGGCCTATCGTATATATCGCAGTATGTACAGGATCATGCATGCAGCAGTCATTGCAATTGTAATCTGATATGGCGCGCGCGCCCTGTGGGTCAGCGCGCGCGAGCCCTGTAGGTCAGCGCGCGGTCGTGGGGTATTATTTGCAGTTACATGGGTTCATCTGCGTTCATCAGTTCGGGATTCAGTGTACAGCCGCAAGCCTGCTATGATCGTGACGACACAGCCCCTTTAATAGCCACGAACCGCCAGTAACAACGTCTGGGGAATTTCGTAAAATCTCCCGCCGAAAAATGGGGAAAACTAGTGCGCATGCGCAATTCTGTATGAAAATGAGGAACATTTTCTCTTCACGCACGCGCATATACGAAGAAGAGCTGCCATGAAGTTGCACAATAGTCTGGTAGCTATCTATACTACTGGCCGAAGGGGCGCCGTTCGCGATCGAAGCTTCGTAGGATCGAATTTCCCTTCACAGTAGTTATACTAAATACCCAATAAATAAAATAATAAGAAAATAATTGCGGGCACAGACATGGGTGCATATTCTGAGAAGTCGAAGCTTGCAAAATAAATGTCCTTAAAGGTAATGTACATGATCGGTCATTGTTACAATTTTCAAAAATGGGCGGATTTGGGGGTTAGTGTTTTACAGGAAATATCGTTCTACTAACCTGTTCAAAGTTTTGCGTTGTTGGATGGCGAAAACAAGAGAGAAAAACGGCGCTCCTTTCCAGCCGTTTGGCGGATGATAGCCTTTTGTCAAGGCACGCGTGGCTACCTGGACGCGTGACGCGCTCCGAATGGCAGCATGTCCGGGGCGCGCCACTGTTCGGGTAGCCACGCGCGCCTTGACTTAAGTCTTAAGGGCAGTTTTCCAAAGTTTTCCAGCTGGAAATCGTTGGAAAACGATATCAATTTCTACTTTTCTTGACAACGACAGCACAACTAGTGCCGTAATTTCACAGGATGATTGAGACTACTATTAACTTACAATCGAGTAAGGTATTTCGTAATAATTCAGTAAAAACAACTTAGACGATTACCAATCGTGTACACTACTTTTAAATATAATAATAAATAAAGAACATTACTTGTTTTTTTTCCCGGAAACCCTTAGAGTTAATCAATCAAATATGCATTCTGGTATTATGCCTTTTTAAACAAAAAAGTTATGTGATGTTGACCAAGCTTTCAGGTGCCGCGATTCACCGGGGCCCCATACTCCGGCTTACCGGCTCCCATGTAGGACTCTTAAGGGCTCGGATTCCGGTCCATCACAGATCAGACCCCGGTCCATCACACCTCCTTCCCCACTCATCCATATAACCTGAAGGTCTAGCACCGTAAAAGGGAGGAACATGGCTGCACCCTAAGCAATGACTGCCGAGCCAGCCAAACGTGCCATGAGCCTGTACGATGATGCTTACCTGGACTTCACGAGCGGTCCCAACTGCACTGCTAATCGACCGCACGCCACAGTACAGTTGGTATTTGGGGACGGTAAACGAATACTCTTATAAATAATGACATTTCTGGAAAAGAAAAAGGAAATACTGAAAAGCTGGGAATCGAACCCTCAGCTTAAGAGCCGATAAACGACTCGATGAACGACTCGCTTAACCACTCGGCCACTAAGCTGTTACTGCCTGAGAGAATGTTTAAACCTATTGAAACAGAGAAGAAACCACACGGCGGCAGTACAATACCCGAACATGGTTGAATGAATACCATTATCCCTTGCGTACGGATGACGCCATATGGCGTCAAAAAAATTCCACCAGGCCGGATGGCGTGATTTTTTTCCCTAGGAAAGTTAGGGCAATTATCATAAATGGGCGCTGTACTTGGCTGTGTGAGCTGAGACAGGTTCTCAGACTTGTTTTCCCTTGAAATAAAATCCTCCACACCACAATTAGTACAAGAAAAATAAATATAAATCGGGCAAAGGATTCGAACCCAGGCCTCTGTAGTCCAAAGCCTTATGCTCTACCAATATAGCCACAACAGTAGCTGGACCAAATATTTTTACTTCAACCTTATATTGTTGTCTGAATGATGCGTGCGATGCTTATTATAAAAAATAACTTAATCATGAATATGCATGATGGTAATAGCGGTCTAGATACGCCCATTTATGATAACTGCCCCTAACCTTCCTTGGAAACAAAATTATGCGGCCGGATGACGCCATTGGCCGCCGTTTGTGCAGTTTCAATCCATTGTTGGATTATTGTTTATGTCATGCTTGACTGCAAAAACACATTGTAGCGGTTCGATTTGGCTGCCAGAACCGCTGCAACACCCCGACGTCTCCCGTAAAATACCGTGCCCAAGGGGTTAAGAATCATGGCTTTGTAACTGTAAATTTGAAAAATGAGGGAAACTAGTGCGCATGCGTCAATTCTGTATGAAAATGAGGAACATTTTCTCTTCACGCACGCGCACATACGAAGAAGATAGAGCTGAAACAACTTTACTTGGTCGCTATTCCAATGGCACTTGTCAACAACTCGCTGTGTGAAACAACATTTCCGCAGATCAAGTCTACATGTAATGTATAGTCAACATGTACAGTACACACATTACATGTACAGTATACATCCGATCCAAGTACTCGGTATGTGAATTGTTCATGTCATAAAAAGTAATAAGCGAATAATTCGTGCAAAACAGGTGAAAATTAGGGTTGTTTGATTATTTGTCGGGGTGTTTATTTCTTTGTTTCTTCGGTAGTCATCTTTATCATAGTGATGTGGGGATCTGTGCGCCAGTGGCGTAAACACGGGGAAGGAGTTCAGGGGCCCGCCGATTTGTATTTCTTTTTTGTTTCGTAAATTTAAAAAGGGGAAAATTGTACACAAAGTGATGTTTCAAATTTCAAGCGGTGTTTAGGGCAGGGGTATCCCCCGTTGAGAAAAAGTTCAAGATGCAGTACTTCGTTGACAAATTCAATAATCATCCCCACTTTTCGACACGGATTTACTCGCCACTGGTGAAATCTCATTTGTTTGGCGTATATTATTTATTGGTAATACCTGTTATTATTGTGTTTATTATTTGATAGTGTTGAAATAACTCTTATGATGTAACTTTCCATAAATTCCTGTCGTCAAATGTAACACAAGGTCGTGGACTCAATATCGGCATCAGTATAGCTGTTTTACTTTGATTTGCTCATCATTGCACGCACAGCCGATTTTAGTCGAAATTTATTTCGATACATAGGCCTACAACTTTATTTTTGTATAGGAAGGGGCTGGTGCATTATTTATTTTACAATTATAAATACAGATTTACTTATTTACTTATTTTCGTTTAGTTCTGTCATGGTACATTTTGGCGTTTGGCGGGTGGGGTGTCATGTTATCACGGACTATGTTCGACTGTAGGCCTATCGTATATATCGCAGTATGTACAGGATCATGCATGCAGCAGTCATTGCAATTGTAATCTGATATGGCGCGCGCGCCCTGTGGGTCAGCGCGCGCGAGCCCTGTAGGTCAGCGCGCGGTCGTGGGGTATTATTTGCAGTTACATGGGTTCATCTGCGTTCATCAGTTCGGGATTCAGTGTACAGCCGCAAGCCTGCTATGATCGTGACGACACAGCCCCTTTAATAGCCACGAACCGCCAGTAACAACGTCTGGGGAATTTCGTAAAATCTCCCGCCGAAAAATGGGGAAAACTAGTGCGCATGCGCAATTCTGTATGAAAATGAGGAACATTTTCTCTTCACGCACGCGCATATACGAAGAAGAGCTGCCATGAAGTTGCACAATAGTCTGGTAGCTATC
The DNA here is from genome assembly GCA_037893225.1 of Hippasteria phrygiana. Classification (NCBI taxonomy): domain Eukaryota; kingdom Metazoa; phylum Echinodermata; class Asteroidea; order Valvatida; family Goniasteridae; genus Hippasteria; species Hippasteria phrygiana. The sequence goes on along the minus strand of JAZGUH010000559.1, from coordinate 1,026,995 downwards.
TATACTACTGGCCGAAGGGGCGCCGTTCGCGATCGAAGCTTCGTAGGATCGAATTTCCCTTCACAGTAGTTATACTAAATACCCAATAAATAAAATAATAAGAAAATAATTGCGGGCACAGACATGGGTGCATATTCTGAGAAGTCGAAGCTTGCAAAATAAATGTCCTTAAAGGTAATGTACATGATCGGTCATTGTTACAATTTTCAAAAATGGGCGGATTTGGGGGTTAGTGTTTTACAGGAAATATCGTTCTACTAACCTGTTCAAAGTTTTGCGTTGTTGGATGGCGAAAACAAGAGAGAAAAACGGCGCTCCTTTCCAGCCGTTTGGCGGATGATAGCCTTTTGTCAAGGCACGCGTGGCTACCTGGACGCGTGACGCGCTCCGAATGGCAGCATGTCCGGGGCGCGCCACTGTTCGGGTAGCCACGCGCGCCTTGACTTAAGTCTTAAGGGCAGTTTTCCAAAGTTTTCCAGCTGGAAATCGTTGGAAAACGATATCAATTTCTACTTTTCTTGACAACGACAGCACAACTAGTGCCGTAATTTCACAGGATGATTGAGACTACTATTAACTTACAATCGAGTAAGGTATTTCGTAATAATTCAGTAAAAACAACTTAGACGATTACCAATCGTGTACACTACTTTTAAATATAATAATAAATAAAGAACATTACTTGTTTTTTTTCCCGGAAACCCTTAGAGTTAATCAATCAAATATGCATTCTGGTATTATGCCTTTTTAAACAAAAAAGTTATGTGATGTTGACCAAGCTTTCAGGTGCCGCGATTCACCGGGGCCCCATACTCCGGCTTACCGGCTCCCATGTAGGACTCTTAAGGGCTCGGATTCCGGTCCATCACAGATCAGACCCCGGTCCATCACACCTCCTTCCCCACTCATCCATATAACCTGAAGGTCTAGCACCGTAAAAGGGAGGAACATGGCTGCACCCTAAGCAATGACTGCCGAGCCAGCCAAACGTGCCATGAGCCTGTACGATGATGCTTACCTGGACTTCACGAGCGGTCCCAACTGCACTGCTAATCGACCGCACGCCACAGTACAGTTGGTATTTGGGGACGGTAAACGAATACTCTTATAAATAATGACATTTCTGGAAAAGAAAAAGGAAATACTGAAAAGCTGGGAATCGAACCCTCAGCTTAAGAGCCGATAAACGACTCGATGAACGACTCGCTTAACCACTCGGCCACTAAGCTGTTACTGCCTGAGAGAATTTTTAAACCTATTGAAACAGAGAAGAAACCACACGGCGGCAGTACAATACCCGAACATGGTTGAATGAATACCATTATCCCTTGCGTACGGATGACGCCATATGGCGTCAAAAAAATGCCACCAGGCCGGATGGCGTGATTTTTTTCCCTAGGAAAGTTAGGGCAATTATCATAAATGGGCGCTGTACTTGGCTGTGTGAGCTGAGACAGGTTCTCAGACTTGTTTTCCCTTGAAATAAAATCCTCCACACCACAATTAGTACAAGAAAAATAAATATAAATCGGGCAAAGGATTCGAACCCAGGCCTCTGTAGTCCAAAGCCTTATGCTCTACCAATATAGCCACAACAGTAGCTGGACCAAATATTTTTACTTCAACCTTATATTGTTGTCTGAATGATGCGTGCGATGCTTATTATAAAAAATAACTTAATCATGAATATGCATGATGGTAATAGCGGTCTAGATACGCCCATTTATGATAACTGCCCCTAACCTTCCTTGGAAACAAAATTATGCGGCCGGATGACGCCATTGGCCGCCGTTTGTGCAGTTTCAATCCATTGTTGGATTATTGTTTATGTCATGCTTGACTGCAAAAACACATTGTAGCGGTTCGATTTGGCTGCCAGAACCGCTGCAACACCCCGACGTCTCCCGTAAAATACCGTGCCCAAGGGGTTAAGAATCATGGCTTTGTAACTGTAAATTTGAAAAATGAGGGAAACTAGTGCGCATGCGTCAATTCTGTATGAAAATGAGGAACATTTTCTCTTCACGCACGCGCACATACGAAGAAGATAGAGCTGAAACAACTTTACTTGGTCGCTATTCCAATGGCACTTGTCAACAACTCGCTGTGTGAAACAACATTTCCGCAGATCAAGTCTACATGTAATGTATAGTCAACATGTACAGTACACACATTACATGTACAGTATACATCCGATCCAAGTACTCGGTATGTGAATTGTTCATGTCATAAAAAGTAATAAGCGAATAATTCGTGCAAAACAGGTGAAAATTAGGGTTGTTTGATTATTTGTCGGGGTGTTTATTTCTTTGTTTCTTCGGTAGTCATCTTTATCATAGTGATGTGGGGATCTGTGCGCCAGTGGCGTAAACACGGGGAAGGAGTTCAGGGGCCCGCCGATTTGTATTTCTTTTTTGTTTCGTAAATTTAAAAAGGGGAAAATTGTACACAAAGTGATGTTTCAAATTTCAAGCGGTGTTTAGGGCAGGGGTATCCCCCGTTGAGAAAAAGTTCAAGATGCAGTACTTCGTTGACAAATTCAATAATCATCCCCACTTTTCGACACGGATTTACTCGCCACTGGTGAAATCTCATTTGTTTGGCGTATATTATTTATTGGTAATACCTGTTATTATTGTGTTTATTATTTGATAGTGTTGAAATAACTCTTATGATGTAACTTTCCATAAATTCCTGTCGTCAAATGTAACACAAGGTCGTGGACTCAATATCGGCATCAGTATAGCTGTTTTACTTTGATTTGCTCATCATTGCACGCACAGCCGATTTTAGTCGAAATTTATTTCGATACATAGGCCTACAACTTTATTTTTGTATAGGAAGGGGCTGGTGCATTATTTATTTTACAATTATAAATACAGATTTACTTATTTACTTATTTTCGTTTAGTTCTGTCATGGTACATTTTGGCGTTTGGCGGGTGGGGTGTCATGTTATCACGGACTATGTTCGACTGTAGGCCTATCGTATATATCGCAGTATGTACAGGATCATGCATGCAGCAGTCATTGCAATTGTAATCTGATATGGCGCGCGCGCCCTGTGGGTCAGCGCGCGCGAGCCCTGTAGGTCAGCGCGCGGTCGTGGGGTATTATTTGCAGTTACATGGGTTCATCTGCGTTCATCAGTTCGGGATTCAGTGTACAGCCGCAAGCCTGCTAGCTATGATCGTGACGACACAGCCCCTTTAATAGCCACGAACCGCCAGTAACAACGTCTGGGGAATTTCGTAAAATCTCCCGCCGAAAAATGGGGAAAACTAGTGCGCATGCGCAATTCTGTATGAAAATGAGGAACATTTTCTCTTCACGCACGCGCATATACGAAGAAGAGCTGCCATGAAGTTGCACAATAGTCTGGTAGCTATCTATACTACTGGCCGAAGGGGCGCCGTTCGCGATCGAAGCTTCGTAGGATCGAATTTCCCTTCACAGTAGTTATACTAAATACCCAATAAATAAAATAATAAGAAAATAATTGCGGGCACAGACATGGGTGCATATTCTGAGAAGTCGAAGCTTGCAAAATAAATGTCCTTAAAGGTAATGTACATGATCGGTCATTGTTACAATTGTCAAAAATGGGCGGATTTGGGGGTTAGTGTTTTACAGGAAATATCGTTCTACTAACCTGTTCAAAGTTTTGCGTTGTTGGATGGCGAAAACAAGAGAGAAAAACGGCGCTCCTTTCCAGCCGTTTGGCGGATGATAGCCTTTTGTCAAGGCACGCGTGGCTACCTGGACGCGTGACGCGCTCCGAATGGCAGCATGTCCGGGGCGCGCCACTGTTCGGGTAGCCACGCGCGCCTTGACTTAAGTCTTAAGGGCAGTTTTCCAAAGTTTTCCAGCTGGAAATCGTTGGAAAACGATATCAATTTCTACTTTTCTTGACAACGACAGCACAACTAGTGCCGTAATTTCACAGGATGATTGAGACTACTATTAACTTACAATCGAGTAAGGTATTTCGTAATAATTCAGTAAAAACAACTTAGACGATTACCAATCGTGTACACTACTTTTAAATATAATAATAAATAAAGAACATTACTTGTTTTTTTTCCCGGAAACCCTTAGAGTTAATCAATCAAATATGCATTCTGGTATTATGCCTTTTTAAACAAAAAAGTTATGTGATGTTGACCAAGCTTTCAGGTGCCGCGATTCACCGGGGCCCCATACTCCGGCTTACCGGCTCCCATGTAGGACTCTTAAGGGCTCGGATTCCGGTCCATCACAGATCAGACCCCGGTCCATCACACCTCCTTCCCCACTCATCCATATAACCTGAAGGTCTAGCACCGTAAAAGGGAGGAACATGGCTGCACCCTAAGCAATGACTGCCGAGCCAGCCAAACGTGCCATGAGCCTGTACGATGATGCTTACCTGGACTTCACGAGCGGTCCCAACTGCACTGCTAATCGACCGCACGCCACAGTACAGTTGGTATTTGGGGACGGTAAACGAATACTCTTATAAATAATGACATTTCTGGAAAAGAAAAAGGAAATACTGAAAAGCTGGGAATCGAACCCTCAGCTTAAGAGCCGATAAACGACTCGATGAACGACTCGCTTAACCACTCGGCCACTAAGCTGTTGCTGCCTGAGAGAATTTTTAAACCTATTGAAACAGAGAAGAAACCACACGGCGGCAGTACAATACCCGAACATGGTTGAATGAATACCATTATCCCTTGCGTACGGATGACGCCATATGGCGTCAAAAAAATGCCACCAGGCCGGATGGCGTGATTTTTTTCCCTAGGAAAGTTAGGGCAATTATCATAAATGGGCGCTGTACTTGGCTGTGTGAGCTGAGACAGGTTCTCAGACTTGTTTTCCCTTGAAATAAAATCCTCCACACCACAATTAGTACAAGAAAAATAAATATAAATCGGGCAAAGGATTCGAACCCAGGCCTCTGTAGTCCAAAGCCTTATGCTCTACCAATATAGCCACAACAGTAGCTGGACCAAATATTTTTACTTCAACCTTATATTGTTGTCTGAATGATGCGTGCGATGCTTATTATAAAAAATAACTTAATCATGAATATGCATGATGGTAATAGCGGTCTAGATACGCCCATTTATGATAACTGCCCCTAACCTTCCTTGGAAACAAAATTATGCGGCCGGATGACGCCATTGGCCGCCGTTTGTGCAGTTTCAATCCATTGTTGGATTATTGTTTATGTCATGCTTGACTGCAAAAACACATTGTAGCGGTTCGATTTGGCTGCCAGAACCGCTGCAACACCCCGACGTCTCCCGTAAAATACCGTGCCCAAGGGGTTAAGAATCATGGCTTTGTAACTGTAAATTTGAAAAATGAGGGAAACTAGTGCGCATGCGTCAATTCTGTATGAAAATGAGGAACATTTTCTCTTCACGCACGCGCACATACGAAGAAGATAGAGCTGAAACAACTTTACTTGGTCGCTATTCCAATGGCACTTGTCAACAACTCGCTGTGTGAAACAACATTTCCGCAGATCAAGTCTACATGTAATGTATAGTCAACATGTACAGTACACACATTACATGTACAGTATACATCCGATCCAAGTACTCGGTATGTGAATTGTTCATGTCATAAAAAGTAATAAGCGAATAATTCGTGCAAAACAGGTGAAAATTAGGGTTGTTTGATTATTTGTCGGGGTGTTTATTTCTTTGTTTCTTCGGTAGTCATCTTTATCATAGTGATGTGGGGATCTGTGCGCCAGTGGCGTAAACACGGGGAAGGAGTTCAGGGGCCCGCCGATTTGTATTTCTTTTTTGTTTCGTAAATTTAAAAAGGGGAAAATTGTACACAAAGTGATGTTTCAAATTTCAAGCGGTGTTTAGGGCAGGGGTATCCCCCGTTGAGAAAAAGTTCAAGATGCAGTACTTCGTTGACAAATTCAATAATCATCCCCACTTTTCGACACGGATTTACTCGCCACTGGTGAAATCTCATTTGTTTGGCGTATATTATTTATTGGTAATACCTGTTATTATTGTGTTTATTATTTGATAGTGTTGAAATAACTCTTATGATGTAACTTTCCATAAATTCCTGTCGTCAAATGTAACACAAGGTCGTGGACTCAATATCGGCATCAGTATAGCTGTTTTACTTTGATTTGCTCATCATTGCACGCACAGCCGATTTTAGTCGAAATTTATTTCGATACATAGGCCTACAACTTTATTTTTGTATAGGAAGGGGCTGGTGCATTATTTATTTTACAATTATAAATACAGATTTACTTATTTACTTATTTTCGTTTAGTTCTGTCATGGTACATTTTGGCGTTTGGCGGGTGGGGTGTCATGTTATCACGGACTATGTTCGACTGTAGGCCTATCGTATATATCGCAGTATGTACAGGATCATGCATGCAGCAGTCATTGCAATTGTAATCTGATATGGCGCGCGCGCCCTGTGGGTCAGCGCGCGCGAGCCCTGTAGGTCAGCGCGCGGTCGTGGGGTATTATTTGCAGTTACATGGGTTCATCTGCGTTCATCAGTTCGGGATTCAGTGTACAGCCGCAAGCCTGCTAGCTATGATCGTGACGACACAGCCCCTTTAATAGCCACGAACCGCCAGTAACAACGTCTGGGGAATTTCGTAAAATCTCCCGCCGAAAAATGGGGAAAACTAGTGCGCATGCGCAATTCTGTATGAAAATGAGGAACATTTTCTCTTCACGCACGCGCATATACGAAGAAGAGCTGCCATGAAGTTGCACAATAGTCTGGTAGCTATCTATACTACTGGCCGAAGGGGCGCCGTTCGCGATCGAAGCTTCGTAGGATCGAATTTCCCTTCACAGTAGTTATACTAAATACCCAATAAATAAAATAATAAGAAAATAATTGCGGGCACAGACATGGGTGCATATTCTGAGAAGTCGAAGCTTGCAAAATAAATGTCCTTAAAGGTAATGTACATGATCGGTCATTGTTACAATTGTCAAAAATGGGCGGATTTGGGGGTTAGTGTTTTACAGGAAATATCGTTCTACTAACCTGTTCAAAGTTTTGCGTTGTTGGATGGCGAAAACAAGAGAGAAAAACGGCGCTCCTTTCCAGCCGTTTGGCGGATGATAGCCTTTTGTCAAGGCACGCGTGGCTACCTGGACGCGTGACGCGCTCCGAATGGCAGCATGTCCGGGGCGCGCCACTGTTCGGGTAGCCACGCGCGCCTTGACTTAAGTCTTAAGGGCAGTTTTCCAAAGTTTTCCAGCTGGAAATCGTTGGAAAACGATATCAATTTCTACTTTTCTTGACAACGACAGCACAACTAGTGCCGTAATTTCACAGGATGATTGAGACTACTATTAACTTACAATCGAGTAAGGTATTTCGTAATAATTCAGTAAAAACAACTTAGACGATTACCAATCGTGTACACTACTTTTAAATATAATAATAAATAAAGAACATTACTTGTTTTTTTTCCCGGAAACCCTTAGAGTTAATCAATCAAATATGCATTCTGGTATTATGCCTTTTTAAACAAAAAAGTTATGTGATGTTGACCAAGCTTTCAGGTGCCGCGATTCACCGGGGCCCCATACTCCGGCTTACCGGCTCCCATGTAGGACTCTTAAGGGCTCGGATTCCGGTCCATCACAGATCAGACCCCGGTCCATCACACCTCCTTCCCCACTCATCCATATAACCTGAAGGTCTAGCACCGTAAAAGGGAGGAACATGGCTGCACCCTAAGCAATGACTGCCGAGCCAGCCAAACGTGCCATGAGCCTGTACGATGATGCTTACCTGGACTTCACGAGCGGTCCCAACTGCACTGCTAATCGACCGCACGCCACAGTACAGTTGGTATTTGGGGACGGTAAACGAATACTCTTATAAATAATGACATTTCTGGAAAAGAAAAAGGAAATACTGAAAAGCTGGGAATCGAACCCTCAGCTTAAGAGCCGATAAACGACTCGATGAACGACTCGCTTAACCACTCGGCCACTAAGCTGTTGCTGCCTGAGAGAATTTTTAAACCTATTGAAACAGAGAAGAAACCACACGGCGGCAGTACAATACCCGAACATGGTTGAATGAATACCATTATCCCTTGCGTACGGATGACGCCATATGGCGTCAAAAAAATGCCACCAGGCCGGATGGCGTGATTTTTTTCCCTAGGAAAGTTAGGGCAATTATCATAAATGGGCGCTGTACTTGGCTGTGTGAGCTGAGACAGGTTCTCAGACTTGTTTTCCCTTGAAATAAAATCCTCCACACCACAATTAGTACAAGAAAAATAAATATAAATCGGGCAAAGGATTCGAACCCAGGCCTCTGTAGTCCAAAGCCTTATGCTCTACCAATATAGCCACAACAGTAGCTGGACCAAATATTTTTACTTCAACCTTATATTGTTGTCTGAATGATGCGTGCGATGCTTATTATAAAAAATAACTTAATCATGAATATGCATGATGGTAATAGCGGTCTAGATACGCCCATTTATGATAACTGCCCCTAACCTTCCTTGGAAACAAAATTATGCGGCCGGATGACGCCATTGGCCGCCGTTTGTGCAGTTTCAATCCATTGTTGGATTATTGTTTATGTCATGCTTGACTGCAAAAACACATTGTAGCGGTTCGATTTGGCTGCCAGAACCGCTGCAACACCCCGACGTCTCCCGTAAAATACCGTGCCCAAGGGGTTAAGAATCATGGCTTTGTAACTGTAAATTTGAAAAATGAGGGAAACTAGTGCGCATGCGTCAATTCTGTATGAAAATGAGGAACATTTTCTCTTCACGCACGCGCATATACGAAGAAGAGCTGCCATGAAGTTGCACAATAGTCTGGTAGCTATCTATACTACTGGCCGAAGGGGCGCCGTTCGCGATCGAAGCTTCGTAGGATCGAATTTCCCTTCACAGTAGTTATACTAAATACCCAATAAATAAAATAATAAGAAAATAATTGCGGGCACAGACATGGGTGCATATTCTGAGAAGTCGAAGCTTGCAAAATAAATGTCCTTAAAGGTAATGTACATGATCGGTCATTGTTACAATTGTCAAAAATGGGCGGATTTGGGGGTTAGTGTTTTACAGGAAATATCGTTCTACTAACCTGTTCAAAGTTTTGCGTTGTTGGATGGCGAAAACAAGAGAGAAAAACGGCGCTCCTTTCCAGCCGTTTGGCGGATGATAGCCTTTTGTCAAGGCACGCGTGGCTACCTGGACGCGTGACGCGCTCCGAATGGCAGCATGTCCGGGGCGCGCCACTGTTCGGGTAGCCACGCGCGCCTTGACTTAAGTCTTAAGGGCAGTTTTCCAAAGTTTTCCAGCTGGAAATCGTTGGAAAACGATATCAATTTCTACTTTTCTTGACAACGACAGCACAACTAGTGCCGTAATTTCACAGGATGATTGAGACTACTATTAACTTACAATCGAGTAAGGTATTTCGTAATAATTCAGTAAAAACAACTTAGACGATTACCAATCGTGTACACTACTTTTAAATATAATAATAAATAAAGAACATTACTTGTTTTTTTTCCCGGAAACCCTTAGAGTTAATCAATCAAATATGCATTCTGGTATTATGCCTTTTTAAACAAAAAAGTTATGTGATGTTGACCAAGCTTTCAGGTGCCGCGATTCACCGGGGCCCCATACTCCGGCTTACCGGCTCCCATGTAGGACTCTTAAGGGCTCGGATTCCGGTCCATCACACCTCCTTCCCCACTCATCCATATAACCTGAAGGTCTAGCACCGTAAAAGGGAGGAACATGGCTGCACCCTAAGCAATGACTGCCGAGCCAGCCAAACGTGCCATGAGCCTGTACGATGATGCTTACCTGGACTTCACGAGCGGTCCCAACTGCACTGCTAATCGACCGCACGCCACAGTACAGTTGGTATTTGGGGACGGTAAACGAATACTCTTATAAATAATGACATTTCTGGAAAAGAAAAAGGAAATACTGAAAAGCTGGGAATCGAACCCTCAGCTTAAGAGCCGATAAACGACTCGATGAACGACTCGCTTAACCACTCGGCCACTAAGCTGTTGCTGCCTGAGAGAATTTTTAAACCTATTGAAACAGAGAAGAAACCACACGGCGGCAGTACAATACCCGAACATGGTTGAATGAATACCATTATCCCTTGCGTACGGATGACGCCATATGGCGTCAAAAAAATGCCACCAGGCCGGATGGCGTGATTTTTTTCCCTAGGAAAGTTAGGGCAATTATCATAAATGGGCGCTGTACTTGGCTGTGTGAGCTGAGACAGGTTCTCAGACTTGTTTTCCCTTGAAATAAAATCCTCCACACCACAATTAGTACAAGAAAAATAAATATAAATCGGGCAAAGGATTCGAACCCAGGCCTCTGTAGTCCAAAGCCTTATGCTCTACCAATATAGCCACAACAGTAGCTGGACCAAATATTTTTACTTCAACCTTATATTGTTGTCTGAATGATGCGTGCGATGCTTATTATAAAAAATAACTTAATCATGAATATGCATGATGGTAATAGCGGTCTAGATACGCCCATTTATGATAACTGCCCCTAACCTTCCTTGGAAACAAAATTATGCGGCCGGATGACGCCATTGGCCGCCGTTTGTGCAGTTTCAATCCATTGTTGGATTATTGTTTATGTCATGCTTGACTGCAAAAACACATTGTAGCGGTTCGATTTGGCTGCCAGAACCGCTGCAACACCCCGACGTCTCCCGTAAAATACCGTGCCCAAGGGGTTAAGAATCATGGCTTTGTAACTGTAAATTTGAAAAATGAGGGAAACTAGTGCGCATGCGTCAATTCTGTATGAAAATGAGGAACATTTTCTCTTCACGCACGCGCACATACGAAGAAGATAGAGCTGAAACAACTTTACTTGGTCGCTATTCCAATGGCACTTGTCAACAACTCGCTGTGTGAAACAACATTTCCGCAGATCAAGTCTACATGTAATGTATAGTCAACATGTACAGTACACACATTACATGTACAGTATACATCCGATCCAAGTACTCGGTATGTGAATTGTTCATGTCATAAAAAGTAATAAGCGAATAATTCGTGCAAAACAGGTGAAAATTAGGGTTGTTTGATTATTTGTCGGGGTGTTTATTTCTTTGTTTCTTCGGTAGTCATCTTTATCATAGTGATGTGGGGATCTGTGCGCCAGTGGCGTAAACACGGGGAAGGAGTTCAGGGGCCCGCCGATTTGTATTTCTTTTTTGTTTCGTAAATTTAAAAAGGGGAAAATTGTACACAAAGTGATGTTTCAAATTTCAAGCGGTGTTTAGGGCAGGGGTATCCCCCGTTGAGAAAAAGTTCAAGATGCAGTACTTCGTTGACAAATTCAATAATCATCCCCACTTTTCGACACGGATTTACTCGCCACTGGTGAAATCTCATTTGTTTGGCGTATATTATTTATTGGTAATACCTGTTATTATTGTGTTTATTATTTGATAGTGTTGAAATAACTCTTATGATGTAACTTTCCATAAATTCCTGTCGTCAAATGTAACACAAGGTCGTGGACTCAATATCGGCATCAGTATAGCTGTTTTACTTTGATTTGCTCATCATTGCACGCACAGCCGATTTTAGTCGAAATTTATTTCGATACATAGGCCTACAACTTTATTTTTGTATAGGAAGGGGCTGGTGCATTATTTATTTTACAATTATAAATACAGATTTACTTATTTACTTATTTTCGTTTAGTTCTGTCATGGTACATTTTGGCGTTTGGCGGGTGGGGTGTCATGTTATCACGGACTATGTTCGACTGTAGGCCTATCGTATATATCGCAGTATGTACAGGATCATGCATGCAGCAGTCATTGCAATTGTAATCTGATATGGCGCGCGCGCCCTGTGGGTCAGCGCGCGCGAGCCCTGTAGGTCAGCGCGCGGTCGTGGGGTATTATTTGCAGTTACATGGGTTCATCTGCGTTCATCAGTTCGGGATTCAGTGTACAGCCGCAAGCCTGCTATGATCGTGACGACACAGCCCCTTTAATAGCCACGAACCGCCAGTAACAACGTCTGGGGAATTTCGTAAAATCTCCCGCCGAAAAATGGGGAAAACTAGTGCGCATGCGCAATTCTGTATGAAAATGAGGAACATTTTCTCTTCACGCACGCGCATATACGAAGAAGAGCTGCCATGAAGTTGCACAATAGTCTGGTAGCTATCTATACTACTGGCCGAAGGGGCGCCGTTCGCGATCGAAGCTTCGTAGGATCGAATTTCCCTTCACAGTAGTTATACTAAATACCCAATAAATAAAATAATAAGAAAATAATTGCGGGCACAGACATGGGTGCATATTCTGAGAAGTCGAAGCTTGCAAAATAAATGTCCTTAAAGGTAATGTACATGATCGGTCATTGTTACAATTTTCAAAAATGGGCGGATTTGGGGGTTAGTGTTTTACAGGAAATATCGTTCTACTAACCTGTTCAAAGTTTTGCGTTGTTGGATGGCGAAAACAAGAGAGAAAAACGGCGCTCCTTTCCAGCCGTTTGGCGGATGATAGCCTTTTGTCAAGGCACGCGTGGCTACCTGGACGCGTGACGCGCTCCGAATGGCAGCATGTCCGGGGCGCGCCACTGTTCGGGTAGCCACGCGCGCCTTGACTTAAGTCTTAAGGGCAGTTTTCCAAAGTTTTCCAGCTGGAAATCGTTGGAAAACGATATCAATTTCTACTTTTCTTGACAACGACAGCACAACTAGTGCCGTAATTTCACAGGATGATTGAGACTACTATTAACTTACAATCGAGTAAGGTATTTCGTAATAATTCAGTAAAAACAACTTAGACGATTACCAATCGTGTACACTACTTTTAAATATAATAATAAATAAAGAACATTACTTGTTTTTTTTCCCGGAAACCCTTAGAGTTAATCAATCAAATATGCATTCTGGTATTATGCCTTTTTAAACAAAAAAGTTATGTGATGTTGACCAAGCTTTCAGGTGCCGCGATTCACCGGGGCCCCATACTCCGGCTTACCGGCTCCCATGTAGGACTCTTAAGGGCTCGGATTCCGGTCCATCACAGATCAGACCCCGGTCTATCACACCTCCTTCCCCACTCATCCATATAACCTGAAGGTCTAGCACCGTAAAAGGGAGGAACATGGCTGCACCCTAAGCAATGACTGCCGAGCCAGCCAAACGTGCCATGAGCCTGTACGATGATGCTTACCTGGACTTCACGAGCGGTCCCAACTGCACTGCTAATCGACCGCACGCCACAGTACAGTTGGTATTTGGGGACGGTAAACGAATACTCTTATAAATAATGACATTTCTGGAAAAGAAAAAGGAAATACTGAAAAGCTGGGAATCGAACCCTCAGCTTAAGAGCCGATAAACGACTCGATGAACGACTCGCTTAACCACTCGGCCACTAAGCTGTTACTGCCTGAGAGAATTTTTAAACCTATTGAAACAGAGAAGAAACCACACGGCGGCAGTACAATACCCGAACATGGTTGAATGAATACCATTATCCCTTGCGTACGGATGACGCCATATGGCGTCAAAAAAATGCCACCAGGCCGGATGGCGTGATTTTTTTCCCTAGGAAAGTTAGGGCAATTATCATAAATGGGCGCTGTACTTGGCTGTGTGAGCTGAGACAGGTTCTCAGACTTGTTTTCCCTTGAAATAAAATCCTCCACACCACAATTAGTACAAGAAAAATAAATATAAATCGGGCAAAGGATTCGAACCCAGGCCTCTGTAGTCCAAAGCCTTATGCTCTACCAATATAGCCACAACAGTAGCTGGACCAAATATTTTTACTTCAACCTTATATTGTTGTCTGAATGATGCGTGCGATGCTTATTATAAAAAATAACTTAATCATGAATATGCATGATGGTAATAGCGGTCTAGATACGCCCATTTATGATAACTGCCCCTAACCTTCCTTGGAAACAAAATTATGCGGCCGGATGACGCCATTGGCCGCCGTTTGTGCAGTTTCAATCCATTGTTGGATTATTGTTTATGTCATGCTTGACTGCAAAAACACATTGTAGCGGTTCGATTTGGCTGCCAGAACCGCTGCAACACCCCGACGTCTCCCGTAAAATACCGTGCCCAAGGGGTTAAGAATCATGGCTTTGTAACTGTAAATTTGAAAAATGAGGGAAACTAGTGCGCATGCGTCAATTCTGTATGAAAATGAGGAACATTTTCTCTTCACGCACGCGCACATACGAAGAAGATAGAGCTGAAACAACTTTACTTGGTCGCTATTCCAATGGCACTTGTCAACAACTCGCTGTGTGAAACAACATTTCCGCAGATCAAGTCTACATGTAATGTATAGTCAACATGTACAGTACACACATTACATGTACAGTATACATCCGATCCAAGTACTCGGTATGTGAATTGTTCATGTCATAAAAAGTAATAAGCGAATAATTCGTGCAAAACAGGTGAAAATTAGGGTTGTTTGATTATTTGTCGGGGTGTTTATTTCTTTGTTTCTTCGGTAGTCATCTTTATCATAGTGATGTGGGGATCTGTGCGCCAGTGGCGTAAACACGGGGAAGGAGTTCAGGGGCCCGCCGATTTGTATTTCTTTTTTGTTTCGTAAATTTAAAAAGGGGAAAATTGTACACAAAGTGATGTTTCAAATTTCAAGCGGTGTTTAGGGCAGGGGTATCCCCCGTTGAGAAAAAGTTCAAGATGCAGTACTTCGTTGACAAATTCAATAATCATCCCCACTTTTCGACACGGATTTACTCGCCACTGGTGAAATCTCATTTGTTTGGCGTATATTATTTATTGGTAATACCTGTTATTATTGTGTTTATTATTTGATAGTGTTGAAATAACTCTTATGATGTAACTTTCCATAAATTCCTGTCGTCAAATGTAACACAAGGTCGTGGACTCAATATCGGCATCAGTATAGCTGTTTTACTTTGATTTGCTCATCATTGCACGCACAGCCGATTTTAGTCGAAATTTATTTCGATACATAGGCCTACAACTTTATTTTTGTATATGTGACCAGTCGACCTTTGTCACCTGTACGGTAATTCTTGGTATGATCATTTGTTCTATATTTCATACCAACTATAACCAACCAACCAACCGACTCTTTTGTTACATGTTTAAGTAATTCTTTGGCTTCAGGGTCCCTATGACCAGTAGACCTTTGTCACCTGGCCAGTAATTCTTGCTATTCTCATTTGTTCTTTATTTCATTGTGTCAACTACATAGTTCACTGGTTGGCATCTGTTCAACAATTCTTGGTATGACCATTGTTCTTTATTTTATACCAACCGACTCTTGTTACCTGTTCGGTAATTCTTTGGCTGCAGGGTCTCTATAACCCGAGGCCTATTGTGGAATTCTTTCATTATACAAATATCTTTAGCTTGCTTTTGTGAGGTATAAGCATCCAAGTGGAACATGTTTATTATAAACTAGCCTGTAGCTGCGTGCACAGGGAGTCTGTCTGTCATTTTCATGAGACTACGGTTGCTGTATGCTATGCAATCTTGCACTGCTTGCATCTTGGTCCTGTACTACATCTTGCTCGGAACTTATTGTCCCTTGCTGTGCAATCTTGCACTGCAAGCGTTTTTAGCATTTTTGTCCTGTATTACATCTTGTTCGGGACCTGTCCTTCCTGCATACTGCTTGTTTGAGGGCATCGCTGAGTTTTGCTATGACGCTGATGATCGGTAGTCCCGGCACAGGTTGTGGACGCTACATGTGCTGGCTGTCCTTGATCCTTCTTCAGTTGGAGATGGGAAGTTCAATTTACTTCAATTTGTGATCAAGGTATTTTTACTTGTTTATTACAGTTGCAATGAAGACATTTTGGTAAATAAGTTACTAAAAGTTATGATTTTGCTTGATCTGAAATAATCATATTTGAACATTATATGTACATGCTGTGCAATATGGATCATTTTAAACAAATTGAACCTAACATTTTGGAAATTGCGATTTGTGTTTGTCAAACTTGCCAAACCCTTTATATCAACGTGATAACTTTTTTACACATGTACACAAGGCAATACATTCGACTGCTGGATTAGTCAATCTTTTCAATAACATATATAATTAAATGACTGTATTGAAATAGCTGTACATTAAAAAAGTGTCTTATTTTTCGACAGATGCAGCATTGACTGTCGTTTAAGGCCGTATTAAATTCTTAAATTACGTTATCACAAAGCTTAAAGAGACCTTGGGAACTGGGAATATGTAACACATTGTTGTATATTTAATTCACAATAGTGTTATATTTATTTTTGTATCGATTGTAAAGAACATCCAAAGAAATATTTAACTGGCATTCGGGTAATAGTATAAAGTCCTGTGAAGGATTCTTAAGCAGTTTGATTTACTGTTTTGAATTGACTGCTGGCACAAGTGCTGATTTAAATATAAACGTAACATGTGAAGCTGCAATATAATTAAATATTTAACTGGATTTCAGGTAATAGTTAATTACTGTTACAGATTTTTCGAGCAGTTTTGATTTACTGTCTCGAATTGATGGTTGACACGAAATGGTGTTAATCCCAGTATAAAGTTAACTAGGATGTAAATAGAATTAAATATTTGATTGGACTTCAGGTAACATATGAATAAGAATTCACGTTACAGATTTTTAGAGCACTTTAGAATTACTGTCTTACCTAATTGGAGGCACGAGTAAGAGCCGACTTTATGATTGACTTTGCCTGTTTGGATGCACTACAATTGATAACTGGGTTTTGATATAAAATGAATGTTGATGCTTGTGTAATTGTATATAAAATAAATTTGAATTATCCAATTGTGACTTCCATTGACCTGTGAGGGGTGATTTGTACTTTATAGTCGTTCGTGGGCCTCTGTCCTGGTTGGGCGATATTAGTCCTCCGAATCCCCCCTCCCATTGGTTACATATAGGAAGGGGCTGGTGCATTATTTATTTTACAATTATAAATACAGATTTACTTATTTACTTATTTTCGTTTAGTTCTGTCATGGTACATTTTGGCGTTTGGCGGGTGGGGTGTCATGTTATCACGGACTATGTTCGACTGTAGGCCTATCGTATATATCGCAGTATGTACAGGATCATGCATGCAGCAGTCATTGCAATTGTAATCTGATATGGCGCGCGCGCCCTGTGGGTCAGCGCGCGCGAGCCCTGTAGGTCAGCGCGCGGTCGTGGGGTATTATTTGCAGTTACATGGGTTCATCTGCGTTCATCAGTTCGGGATTCAGTGTACAGCCGCAAGCCTGCTAGCTATGATCGTGACGACACAGCCCCTTTAACAAAATGGAGAAAGGCGCGCGAATATTGCCTATGCGCGAATTTATGGTGCGAATTTACATGCAGCTGTATGACTGAAGCCATTTTTTGCTATTTAACGGGACTATTTGGTACATAATGATTAACGGATACTATTGAGAACGAGGATGAAACCAGGATGTAAATGGGTGCACCACACTAATTCCAGCTCCATTGACAACAGTGTAAAATCAACAAAGTTCAGGGCCCAATAACCTGAACCCCAGCATCACTGGGGTCTACACAAACAAATGCCACTTATTGTCTGATCTTTTGTCTGTCCATTTCTTGTCTATTTTTAGGGGGTTAACCAATTACATTTTTAATTATTGACACAAAACAAACCCACCTCCAAAAAAGTCCTATTTCCCAAGCCGATCAACAGCCATTTTTAACATGGCATCCCTCCACTTTCTCGGGCAAATAGGACCCATTTTTCAACAGTAATTTTATCAAGTCTGCACACAGATGGAAGCCCAGAAACCAGGGAGGTGATGCTGGGCTATGTTTACACAATCCCACAATTTTTGGAGGCACAAACTCTCCTTTTTCAAAAAAAGTTGTGGGTATACATTTTATGTTGATGAGCTGGCGCATAAATTCGGACATGAGTTAGTGTAGTGCACCCAAATAAACCACGTTGACAAGGTTGTCAAACGTATTGTTTTCGGCACGGTAAGGATAAGATGGATTCAATGGGAGACTTTGAGAAGTTGGTGGCGTAGACATACCGGTCGTCTAAAGGACCGGTATGTCTGTTGCCATCAGCGTCTCAGTCTCCCATATTGGCTTCAACTCGGGAGCAAGTTCGAGCGGCGACCATTTTTTTTCGACCACTGGTCGATTCAGCCTGGTACCAAACATGTATTTCGTATACAGATTGCCATGGAAAATCGACTAGTGGTTGACAAATAGTCGCCGCTCGAACTTCCACGTACGCCTGGGGTCTGCGAGCATGGCATGCATGGCATGCATTGCGCGATGCGGGTTATTTATTTTTATACGTCTGTGCCTTGGCAAGGCTCTCACTAGTCTTGGTTCCAAGACGTCCTTTATCGCGCGGTGCGATGCAGCGCGCACAGCGCCCTCTGTACGCACACAGGCTGAGTTCGGGCGGTCAACACGATCGAGTTCCCTGTTCTTGCGCCCAAACGGTTGTCTGAGTATCAGACGTTGCATGCATTGCATGCATCGCGTTGCACGAGCGGCTATTCCATAGACTACCCAAACGGCGGGAACGCGACCCGCGAACATTGCACTCGGAACAAGTTAAAGGGACATATTGCTTTGGATTTTGCGATTTGGGTTATAAAACTGAAATGGATATGGTTCGGAAGCTTTTTTTTAAAGTAGAATATAAAGATTCACATAACTATCCCTTCAAATTGCGTGGTTTTTGTTTAATTTCGTGACAAATAACGGTCCGCTATTTTGTAGAACCAAATTTTTGACTCCACAAAATGGCGGACCATGTTCACTAGTCGTATTTCCAGTCGCATCTGGTTTAAGTACGTTCTGTTGATTCATTTTGATGTACTGTGGCACGGCGCGCAGCACTGGCGATATGTGTCGCGAGGTAGAGAATTGTACCTGGCGATCATCTGATAGGTTCACAAGGCCACTGGCTGCGGTGCCAGCCTAAAGACTCTTACAGTGTATTTTGCGCATTATTTATATAATTAGACGGTGGTATTTAGTACTGGAAATAAGTCTATGTTTCGCGGGTCAGATGTCACTAATTGTCAGGGGTAAGCGGCAAATGTTTTGTTTTGTAATCACTAGCTACTCACTAATTACAACACATTATACGTGTTTTTTTGCATGAACAACTCTTATCAAAGATAAGGAACATTTCTAAACAGCAACATTTCATGACATTTGAAGGCAATGTGTCCCTTAAAGATCACACACCACCCATCCTCGACTCAAGATCGCGCAAGGCATGGTGGGAAAAACATGGTGCAGCAAGATCGTAACGAGGTTGCACACCACCTACCAGTCGGGGTTTACAAGAACATGACGTAATTTGACGCGACGTAGAAGACGACCAAAGATGGCGGATTATTTGACGAAGCATGAAAGTCGGCGTAATGTTGCCTAAAATTCCCTTCCAAACGTTTTGAAAAATAAAGCTTTTTCCGAACAAACTAGGGGAAAATGCAGTCTAAATATTGTGCTTCCGTGAAATTATTTTGCGTCTAAAAATTAAGGTTTTTATGAAACGAATGCTTGAATAACGTACATGGGCGCAGCCATTACATTTTCCTCGTTTACCAGCGATAAATGGCGCTCTAGGCTATCTGATCAGTAGACCATTAATCTCCATTATAAACACTGGGGTGCGTTTTGGCGGTCACAAACAGCCACGAATGTTGCAGGTGTAAAATTTCGCGTAATTTTATGTCCCCAGATTTGGCAAGATCTGGGACGCTGTTTTTGCAACATGTACATCAAAGTCTTTTGTTTTAACCAAGAGCCAGAGCCTGTTTATTTATTTACATATTCAAGGCTTCAGATTGGCAGTGGGACTGGGAAATAGCTTGAGACGAAGCCCGAGCCCAAGCCCAAGCCCAAGCCCAAGCCCAGGTTTGGAAAAGGGCAAAGTCTCTCACACTTGCGGGTAGCGCCCTCTATTGACATATTCTGGTGCATTTTTATCAAGGCAAGTTACCCTGCCTCATCATTTTGTGAAATTTTTGTGGGCTGGGAATCAGGGAACCGGGTGTTACATGTATGTGCGGTTGGATTTTTATTGCAGTTCTGACATGTCTGACAACACGAGCTTTCTCATCTAAAGACTGAGCCACAACTTGTTGAATAATTACCTTTAAAGATGGAGATAGGTAACACTAACAGCGAGATGAGTCAGAAGATCAGGGTGAGTCTTTAGTCGTAGGGTGGCAGGCCATATGACTGGCAAAGTGGCATGCATTATGATATAGCTAGCTATATCTAGCCCTAAGGACGCCATGTTTTTGGCGTCCTAGCACACAAGCGGTCGTAACCCATTACGGGTCATGCTAATTAGCGTCAACAAGCGTCAACAAGTGTCAACAAAGCGTCAACAACTTATAAAAGAACTGTTAAGCTTAAACATGTTATTCACAATATTTAGTGGGCTCCTAAAAAACAGTTCAACAACCCATCTCCCCGTTCGGATAGAAATATTCCTCCAAGAATGTCAAGAACAGGAGATATTTGCGGCGCAAAATCGTCTCCACGCGACGCTGACTTCACAAACACGAGGAGTAATACCTTGTCCGCACGTCTTGAATGTTCATCAACAACAGAGGGTGCAATTTCGGCCGTGCACGCGGCGACTGTAAATTGCGCCCTCTGTTGATGAACGTTCTAAATGTGGGTATTACTCCTCGTATTTGTGAAGTCAGCGTCGCGTGGAGACGATTTTGCGCCGCAAATATCTCCTGTTCTTGACATTCTTGGAGGAATATTTCTATCCGAATGGGGAGATGGGCTGTTGAACTGTTTGACGAAGATGATGTCAAGAATATTTATGCAGGTAAAGTGTGATTTTTGATCTTCGGTTTCTAGCATGGGACTGTTTTGCATACTTGCGCGCTAGGACGCTATATCATACTCGTCCTTCTAGGGCTAGCAGCGCCCATTCATCGTAATTTTGTCGTTATAAAATTTCGTTTTTATGTGGGATTGTGAACGAGAATTCGCCCAATTTCTTACATAATACGAGATGCGAGAGCTTGTTGAATACAAGTATAGCTTTTGTGAAGCTTTAATGTGCATTTTGAGCTTGTTGACCCTTTGTTGACGCTGATCGGGTTTGTTGACGCTTGTTGACGCTAAATAGCATGACCGGCGGTCATACTAATCACCGTCAACACGCAATTTACACCGTCAACACACCGTCAACACACCGTCAACCCCTCCAAAATACATTCTTACAGTGTCTTCATGGTCTTAACTGACAAATGCGGTACAAAACCGTAAAGTATGGGTCAACACGAGATTTGGGCTTAAAAATGGGAGGTTAAACGTCTGAAAATGCGATTTCTTTCTTCAAGAAAACGGACCTCTCCATGCAGCTCCGAATCAGCAGCTGTGCCTCACTTAGCCATGTGACTTTTAACCGACAGAAATTCTAATTTAGCCTACATGTAGGCATTACATTTCTATGCCTCTTTTGTTAATTTAGAATGTGTTTTGGAGGTGTTGACGGTGTGTTGACGGTGTTTGTGCGTGTTGACGGTGATTAGTATGACCCCGCACAAGACTGCACAACAGTCCTACATGTACATTGTATGCTGGAAACCAAAGTTCAAAAATCGGAAAGATTTTACTATAATACCCCTCACCAAAATGGATCAGGAACAGCAAAATCTTACAAAATAACCAACCCTCCTTGATAACTTCTTGTGCCACATGTATGTTTATACAGTTATTTCAAGATTTACACAAATGTATGTCAGCAAAATCTGTAAAAAATGAGGTAGACATTAATATGTATGTGAACACTTTGAGTTACCATACACTGTGCCAAGAACATCTAACAAATAAAACACAAACTTTCTTCCCTTATATTTCACAAACATTTCCCAACAAAATTCTTAAATTTAAATGTTGTGCCAAGTGTTTATACAATTCTGAACACAGATGGATATTTGTTTTCCAAGATTTGGTGTTCCTGACTGCTCTGTCGGCATCCCATTAACCCTCCTGTTCTCAAGGCCAAAATGGAGCCACCTACCCTATAATTATATCAAAACCTATCAAGTGACAGGTTGAAACACACACAAACTGTGAGAGTTGGTGTTTAGAGTTTTTAATAGGCTGTGATAGTTATACATTTGTAAGTACATGTATAGGAGGGTTTAATCTAATTTCTCTGAAGACCCAACTAAAAAATAAGATTTTACCCTTACAACGGCCACCAAAATACTGGATACGCCACCTGAGATACAAGTGGAGTTCCAGGATTAAGATGGAGGTACACATGTACATGTACATGTACATGTGCGAAAAGTGAAATTTCCCGTTAAATTCCGAGGGGCACCCACAGAGCATATCGTCTTATCGCTGTAGAGTTCAAATATCACAACCTGCTCAACCTCCAACCTCGCATATCATTACGGCCCGACCTCACTCCTGTGCACGCATAATGCACCGTGTGGCTTCCGTATGCTAGTGACTGTTAAATGTGAAGGGTTGGAACATTCACGTGCACGTACCGCAATTTTCGGAATATAGGCCGCGCGGAGTATAAGCCGCAGCACGCAAAAATCTGTAAATTAAGATTTAAAGTTGGCGTATTAGCCGCACCGGTGTATAAGCCGCACCGCGGCGCTGACGACGTCCAACCACAAGTCATCATGTTGCATGCTGAAGCGCTAGTCGGACTTCCTATTAATTATCGCGGCAACTCTTATTATCGCGGCATCGGAAATTACTCCTTTTTTTGCGTTGCCAACCGTATGGCGATTGTTCATCCAGTTCATCAGGCATTAAGGACTTCCTGCTAAGTTGTATAAACATGACGATTATAAAATGTTGTCGGGACTTTTAATGATTTTTAATAAATTCACGTTTTCCAAAACTTTTTTGCCTCACCGTGTCTGCTAAAAAGTACCGTCTTTATTTTAACATAAATCTTCAATGGTGGTCTGTCCATGGAAGTTCTATTGTCTGGTTCCCATTCTACAGCTACATGTACAAATGCAAAATGACGCCGAAGGACGATATTTCCACCGCCAAATCGTAAAAACTTACGGTAGCAAAATGACAGTGTGGTAAAAAAATAAAACGCGTAACGACGCACCGTGTAAAGTGAATGGCGCCCCCAATCGTCAATCAGTAGACTTGTCTCAGTGAATTTTGTCGCCTTCCGGGGGGACAGGGTGTTAAGAAATATCCTGCAGGCCTAATCGTCTTTAATCAACTTGAACTTGACAGGGAAAATATCGTACTTTATTCAGGGGATGTTTTGGTCAAACATTACCATGAATAAAAAGTTGAGATCATTGTAAAAACCACTTCCAGTACCGCGATAATACAGAGTCTGTACTCCGCCGAGCAACGACGAGCATGTCTATTTTCACTGGCATCGCGAAGCAAATTCCCTTATGCATCATGTATGAGCACGTGTCGCTAGTCGTTGTTTTGATTGGCCAAAGTAGATTTTGTTGCCCGCTTACATGTACATGTACGTGCTGGCAACCATTCATAAATTTGGGGGCCTTGCTAATTCATGCAAAGGGATGTTTATTGGTTTCGGCATAAGATTTCAGTATAAAAGTGATTTTTCTTTAAATTTGATATAAAGCAAATACGCCTGGAAGCAAGTAACTTCTTTTTCAAACACAAATATGATTTTTATTTCCCACATTATCATTTACTCCACTTGACAATGTTTTCGGAAATTCAACAACATCCCTCGTAGCATATTTGGTGCAATCCAAAACTAGGCACGCTCATTAGATCTGAAGAAAATAATTTGTTTTCCTGTAAACGAAAGATGATTTTTAGTCTGGATTTTTCTCCACTTCAGGGAACATACGAGGACGAAATTAAATCGCCAGAATGACAATTGATAAATAATAAATATATATGCAGATAGATGAATATATTTTACTGAAAGATTTCAGCGGATTGCAATGGATTGTAATATTTCGGTAAAAATTCTCCTAATGTGAAAATGAACGTCGCATGGTGCCCGCGCGCGATTTTGTTACTACGGACAATACTGGTACCCGCGCCCCGGAAGTAAGTGACTTTTCCGCAAAGATGTGGCGACAAAACATTATTGCAACAATATTTTGTTTACTTTAGAGGATGCTGGAAATGGAAGTTGTGTACGTATTAAAGCCTACAATTATTGTAGGCTTTAATACGTACACAACTTGCATTTTTTTGTCACATTCGCAGACCGCAGATGCGGTAGATTAAGCCTCAAAGCGGTGGAGGTATGTGTTTATCATGATCCTTAATACTAATAATAGTTGACTAGCGCTTCGTTTAGTCCCAGAATTTTGACATTTTGACATCGAATATAATCGATGTTGGACCTCCGATGTATCGATTATTGAAAATTCTGATAGCCGGACCCTACATTAACCAGTGAAATAATAAACAACATGGATTACACAACGATAAAACAGACAAAAACGAACAGACGCACCACACAATTTGTGAGGTGTGAACGGTACTTACGGTACATTTGCAAGTCTTTTCGGTCCCTCTGGATTGGTTTCCTTTATTTCCAACACGCTGAGGCGCGGCTTCTGTGACTGATTTTATTCTTCAAATGTTGCCGTATAAGCCGCCCGGAGTATAAGCCGCAGGAACATTTTTCAGCGTGAGAATCAACGTATAAGCCGCGGCCTATATTCCGAAAATTACGGTACCGCGAACTGAGTGAGTCTGTCATGCGGGTCTACAAGGTACTTTTTCAAGATAGACCTTGATTGGTTGGCAGGTGTAGGTGACATTCATGCTGTGGCCACACTTTAAAAAATAACCCAGAACAAAACAAAAACAAAAACCCCAAAAAAATCTACATGACTTCCTTGAACCTAACTGCATCAAGTTCATGTCTAAATTAATACAAATAAAGAAAAATCGGATTTGAGTAAGTCTACATTGTAAATGACAACTTGCTGGAGCTACAGAATTTAGAATGTACATGTATGAATGTAAAGGCAAAATGTGTTTAAAATTTTGATGATTTTTTTGGATACGTACATGTAGGTTAACCCTAACAGTCCCAAATACTTGAATTTTGACCCTCCTACTATATTATACACAACCTATCGAAAAACCAAATCCTCTCCACTCCCACAGCTCATAACCTGTCACTCGATAGATAGTAGTTGGCTCCAATTTGGCACCGAGAGAGGGAGGGTTAATTGCATACACCCTACGGAGATAAAGTTAATATTTAAGGAGAAATTTCACTTGCTAGTAAGCATTTCAGAATAAACTCAGTGAATGGAAATTTTGATCTGCTCATTGTAAATTCTATGTATTTGATTTTTTCATTTCTAGTCTGCCATAAAGGCCAAACTTGTGGATCTCGGATCTTATGTTGGTAAGTGTTCAACTCAATTCCAATTAACAAATCTTTCTACACTCAACGTCATTGCTTATAGTTGCAGACGACCTTGAGTTTGTTGTACATCTGTTGACCCTGACCCCACCTATTACTACATTAGCACTGCTAGTAGTAAACTGTAGTATGCAGTACTCTTACTACACTGGCATATGTGAAAGCAGTGTAGTACTTTGTAGTAAAGTGTACTTGACCCCAAATGAATGCATAGGACATTAGGGTTAAAGAATCAAGCATGCAGTGTAAATTACAATGGAACACCTTTATAACATAGTCCTTGGGACTTTACAATTTACCTTGTTATAACAGGTACCTTGTATTATCAGTAATGGAAAACAAAGAAAAAAAAAGACTCGGGACCTTTTTTTCCCCCTTGTTATTATTAGCAGTATGTTGTATTAACAGCGCTCTTATTATCAGGGTTCGACTATATACGTTCCATGCACAACACAATATGTCATCCTGGTAACTACTAGGTTCTGTTTTTGGATATAAAATGATGGGATATT
This sequence comes from Hippasteria phrygiana, assembly GCA_037893225.1. Taxonomy (NCBI): domain Eukaryota; kingdom Metazoa; phylum Echinodermata; class Asteroidea; order Valvatida; family Goniasteridae; genus Hippasteria; species Hippasteria phrygiana. The sequence goes on along the minus strand of JAZGUH010000559.1, from coordinate 1,001,046 downwards.
ATACAAATCCTGAATGTTTGAATGAAATGGAAGGAATATTTTCATGAGGTGAAAGATTGACTTCCATTCAACGAGGTGTATACAAAACCTAAATAGATGTAGTCCGTATTTGAACCCATGCATCGACTTCTTCTTGTATAAGACAACCATCTGCTTTACTCAGTCCAGCAAGAAATTGGGACAGGAATTTGTTGTTCAGTGTACTAAATTTGTTTTTTGGTATTATTATTATTATTTTATTTCTCTCCACATAATAGATACAATATTGTTATAAAAACCCAAGATAAAAATCTGCATAAAAATCAACATAAAAATACGAATAATAAATATGGAGAAGGCAAGACTGTGGAGGAAAACAAATTCCTATGACCCAAAGGTACAGTCTGCCCAATTAAAATGTGACATAGACAAAATAAAACATACTAAAACACGAAAGTTAACACACACACACTTACATTTAAAATGAGAATAAAAAATATAGAAGTAAAATTAACCCCCAACTGCTGTCCTTACTGAACCATTACTCAAGGAGTAAACTGTTTACAGCTTTTTTGAATGAGGAAAGTGAAGGGGAACAACAAATTTCAATGGGTAATAAGTTCCACAAAGCAGGCAGGCGATGAAAAAAAGAATTCTTAAGAGTATTACATCTAGAAAACGGAATTACACAGGTTGGGAAATCTCTACGATGATTAACTTGAAAGAGTGAATTATCAATACCAGTATGATTGTAAAAAAATTTGTAACAGAAACAGAGACTCAACTGTTTTAGTACAGACAGACGCTGGGAATAATCCAAATAGTCAGCTGTGTCGTGGTTAATTACATGTTGCTTAAAATAACATCGTGTAAAATCTCGTTTAATCTTTTCTATGCGATTTGTATTACTCTTATTACTAGACTGAAACCCTATGGGGCTAGCGCACTCAATGATCGGTCTACACAAGGCTAAATAGAGCTGGTATGAAATGTTAGTGTGCCCACAAGTTCTCTTGATAAGACCAAGAGTTTGAGATGCTTTAGAACATACGGCATTTACATGTTTTTGCCATTTAAGATCAGACTGTATTATTACTCCAAGATATTTATGTTCCTTAGAAACCAACAGCGTCAGAACAGCGTCAGAACTGTCAACAAGCTGACTTAAATCGTTGTCTGTTACCAGCACAGACTCTGCCATGTTGTTTGCTGTTTTTCATGTCGGGTTTGATATATATCCATGAATGTTTCCCTGACCTGACAATCCCTGATGTCTAATAAATTGCAGGGCTGTAGTCGAGTCCTTTCATAAAGCCAGTCAACTGGTTGAACAATGACAAAGGAATGCCTTTGTCAAAGCTCATTTGAATAGCTTGTGATTGGAATTAGGACTGGAGGGTTTGTGATGGACTTGCAGGGACTTGTGATGGACTCGACTACAGCCCTGATAATTTGGTCTGTTTCGTTTGAAGTAGGGACAGGAAAAAAAAATTGTTTCCCAGCATCTGTGATTATAAAACTTTAAACAGCTCTTTGCAATAATATTTGCTCTAAAATACTAACCCCCCACATCCATCTACAGCAAAAGCAAACGCTGTACATGTACATGTACATGTACATGTACATGTACATGTACATGTACATGCCTTTAAATGTTCCACGTCGGAGGTAATTATTTCACTCCTGCCAAACATTGTTTCTGTTTGTGTACAGATGATGAACTGCCCGATTACATCATGGTCATGATTGCAAACAAGAAGTCTCGGGCCCAGATGACCGAAGACTTGTCCCTGTTTCTTGGAAACAACACTCTGATCTTCACAGCCTGGTAAGATGGTCAAGCTGTGACACAATCCTAGAATCCCAGTTTTGTTCCTCTCCATGTCGAGGAATTTGTATAATATCGGACAAAGTGAACAAAATTGCTTTGCAGCAGAACTTTTTCTTACAAGGTCCATACAGTAGGATTTTTATGACATGAGTTTTTTTTTATGCAAGTCGCCCATCAAGGGCCACTTGAGGTGTGGGCTACAGAGGAAAGTGTGGAAGAACCAGCCCCTCACACTGAAACAAGACAAGATAATCTGATCTCTTCACATTATGAGTAGGGTCGGGATGGGTAACTAGTCCACTGCAAGGCATTAATAATTAAGCCTAAGCGTAGAAGTGCTATATCCCAGGACTGGGCTCGAACCCACAACTTGCAGAATTACCCGCAGACCACGAATTCAATGCTCCAAACCACAAGTCCACGGCACTTCCAAATTATTTTCATGTTAACCCATTGAATACAGATGGCAGCTACATGTGTACATGTACATTGTATATCCGCGGTTTGAAAAAAACCACCTGGCCGGTTGACATCTATACGGTCTGCATTCTTCTGCATATTCATTCCATTGTTTGCCTATTACATGTATGTGCATTACGCTTGGCTGCACAAACTCGTCTGGCATACTGGTGACCCATTAAAAAAGCCACATTCAAGGGGTTAATGAAAATGTTCATATTCACGAACCCAAGTGTGCTGTCATCAGAGGAAAAAACTGGACTTTTAAATTTAATATGAATGCTCTGCAGGAACAGCTAAACTGCCTTTGGTATTTTTGTGTCTCCTACTATGTATTGGCACGTTTGGTACTCAATTATTTCAGATCAGTTTCAGTGATTTTTGTTTCTTCAAAAATCCTTTTTGTGCCAGGTTACACAGCGTCATGGATACGCTATCCGAACCACAGTTGGATGTCAAGCCAAAGAAACCCAAAGAGCACACAACCAAGAGCAAAAAGGCTAAAGAGAAGAAGCCCGTCTCGCCCAATCAGAAGCAGGGTAAGGGAAGCGAGCTCCACCCACAGCCAATCAAATCAGACCATTCGGCGGCGGGCACCAGTCTCGTCCCACCCGATGCAGCATTGGAGCCGCCAGTAGCAGCCGTGAAAGTCACCAAGCCAGATCCCTCCCAGGACGTCATCACCCTGAAGCCTGAGACAAATGACTTTTTGGATGAGGAGTTGGCTGAAGAGGCAATGGCCTCCGAAGTGACCAGGAGACAGTCGGCAGCGGTCTCTCCGATCCACGCAGTCGCTAAAGAGAAGTCCCCACCTCGTGCTGAGAAGAGTACAACCAAACAGAGGAAGTCCGTAGATACGAAACCTCCCATACCACCCCACGCTCCTGTTCGTGTAAAGGTTTCTCCAACTTTACCGGTAAATATTGTCGTTTGAGTAAACTCAGTGCAATAGTTTTGTATTGATCTGAAATAATGTATCTTCTAGCTCAACAATGTACAGCAAGTTCAGTCAAGGAAAATAGTTTAACAAGTCGTCAATTTGTGACATACGTTACACCTATGCAATGGTGCATGTTCAAAGACCATCACATAGGCCTTGGCTTATTTCAATTTCAACAATCAAAAACAGGCACAAAATCACTGTTTAAACAAAATGGTTTTTCACTATTTTCTTGTAACTTGGATGATGGATTGGGGTAAAATATTCACAGGTTTGTTATTTCATGTACATGTTAAATCACACAAAGTGTGAACACGGACTGCAACTATGTTGTCAGCTGTACCAATGCTGTAGCATATCATCGTCGTTTTCACGAAGTAACGAACCGCGTTACGTAAATTCCGGAATGCCTTTGTTAAAACAAATGCATTCCAGAATTAGCATATATATGCAATTCGTCACTTCGTGAAAACGGTGACGATATCTTGAACCTCTTAAATCCAGATGACGGCCATAGCCGCGGTTTGAAAAAGACCACCTGTCCGCATTGCTGCGCGTACTCGATCCATTCATTTTTCAACTCAGGGCTTGAAATGAACGACGGCCACGACGGCCAGTGCCGTCGTTGCCTTCTTACTGGCCGCGGTGCCCCACAGAAAATCTCCGTCTTCACGGCCAGTTTTGCCTTGCCCCAAATTTACCTTGGCCGTCGTGCCCTTTTTGCAAAAACACAGCCACTACAAGTACAATCCTTCATATCATTTGTTTTTTCGATGTCATGCCAGCCCTTCATAAAATCTCGCTGCACAACACGTTGGCGATCGCGCGTACAGAATCACAGTACATGCACACAAACTATTAATCTGGTCCAGTTTCGGAGTATGCCGATACTTCAAGCATCAACACCCCCACCGCAAGATTAAATGTGTGTATTCGTATGTACACACAAAGCAGCAGGAGTATGTACATGTACGGCAACGTTTACGTGCAGTCAACTGACTTTCTTTTTCTCAGTACTTGCACGTGTGCGCCTCACAATACGCATCGATGTTCGTGTACGAGGAAACGCGCCCTTGTAGGCGGCGCTATGAAGCACGCCTTCGGCGCGCTACATACGTACAGTAACTTCATGAACTTTGGTCACAACACGCAGTGTTCCGATTGTCAAACGTTTCGATGAATAATTAGGCCCAAAAAATCGATAGAAAAAGAAGATTTCTGCACGTTAATTCACAGAACTTGATCTATTTTGTCTGTGTATGCATTTTCCGTGTTCATGAATTTATTTTGAGGTTGTACCGCTTGTACACCGCAGCGTGTTTCCCCGACATTTCCTGCCGCAACACGAGGTTTATCGCCCGCCACACAAAGTGCATCACGCACGCATTACCACCGTACGATAAACCATGGAGAAATTTATTTCTCGACAGTGTTGGCCAGTTTCCCATCGTGGTTAGCGTTATGGTTATAAATTAGCGTTGTGCATAGTGATGTGTACGACCTAAATTCTCCATGATTTTTAAGAATTATCGACCGTAAATATTTTTGACATTAATTAAGGCAAGTTTTGATAATTTTGTTGGCAATTTTTTGTTATACTTATAGCTTTCGTAGCGTAAACGGAAATAGTTTAGGCTGAAATTCACATATAATTGAATACCCATGTGATCGGAAGCAGTATGTTTTTGGCCTCATAGTCTTACTCTTACTCTTAGTTAAATACGTTTTGAACGGAAAAACATCAACAGTGCCGCGCCCTCCGTGCCCTTTCTGCAGATATAATTTGGCCTTGGTGCCCTACTTACTGGCCTTGGTGCCCTCCATAATTTTGCTTTATCCAAGGCCAAAGTGGCCTTGCCCTAAAAATTACCAAATTCAAGGCCTGTCAACTATATTGTTCTTGAATGGGAATGTAATGAGTAGGTGGAGCTTTTTCAAACAAAGCTTTCATTCACAGGAAAAGGGGGGGGGGGGGGGGGTCAGAGTGCGATGAATAGGACCACTCTATTCAGTGTGGTGCCTATGGTATACCAACACCCCATCAGTAACAGCCTGATGCAACGGGTTAAGCACAGAATTCAATGGCTAGCAGATATACTTCTTACCTCGGTCGGAGAAAAACTTGAGAAAATTGGTTCATATCTAGTGCACTTTCAGTGTTAGATGTAGATGCATCTTTTGTATTTCCTTTTTTTTTGCAGATGTCCCGTAAGCGCAAGGCACCGGGCTCCGTGATTGGCCAAGTACTGAACGTGGAGGAGGAAGAAGACAGCGACGAACCGGTCAGCTTTGGCAAGAAAGTAGCCAGCACAGTGCTGCCGCAAAGGAGGTAGGAGAACGTTTGATCAGTTTGTGTATGTTTCAAAACAAGTTCCTTTGGTGGGAAGTTTGGATTGTTTGAGCCATCAGTTGATTTGTCACTCACTGGAAATTTTCACTCAAGATTTCGATTATGTATGAACTATGACTATTTCTGATTTATTTAACCCTAACTCCCCACATCATTTTCTCTACATTTTTCCTAACCTGAATCCTCCAATATCCTCCGATTCCAAAATCCTCCATTGTTTGTTACTGGGGACCCACTGCCTGAATCCTGCAAAATCCTCCAGTGGGTTTTGGATAAACACCCCAGTCACCTCACTCCTCTGAAATCATCCAGCATCGGATTGGGCCTGTTGACCTGGATCCTCCATTTTCCTCCAGAGGCAAAAATCCTCTAATGCCCTCGATCCTGCAAAATCTTCTCATGCTTCAACTTCCAAAATGCCTCAATCCTCCAAGTTCTTCCATTTGGCAAAGAGGATTTTGAAGGATTTTGGAAGGTTAGGGTTAAGAATTTGTTTGAAAATAACCCCTGGTTGTTCTCAGAACCACACTTCTCTTTTTAGAGTTGGTCACTACACATGGTATGTCCGCAAACTTCTCTCCATATGTACTCTCTACCATACATGTACAAGACTTAAGTCACATGTAAAGATTTCTTTAGAGGGTTTAATTTGGTTATAGGGTTCGTTTACCCGACAAAGTGATATGAGCACTTTTATAAAATTTAATTAAAATATTATTATTATCTTTTTTACAGCTGCAGTGTCCATGCTCTGGCTGAAAATTTCAATTGAACACATTTTCTCTTACAAAGGATTAACCCTAACTACCCCAAGCCTTGCAAACTCCAACAGCAGGTTTTGTCAAGTTTTGACGGGTTCAGTACTGCAGGGCATTGGCACCTGGAGTCCAAAAAATGTGCCATAGGTACAAATGTATACTGCACATGCAGTGTTGGATTTTGACAGGTTGAGGAAGCCTCCTAGTAAAAATGCCCAGGGGGTTAGGGATAAGGGAAAACCATATTTTGAATGAAAAAATGCTGATTACACTCTGCAATGTATTTGATCTTAACTTTACATGCGATGATTGCCCTTAGCACTGTAAGAATAAGAGCATTACACTCGTATTGCAAAAAATTGAAACTTATTAACTGTGTGACTTATCTGCAGTAAATTTTTGTGTGTGCGTGGAATTTCTCTTCGGAAAGCTCATTTATCTGATGCTAAGAAATTAGAAATTCAATTTGAAAATTTATTTTTCGGGTTGCCAAGCCGAAAAAGCACGGGCACAGCATCTTTAAAGGCAGTGTACATGATTGGTCATTGTTGCAATTTTCAGAAATGGGCGGATTTGGGTGTTAGTATTTTATAGGAAATATCGTTCCACGGACCTGTTCAAAGTTTTGCGTTGTTGGATAGCGAAAAAAACGAGAGAAAAACGGCGCTCGTTTTCAACTGTCGGGCGGATGATAGCCTTCAGTCAATGCGCGCGTGGCTACCTGGTCGCGTGACGTGCCTCGAATGCCAGCATGTCCATGGCGCGCCACTCGTCCGTGTAGCCACGCGCGCCTTGACTAAAGGCTACAGGGCAAAAAATAATTTGATTTAAATCGTGCCCTCCTTTTCTTGACCATGGTTAACTGTTATCCTCCCTTTGATAATGTACATGTACGATATCTTATTCTTGTACATATTGAACCACCTGTGATGTCTCTTCCTACAGACCGACCCTTCCCATAGCCAAGCAGGCCAATACCTCCTTGTTGAAGAAGGCTGTGTCTGCAGCTGAAGCTTCTACCAATCAGGCGCTGTCTGCAAAGGTCAAACAAACGGTGCCAAAAATGGCCCCTAGACGCTTCAAAATAGTCAGGTATAAAAAAGAGCTTTTGTAGCCTGGGAGCTGTTTAGGCAATGTTCTACCAAGGGGCTGTGGTCGGCTCTCCTCTTCATAAGGAGTTTTTAGGGGTGTGCATTTATGGGTAGTAAAAGAACCTGGTACCCGATTGTAAAAAATATGGGTACCCGGGTACCTGTTAAAGAAACAAAACCCAAAACTTCCAATCCCGGAAGTTGTAATAATGTCTTTCTCCGAGATTCAAAAAGTCTGATTGCAGACAAAAGTCTGAAAAATCTCATGCCTGTCCAGTAAACATGATCACTTCTCTGCCTTTGCGTGTGCCGGAACGTGCATGCGCCGGTATATCACAAAAGACGATTGTCCGGAAGCTTTACAGTTGTATTTATAGTGGAATGAGGCATGGTATTATGTCTCGTCAAGGCTCTTATCCATGCCTAGACTACAAAAACCACGACCGGTAAATTCCCTTTACTGTCAACTTTCGTGAGCATCATAAATGTGAAATCTGTGCTGGTTTCCATGTAGTCGGGTTTTAATTTTGAAAATTCCCCCTACAAAAACCATTTAAAACCTTTCCGTTTTCATTGTCTGGGAAGTTACTATGCGATAATGTAAAGTTGTACGGGTACTCGATTCCATAATCTGGAACCGGTTCCTGACATGAACGGTCGGGTACTCAGGTACCCGGTTCCGATGCACACCCCTAGGAGTGTTAACTTCAAAGTCCAAAATATGAGGGACTCTATGGACAGTGTGGGAAGCAACTTGTCCAAGTACAATGTACTCCATTCGTTTGCATTGCACTTCCAGATCCAAATGATGCCAATTCCTCTTGTTAACCCTTTCCTTACCAATGTCGACTTTACTCGACAAGGAAACCACACACAAAGCAGCCAAACAACAGTTTTGCTCACCGCGTTTCAATCAACTCTAGTGTTTGTGGTTTTTGCTGTCCATAGTTCATCTTCATACCAACGGAAAGAGCTTTTTCAGACCTTTCTAATGGTGATATCAAATTATCAAAATTCTTCGAACAAGTGATTTTTGAGGGAGGGAATTTTTTGTATTTTTGATACCTATATTATTCTATTTCATAACCAAAATCTTTGATTTCAGTGAATAAAGTTGGAAAAAGAATGTGTTTGTGTCAAGGTACTTCAATCTATTGCTTTGCTTTTTGGTTTTTTTAAATGGCTTGTTTCTCCTCAAGTCATTTCAAGAAATTCCTGAAAACAAACATGCAAATTTCCAAATATCTGGTGAATGCAAAATGCTACAGGCCTCAGACATATATATGAAAGCTTATAAAATATCCTAACACCATTTTCAAATTTTGCAACATAATTGCCCTTTTTGCAGAGTGGGTCACATATGAAAGAGTGATTTTCATGGAACAAACTTTGCACATACATGTAACATTTTCCATTTCAATCAACTCTTGAGGGTGAAATCTTTTGGTTGTTTTTTCTGCTTGAGTTCACGCTTGACTGAACAAAGAATGTGGTACTGGGGAAGGGGTAATGAGTATTTGTTGGCTCTGAGAAGCAACAGAAACTCGAAATTTCAAAAAGTATGCTCTGTTTGTCATCAGGAGAATGCCGAAATCCAAATAATAAACCTTAACCTCCAGTCTGAAGCCTGCATTCACCTTATTGAAAAAAATCATGCCATTGATTTGCCCTCCCATTTTTTTTCAGGGATCCATTAAGGAAGCTGCAGCAGTTGCCTCCCAGGAGGAACCTTCTCCTGAAGGCGTTGCAGGAAGCCAAGGAGAGCATCGGCCACACCAGGCAGAAGCAGGGCCTGCTCCCTCAGCCCAACATCAACATAGAGATGCCTGCCACGGGGCTAGTGTCGCGCTCCCGGATCATGGAGGTGACTGAGCGGGATTATGACACACAGGAGTTCATGACGGTGTCGGCAGACCTGACTTCACAGGTGGAGGAGTATTACGCTGATGACGAAGAGCAAGGTGATGAGCATTTTCAGGCCCATGCACAATCTTGAAGGAATGCAAAGCACAAGATCTTTTTTGCTAACAGAACCTTCGTCCATTTTATAGAGACCCAAAGCAATATGCAAAGAGCTCACTAACTTGAGAAGCCAAATTCAGAAGAAATTTTTTCCAGCAAATGAAATATGCATTGTTGCTGAAAGTCGGACCCTCTGTTGCTTCATTGAGCCTCTTTTATCGATACTGTTATGGAAGGTGTTCCAGTGGCCTTTCATCATCCCTTGTCCAAATGTTCAGGCAATTTTACTCGCCTGGCTGTCTCAACACATCCTTTCACTGTTGTTGTTCTAAAGGATAGTACTGTGAGATACTCTTCAATTTTTTTTCCCTCGTACTGCTTCTCTTTGGAACTCCTTACCTGTAACCTGCTCCTTTCCACCTTTCACAATTCAAACAAAATGTGAATAGATACCTTCTATCCCCTGTGATTTCTGTCTTTTCTTGTCTTTTGTAGCCTACAGCTTGAGTGGCCTTTTGGCCTTGTGTTGGGTGATATCCTTTGACCTCTTGAATACAGATGACGGCCATAGCCGCGGTTTGAAAAAGACCACCTGGCTGGTTGATGTCTAGAGGCGCATTCCTGCGCTTACTCAATCCATTAATTTGCGAACTATATTTTTCTTAAAAGGAAGTGTAATGAATAGATGGAGCTTTTTCAAACAAAGCTTTCATTCACATGAAAGGGGAGGCTCGGGGTTTATGCTTGGCTGCACAGCTCCGATCCAGGCATACCAGCACCCCGTCAATAACAGCTGGACCCAACGGGTCATGTCATGTGGGAGAAAGTTTTGAATACCACATTTTATCCGTATTTCAGATGAGACCGAGAGCCCAGATTCCAGACACATTTGCTTGTCGACTGACGCCAGTCCACCACAAGTCGTCTATGTCGTCGAGGACGAGAGCGCCGATCAGAGGGTAACGGAACCTGTATACACACCAACACCTCTGGCTGCTACCCAAAGGTTAGTCAGCAAATAAGGCCTCCGCGACCGACTAGGGGTGTGCATCAGAACCGGGTACCCGACTACCCGACCGTTCATGTCAGGAACCGGTTCCAGATTATAGAATCGAGTACCCGTACAACTTTACATTATAGCACAGGAACTTCCCAGAAAATGAAAAAGGAAAGGTTTCGAATGTTATTTGTCGGGAATTTTCAAAATTAAGACACGACTACATGGAAAAACCAGCACAGATTTCGTGTTTATGATGCTCACGAAAATTGACAATAGAGGGAATTTACCGGTTGTGGTTTTTGTAGTCTGGGTATGGATAAAGAGCCTTGACGAGACATACATGTGTAATAGCATGCCTCATTCCACTATAGATACAACTGTAGTGTAAGCTTCTGTCTTTTGTAATATGCCGGCACATGCCGGAACATGTAATGGCGGAGTAGTGATCATGTTTACTAGACAGGCATAAGATTTTTCAGACTTTTGTCTGAAATCAGACTTTTGAATCTCAGAGAAAGACATTATTGCAACTTCCGGGATTGGAAGTTTTGGGTTGGGTTTCTTTAACGGGTACCCGGGTACCCGTATTTTTTCAATGGGGTACCCGGTTCTTTTACTACCCGTAAATGCACACCCCTACGACCGACCCTAAAAGTCACAAAAGTTAGGTTGCTTTTTTTTTTAAAGGAATTTTCTAAATCTTACCTTTTCCCGCACAAAATGAACAAGTTTTATTAAAATCATTGTCTTTAAATACAGCTACGATGGCACAATTTTGCCATCTCACTTTTAAGTAAGCTTACTTTTTGCCTCCCGACTACCGAGCTACATGACATGTAGTATTGTTTTCATGGATGGTAAAACAAATAATAAAAATCGACCGACTGACCCTCCCTCCCGATTTTTCTAATTTAAGGGCAACACAAGTTTTTTTTTTGGCCTAAAGAGACAGGTTTAAATATAAATGGGAGGAAGGGGAAAGGAAAGAAAGGTAATTTTACAAATCTCAGATTTCCTTTTAGAAGAGATTTTTGTCCTTCACGATGCAGTGTATGAAGCTCTGTGTGCTCAGTGTTTTCTGAGAGTGTTTTCTGAGAGCCTGTGGGAAAAAAAATCAGTGGCTTACTCAGTTGGACTCGAACCCACGACCTCCTGCATACTAGTGCAGGTGTTTGAACCACTCGACCACCGAGCTTGGCGGGGTCAGCTGGCTTATTCAAATCCAGTGTAGCGGCGGGTACATCACACTCAATGAATTCCTTTTGTTTTTAAGAAAGCGAAGTTTTTGAGGATAATCTGATCTTTAGCCCTAACCATCCCAAATCCTCCAAAATCCTCTTTGCCAAAAGGAGGAATTTGGAGGATTGAGGGCCTTTGGACGTTAGTGCATTGGAGGATTTTGCAGGATTGAGGTCATAAGGGGTTTTTGCCTCTGGAGGAATATGAAGGATCCAGGTTATCAGGCTATATCTAATGCTGGTTGATTTTGGAGGATTGAGGTTACTTGGGGTTTTATGCAAAAGAGGATTTTGGAGGATTGAGGTTACATGCTTGGGGGTTTATCGAAGAATGATGATTTTGGAGGATTGAAGTTATCATGGAGTTTATCCAAAAGATGATTTTTTTAGGAATCTGGTTATTTTTACCTTACTTTCACACTGTTCATGCCCTATGCACATTTTGAATATAGGTTCAGTCAAAGCAATGAGGCATTGTTTATACATGTACAACTTATTCTTTAGCAATCTGAAACCCACTGTAGGATTTTGCAGAATTCAGGCAATAATGAGAACATGATATCCAGTAAGCAAAAGTTGTCAATGTCAAGTTTTCCGAACCCCCTAAAAACAAATCATTTAGAGGCCGTGTGAGGCCCGCAAGAGACCCCACTGGACTCAGCGGGCAAGAGCTGGTGGATGCCGGCCGTGGATAGACGGGGACACTTTCCATAGGGGTGCAGTCAAGTTGTACAGTTTATGTACATTTGTGATGTGTCAAGGATAGAAAACTTGCAGTTAGCAGCTGTTGGTTCTATTTTTGGCTGCTTTTTTTTATTGAGTGTCCATGTACATAAATTTATCAAAGGGCTATACTGTTCTTGGGTTACAGTGTGGATACTGCATTGCATTTGGGGGGTGTCTGATTTCCGAGTGCTTAGCATAATGGTGTAAGGGTACACTTCTGAAGGTCATTTTTTTTAGAAAGCCATATCCATTTTTTAGAAGGTAAAACTTAGCAATTTTTCAAGTTTCCATGATTTGGAATAACACTGGCCATAAACCAACTGGAGGATTTTGCAGGATTCAGGCAGTGATCACCAGTAATGAATATTGGAGGATTTTGCAGGATTCAGGTTACATGGAGTTTTAACACTATGGAATTAGAGGATTTTGCAGGATTCAGGTTATGTGTAAGAAAAAAGGGGTAGGGAGTTAGGGTTAGTGGAGATATTTTAATATCAAAAGCTTTCGCAGGTTGCATGGAAAAACTTGCTCAGTGCTTAAAGGGACACATTGCTTTGGATTTTGCGATTTGGGTTATAAAACTGAAATGGATATGGCAGGCCTTGAATTCGGTAATTTTTAGGGCAAGGCCACTTTGGCCTTGAATAAAGCAAAATTATGGAGGGCACCAAGGCCAGTAAGTAGGGCACCAAGGCCAAAATATATATGCAGAAAGGGCACGGAGGGTGCGGCACTGTTGATTTTTTTCCGTTCAAAACGTATTTAACTAAGAGTAAGAGTAAGAGTAAGACTATGAGGCCAAAAACATACTGCTTCCGATCACATGGGTATTCAATTATATGTGAATTTCAGCCTAAACTATTTCCGTTTACGCTACAAAAGCTATAACAAAAAATTGCCAATTTTTTTCTTCAAAACTTGCCTTAATTAATGTCAAAAATATTTACGGTCGATAATTCTTAAAAATCATGGAGAATTTAGGTCGTACACATCACTATGCACAACGCTAATTTATAACCATAACGCTAACCACGATGGGAAACTGGCCAACACTGTCCGTTTATCCATGGAGAAATAAATTTATCCATGGTTTATCGTACGGTGGTAAGCGTGCGTGATGCACTTTGTGTGGCGGGCGATAAACCTCGTGTTGCGGCAGGAAATGTCGGGGAAACACGCTGCGGTGTACAAGCGGTACAACCTCAAAATAAATTCATGAACACGGAAAATGCATACACAGACAAAATAGATCAAGTTCTGTGAATTAACGTGCAGAAATCTTCTTTCTCTATCGATTTGTTGGGCCTAATTATTCATCGAAACTTTTGACAATCGGAACACCGCGTGTTGTGACCAAAGTTCATGAAGTTACTGTACGTATGTAGCGCGCCGAAATACGTAAACGTTGCCGTACATATACATACTCCTGCTGCTTTGTGTGTACGTACGAATACACACATTTAATCTTGCGGTGGGGGTGTTGATGCTTGAAGTATCGGCACACTCCGAAACTGGACCAGATTAATAGTTTGTGTGCATGTACTGTGATTACGCGCGATCGCCAACGTGTTGTGCAGCGAGATTTTATGAAGGGCTGGCATGACATCGAAAAAACAAATGATATGAAGGATTGGCTGTGTTTTTGCAAAAAGGGCACGGCGGCCAAGGTAAATTTGGGGCAAGGCAAAACTGGCCGTGAAGACGGAGATTTTGTGTGGGGCACCGCGGCCAGTAAGAAGGCAACGACGGCACTGGCCGTCGTGGCCGTCGTTCATTTCAAGCCCTGATATGGTTCAGAAGCTTTTTTTTAAGTAGAAATTAAAGATTCACATAACTATCCCTTCAAATTGCGTAGTTTTTGTTAAATTTCGTGACAAATAATGGTCCGCCATTTTGTAGAACCAAATTTTTGACTCCACAAAATGGCGGACCGTGTTCACCAGTCGTATTTCCAGTCGTACATGTAGCTGGTTAAAGTACATTCTGTTGATCCATTTTGATGTACTGTGGCACGGCGGTAGAGAGTGGTACCTGGCGATCATCTGATAGGTTTACAAGGCCACTGGCTGCGGCGCCAGCCTAAAGACTCTTACAGCGTATTTTGCGCATTATTTAGACGGTGGAATTTACTACTGGAAATAAGTCTATGTTTGAGGGCGCTGTCTTATCTGCTGCCGTACTGAGAACTGCTCCAGAAAAGTGGATAAGTTTCTACATTTATACTGCATTGATTGTCATCATCTTTGGAGTTATTTCTGTTTAAGTATTCTACCAACGATTGGACTTGTTTTGGACTTGGTCGATCGTGGATGGACTGAGAAATCGTATAATGTTGGTTTTTTCCATACTAGCTGTAAGTCTTTTATGTTTACATGCCTGGTCGTTGGGCAATCTACTGGTACAAAACGCCAACTTGATTGATATGCTAATTCACCTGACAATGGACGAATCAACCTATGACATAACTTTGAATGGGAGTGTTGTTGCCGACTACAATATGTCAACGCCAAGTACTCCCCATGGTTTGCAGTATTCGAGATCTGAGTTCCTTGCATTTAGATATAGCCGTGATCGCTTGAGTAAGAGGTTACCCCCCGATATATACCGATCACTTAAAGAACTTGGACTCCTTCGATTTAGAGGTCGGCGTGCTGGATGTCACAAACATCGTAAATCCCCGCAAAGGGCCCCTAAACCTGATTCTAAAGTACTACATGTAGGCCCACCGGTCAACAACATTCTCCATGTAACTTTATGGAACACCCATTCTGCCTGTAACAAGTCACTGCTTGTGTGCGACTACATACTCTCCAATGACATTGACATCATGTTCCTGACAGAAACATGGCTCAGTATGGACGATCAAGTCATTGTCAATGAAATCACCCCAGCCGGCTACATGTTCTTTAATATGCCTCGATCTGGAGATCGACATGGTGGCATTGCTGCAGTTTGTAAGTCACAACTGAACTTGAGGCTTGTCCCAGTTACATTCGATGTCAGTACATTTGAATATTCAGTCATCTCAGATAACAAGCGGAGTATTCACTATGTCATCATATATAGACCACCACCCTCTGAAAAGAATCGATTAAAGACCTCCACGTTCTTAGCCGATTTTGACACTTTGCTAGATGCCGTGAATGTTCTTCCAGGGAAGTTACTTATTCTCGGCGACTTCAATATCCACTTTGACTGTCCGGAAAAACATGACGTAGCCCATGTGCGATCATCACTCCATGCTTCTGGGCTTACACAACACGTGTCAGAGCCAACTCATACACAAGGCCACCCCTCGACTGGCTCATCACAGATGTGATGAGGACGGACTGCTTATTTTCTATAATGTCTACATGAATGGCATTTCGGACCATGGTGTCATCTCCACCTTACTTCAACTCAGTAAGCCCGAACCCTCAATAATGACGTCAACATACCGAAACTATCGCAATATCGACCATGAAGCACTCGCGGATGACCTGTCCACCCAACTTGGGGACATTTCACTACGATGGTCGCGATATCAACAAACTCTTTGCTGACTTCGATACTGCCATCACAGATGTTCTCAATAAACATGCACCTTGGACTGCAACAAAGAAATTTAGACGCTGTAAGCCGAAGTGGTACAATACCTCAGTCGAAGACGCGAAACGCGCACGTCGACGGGCAGAACGCAAATGGCGGAAGACGAAATCTGCTGCTGACCGCACTGCGTACGATTCCACCAGGAAGACCATGTGTGATGCCTTGGTCAGGGCCAAATCTGACTTCTTCAGAAGTTCCCTAGTGAACTGCAACCTCAAAGATGCCTTCAGGGTTATCAATGAATTGACATCTGCACCAAAGCTGATGCCTTCAATATCTGATTCAGAATCAACCCTTGCCAACAACTTCAGCCAATTCTTCACAGATAAAGTCAACAACATTCGGGCAAATATTGATAGTCTTTGTGATGATGTAACTACACCCAATGATACATCAACGCTTCACCAGGACTGTGACCTATCTGAATTTCACCCCGTCTCTGATACCGATCTCCTTAAGATAATCAGTAAGTCAGCCACTAAATCGTGTCAACTTGACCCCATGCCGACTTGGCTGCTCAAACAACACCAAGATATTTTCCTCCCGAAACTGACTCAAATTGTCAATGCTTCATTGTCATCCGGTCATTTCCCAGAGTCATTACGAGTGGGTGTGATCACGCCTATCCTAAAGAAGCCTTCTCTAAACAAAGACGAACTCAAAAACTACCGTCCCGTGTCCAACCTTCGCTACCTGGCCAAGCTCACTGAAAAAGTCATCTGCAATCAGCTGAATGACCACATCGACTACCATCATCTCACTGACCCCCTACAATCTGCCTACAAGGCTGGACACAGTACAGAGACAGCACTTCTATGTGTGCAGAACTACATATTGAACTCACTGAACTGTAACAAAGCTGTGTTCTTAGTTCTGTTGGATTTATCCGTTGCATTTGACACACTTGACCATGGTATCATGCTGCGTCGATTTCAACATAGGTTTGGCATTAACGGAACGGCCCTTAAATGGACAGACGGACTCATGTTCATATTGCTGGGGCTGACTCTGATGAGAGGATTCTTCTCTCTGGAGTCCCCCAAGGTTCAGTCATTGGCCCTCAAGCATTTGCTATGTACATCAGTCCAATCTGTGATATCCTACGTCAGCACGACGTCAAATACCATATGTATGCTGACGATATTCAGGTTTATTTGGATTTCGATCCCGCCGTTCCCATTGACGCAGCATGTGCTTTGTTCAGGTTGTCAAACTGCATCAGAGATATCCAATTATGGATGATTGTAAACAAACTTCAACTTAACAATGATAAAACTGAATTCTTTATTGCCTCATCTGCTCACCATCAGAAAATTTTAAACCACCTGACTCTTACTATCAACAACACCACAATTAACCCTAACCCTCCAGGGTATTTTGGCTAGAAACCCTGCCAGACGCATCAGATTGCATACTTTGTCACATTGACTTGTGTGCAGAGTGCAGCAAGGTCAAGCTGTCACTACAGATGCACTGTGCTGCGTCTGGCAGGGTTAGGGTTAAGCCACCTCCAACAGTAAGAAATCTGGGCGTTACGTTCGACAGTACTATGTCAATGACTCCCCACGTTAGCAGTACATGCAAATCAGTCAATTACCACTTGCGGAACATGTCTAGGATTCGCAAATACATTGACACTGACACATGCCATGCTGCTGCCAGAGCTCTAGTACTGTCCCGGCTTGACTACTGTAATTCTCTCTTCAATGGGATGAAACAGTCTGATATCTGTCGCCTACAAAAGACTCAAAACAATGCTGCCCGTATTATACTCACACAACCCAGACAATGTCATGCATCACCACTCCTCCAACAATTACACTGGCTACCTGTTCACAAACGCATTATCTTCAAAACAGCTATGAACATGTACAAAAGCACTATCAAGCACACATCCACAATATATAATCAACTCTCTAGACCTCAGCATGCCCAACCGAAGTGGCCTCCGCTCAGGGCATAACTTAAAAATACAGCGCACATTCAAACACGCAGGTGACAAGGCTTTCTCTGTAGCTGGACCAAGATGCTGGAACTGATCACTCCCTCTCAACATCCGTAATTGCAACTCTGTCTGCCAGTTCAAACGCAAACTCAAAACATATCTATTTTCATCCTAGGTTTACCTGCTCTCAAAATAATGTCATTCATAATGTATTTGTTTTTGCTTTGTTCTGACTTCTCTGGATTAGTTTTCGCAGCGCATTGTAACCGTTGGAAAAATGCTGTTATTATTATTATGTTTCGCGGGTCATATTTTTGTTTTTTAATCACTACTCACTAATTACAACACATTATACGTGTTTTTTTGCATGAACAACTCTTATAAAAGATAAGGAACATTTCCAAACAGCAACATTTTATGACATTTGAGGGCAATGTGTCCCTTTAAAACCCCTGGCACTACATGTATGGGAGTGAAATGAGCCTCCATGTCAGCAATAACCGGGACTCTTTTACCACACTCTGTCTCTTGTAAAGTAAAGTGCATATCAGTTTTTTTTATGTAGATAAATGTGAGGAACAAAATGTGTCTGAGAATTCATCTCACAAAATTGTAATGGCAGGTTTACAGAGTGTTGTAGTCTGTGGCCATTTGAGCGAGTGAGATAGGTTGATTGTTGTAGTTGACAAATTTGACATTTTTGTATTAATTCGGTCGATTCACAACTCAGTGCGCCGCCAGCGGCAAGCCGGGAAAGGCCAATTTCCCACTTTTGGGGTCGACATCACATCTGTCGCGTTGTATTAGATGGTGGACAGTACAGCAGTATGGATTTCGCCCGAATGCAAGTGGATGAGTTAAAGCTTTTTTTGACTAATCGGGGAATACTTTGTGCTGGAAAGAAGAGAGAGAAGTTGATAGATTTAGGGGAGATGGGGTGTAAGAAGTACGGTTGATGCATTGGCGATACCCACTTCCGGTTTTGTGATGTCGACTTTTTCCCATGATGCACTGCATAATTTTGCCTCTCCCCGGCTTGCCGCTGGCGGCACACTGAGTTGTGAAAAAATAGCATATTAAAGCCAGTTATATTAACCAAAACTGTGTTTTATCTTCGGGCACCATGCTGAGTTACAAGCGGAAACAACAGTTTTTGACAAAAAAATCAATTTGTGGATTAAATTTTCTCAATCTCAGTTCTCAACTTTTGCTACTTCCTACCTGTTTCGTAGTGCCAGGTCACATATGAAGTGTCCAATTGTAATTGCTTATTTTCCATTTTCCTTCCCCCTTTGTAATAAGCTTTCTTTCAATGTAAACAACCTGTTGGTTCTTGCAGTGAAGCTCTCCAAAGACCAGTCAGCCCCAAGTTCATTGTGACTCTAGAGGGCGCCATGCAACCCAAAGCCAAGGCCAAGCAGCGCAAGTCGGCCCGAGTGGCACCCCGTCTCTCCTTCACCAGAACAATAGATAACAGCATGATGTACGCTGACTATGTTGAACTCCAGCAACTCCAGCAGCAACAGCAGCAACAGCAGCAACAGCAGCAGCAGCAGCAGCAGCTGGAAGACGAGCTGGCTAGGCAGCGACAGGAGGAGTTGGCCCTACAGCAGGAGGTTTTGCTGCATCAACACAAGCAGCAGCTGCAGCTGCAGCTGCAGCAGCAGCAGCAGGCTATTGACAATTACCACAGCAGGGATGATCTTGTGACCTTTGTCACACGGAAATCCCACATGGACCAGATTGAAGAAATGCAGCTTGTGCCTGAAGGTATGGATAAGATTGTTCCCATAAATCCAGGTTTTCAAAATTATTTATTATTTTATTTATTATTTACTTATTTCCGGTACTAAAACCAAGTCTTCAAAAGAAACATTCAGGTTTAAAATTGGGAGAAAAACTATAATATAGGGGTGTTTATTTTCAAATAATTTAGTATTCGATTATTCGAAACTGTGTTTGACCGAATATTTGAATATTCGATACTTTCGAAAGTTTTTCCATGTGTCAGCTGCAACTGCATGCCGCGCCGGTAAAAAGTTGCACGCAAAGCACGGTGGTGTTTTACGTGCGGCGATTGATATTATGGACCGCCAGATCGACTTTTGCCTGTGCCTGTTGTCTCAAGATCATTACGGGTACATATAACGTTCTGATAACAAGAAACCAAATTAAAGCCTGCTTTTTTGCAGTAATTATTTTGTAAGTGTCAATGGTTTTACGGACGGGAACAATAAACCTCCCTCCACAAAAAGTTACCGTCGACAAAAAGTGGCATTTGACACTGCTAAGCGCCCTAACTCTTCTATTAAAATAGCATCAGAGTCATATCTGTACATGCATACACATGTATATATATTTTTTCGAATATTCGAACCAGTAAAAAGGTATTAGAAAATTTGGTTGACGTTCGAATATTTGAATATTCGGTATATTCGGGACAGAGCTGTTATAACATTGATGGGGAAACCCATGGAATCAGGCAGGGGCTGAAAACCCAATCCACATGCCAGCCTGAGTGGGATCTGAACCCGAGTCACAGTAAAGAAAGTACCACTAGGCCGACCTTATTCCACAGAATGCTATAAAGGGTTCTGAACCAGTGATGGACACACATGAAATTATTATGTGTTCCAGTTATTTATTAAAAATACATGGGAAAATGGTTTAGGTGCACCTCGCCTAAAAAAAAAATAACCTGTTTGTGGTCGTGGCAGTGACAGTAAAGATATTGCTTGGCACACCTCTGATGTACATGTATGTCTGTGGAAGGGCATGGCAAGGGATAGTTTGACCACCAATGGTCACTCCCTGTATTTTCCAGAGTTGGAGTCGAGTCCCTGCAAGTACTTTCACAAGTACTTTCGCAAGTCCAGTCAGAAGTGCTTTCATAAAGCCGGTAACTGGATGAACAATGACAAAGGAATGCCTTTGTCAAAGCTCATTTGAATAGCTTGTGATTGGATTAGGACTGGAGGGCTTGTGATAGACTTGCAGGGACTTGCAGGGACTTGTGATGGACTCGACTACATCTCTGGTATTTTCATCATTCAGATCGCTAGAAAAACTTACTTAATAATAATGCAGGCCACATGGGAAACAGGCTCACACGGTGTTTCCAAGCTGTTTTCAGTGAGAACAGCGGGTGTTTCCTCGTTTTGGCAAAGAGGATTTTGGAGGATTTGGGAAGGTTAGGGTAAAAGAAAAAGATTTGAAACCGGTGACTTCTTGAAGTCACAGGTTTACATCCCACTCCTGTTAATATTCTTTGCTTATTCTAAGAAATGCAAATTTCCTTTTTTTTGAGGGAGGGGGGATTTTTTTCAGGAATGCACTTTTTGGCCCAAATTCCTGGATGTACATATTTTTTTGTAAAAATGAAATCACCCAATACAAGGCTAAAAGCCACTCTATGAAAAGGGTTACGATCAGAGGTGGTAGGGCTGGCGATATCTTGAATTGCCAACCCTACCACCCTAAAGTTGACTGGGAACCAGTTTCATGCAGTATGCGTTAAGCAATAGGCCGTTTGCCTGTTTTTTTATTATAGCAAATATTCTCTGTGCTTAGATAACTTTCAGGCTTAGCAGCTCTCAGCTGCTCACACTATGAACATCTTCTCGGTTAAAATAGCCGTTTCTCGGTTAAAACTGGAAACATCCACAATTTAACTGTGCTGATTCTCGGGTAAAACATGGGAAAAAAATTATCGGTTAAAATAGGGGTCAATTTAAAGGACCTCTTCTGGAGCCTTGCTCATTAACTCTGTGGTCAGTTTTGCAGAATTTAATCCTCCACGGCCAGACCTGCCGCTCGGTTAAAATGGGGCTCGTTTTGCCTTTGCGGTTTTTAATCCCGCCAGTGATCTAGCTGTAGGTAAAGACAGTGGGCATTCAGGCATATAGGGCGTATAGGCCTACTCCATAAAATCCATGAATCATGACCGCCGATAGGTTCAGTAAACCCGTCGGAGAAAATCCACTAGAATAAAAACAATCTACCAGATTTCTAGAATATGTAACATCGGTGTTCCTGGCGTAAAAAAGCACCACAGAAATATAATACACAGACTTAACTTCCGGACTGTGCAAAACGAGCCTTGCGCATTTAACACCACACCGCGGGACGGCTAGTGCCGGTCATGTAGGCCGTACTACTGTAGGCATACTTGTACAAAACTACAATGTACATGTGCCTGGTTGGAAACAAAAATGTTTTTCCAGTCAGTCTCCAGTAATGCAGCTTAATTCTGCAATGTAATAATTGCGGAGATTCGGAAGATTTTAAAAATTTTCAGCCGAATCTAGTAGAATTTCAAAGGTGAATGTGTCAACGTGCAACCTTGTCTACGTTGCACACAGTAAACAGCCGTTGGCAACTGCAAGGGTGCGCACGTGCACGGCAAAAGGTCTAGCCAGTTTGGCTCATAGCCAAGAAAAGCGTGGGACTACTCCTCGCAGAGAGTGAAAACAGACAGGTAGGTTGTTATGACGACGGATTCTTCCACCAATGAGCCGATGCTAACATTCCAGAGGTCCGCCCAAACATCATGTGGATTGGATAAAGTCGACAGGGCATGTCCATAGTAACAGTATCGCCTAGACAACATTGTGATGACGTGTAGACTCTCGTACATATTCATGGCTAACTTACCGCACATGTCTACCAAGATACTATCTATTAATTATAAACAATAATTATAATTATAGTTGCAAACGTAATTTTTTTCGACTGCATTTTCCTCAAGAGTATTTATGGAAACTCTTTTGAAAGCAACGGGCAGTGTAGGCCTGCTCTATAACCCAACGTAAAAAGGAAATTTAAACCGTACCTTATTTTGAAGACAAATTTCTAAAATTGTTCTAATTGTCATCTGTTTAAATAGTTGCTGTATAGAATCCACCATGCCCCCCCCTCCCACTCTCTGTCCACCAACACCGATAAGAGCACAAAACTTTAAAACCACACTTTTTGCCCCTGACATGTCTGAAGAGCCCGCCTCCCCCAAACAATAAAAACACCAACCAAAAAGCAAATAGACAAATAAAAACAAAATTCCCCACACACAAACCAAAATATGCCGGGCACACGGACAAAAACCCTAGAAAGAAATAAGGGGGATGGGGAAAGAAATGGAGAAATAACAATCCTAATACTCATTACACTGAAACACCCAGCCTAATCGTAAGCTTCGCAATTGTAAAAAAAAAAAAAAATTTGAATTCTTATTTTAACTGAAACCCTATGTAATGCACATAGAGGTACATTTAAACGAAGTATTATAGACGTCGACACAACTGCACCAGCTGGTGAGTAAAACAAATACAATGTACCGTTTAACGGTTGAAAGGACCATCCAAACTGTAAATATTTTCACGTTAGATGGAAAGAAAAAATCTTTTGAGCTGCTTTTGTTTTTGACGACAGTTTCGGAGTCTTCGTGTCTTCCAAACCATCGGCACACCTGTTGGGAAAAATAGGAAAATATAATCAACGGTAATGCAGCAGATTATACTTGATTTTATTTGTAAAATGATATACAGTTTCATAAGACATTTACAATCACCTGTTGCCGGCGAGCCTTTCCGCTACAATAATCTCAACAAGAGAGCACTTCGCGGATACATGAGTCCGTATTATTTCTAAGGTGATTTAAATAGGCCTACATGTAGCTGAATTAAATAAAAATAACAAACACATGAGTAAAAATGGGTCGCGAACAGATGACCCTTATAGCAACGGCAGATTTCCATGAATGTTCCCTTACAGCTCCATGCTGACAACAACCGGCCAGCGAAGTTTTTTTTTATAGAAAAGAACACTTAATTGGATATAATAAAGGTGTCAATTAGTAATTCCTAACTGAACATTGCGGTTTGTAGACCGTCCTTGTACGCACGGTTAAAATGAGTAACTCTTTGTTTGTACAGGAAGAGGGTTTAGCGCTGAATAACAATGGTGGGTGTGGGTGGGAGGATTTGGTTGAAACGGTTGAAAAGTGGGTAGGGATTGAGGCTCGATGTACACGGTTAAAATGTGGTTGAAACGCGGTGGATTCATTTTTAACTGAGAAACGGATATTTTAACCGAGAAGGTGTTCATAGTGTCAAAGCACAAAAATTTGCTTAGCATGAAAAATCATCCCAGGTAAAAACCGGATTATCAGCGTAAATGCCATGTGATGTATATTGCTTGTGGCATTCAGCTGTTTGAATATCGCATAGAAGTTTGGCTGGTAAACCTGTTTCTACTAAGGAAGTCTTTTTGTGCTAAGCAAATTTTTGTGCTTAGCTCCATAAAATTGGCCTCCAGTCTGTGGCCAGATCAAACTAAAGCCAGGACTTCATTGTTGAATTCACAGAGCATTATCAGGAGGAAGAGGAGTCAGGGCCTAGTCCACCCAAGAAGGAAAGATCCAGCACTGAGCGTTGTATGTTCTGGCCTGCATGTAAGAAGGGCAGTGACTGCCTGTACATGCACCCTACAACACCTTGCAGGTGAGTACAATGCACCATCAAACCAAAGAATGTGTTTTTTTTTCTGTTCAATATGGACAGGTAGATTAGGACGATGTGATTTCGACAATGGGTTTCAAAATCACATCCTACTCTATTCAAAATCACATCTTATGCCTGTAAACCTCTGGATGTGATTTTGAACCCCGATTGAAAAATCTCAACCCTGTCTGGAACAGGGTTCAGGTCAACCCAGGGCAAAATCAATCTCGGGGTTGAAAGTATGTTTCATACTGGACAATTTTCAACCCCCCGCGTCAACCCCGAGATTGATTTCGCCCCGGGTTGAAGGGGAAGGGGTTAGGGGCAGATCCAGGATTTTTTGCAGGGGGATTTCTGAAATTTGCCCAGAAAGGTGACTCCCAAAATGTTTCGCCTGCAGAAAACAATTACAAGGGGGGGGTGGGGGGGGGGGGGGGGGGAGGGGGCTGACACACACACTTTCTTACCGTTGGTGGCGCCATTTAACCTCTTTGTTTTGTTCTTACCCATAGGCAAAATAAGACCTGTAGGATTTCTGCTTTTCTGGTTTGCACCTTTAGGCGTAGGCCCCTACAAGCCCAAAAAATATATTTTAAAAACTGGCAACGAGCAGAGGGGTGGGGTTTCAAACCCCCCCCCCCCCCCCCCTGGATCCGCACCTGGGGGAATAGCATGTTAAACCAAATACAATGTATGCTTTATTTTTTTTAGGTGCCCTTTAGGCAGAACAATTTTTCAGAACAATTTCTTTTTTTAAACATTGTGCCCCAAAAGTGAAACTTCTTTTTCCTTGTGGAGAAAGAACAATAGGCTAAACTTGCCTAAAACCATTTAAGGAAGGCCTGTAAGGGGGAGGAGCACACCAGGGAACATAGCCCCCACCCCTTATCCAATAATACATAATGTGTAACCAGTCACCATTAGCCTTTTGGGGATATGGCGGACGCAATAGGAGGGCACCATTTGAATTGTACCCAAATCAAATAGCGCCCTCCTATTGCAGAGATGAAACTTTCCAATTTTATTCGGAAAACCGATTTTTCTACAATTTGGCCCACAAAATTTTATTCTGTCTACACTGATCGGGGCCTTTTCAGGCTGGATAAAAGGTTTAACATTGACCTGTGACATGCAAAAATTACCGCGCATGCGTCAGTGTGTGGTGCGTGCGTACCGTGTGCTCGTGCACCTGGCAGATGCAACAGTACCAGTGCCACCATCAACCTACACCGCGCCGCCCGCGGTATAGGTTGTATGGTGGTACCGTTGCATATTTCTGGCCGGCCGGCCTGGTACGGGTAGGGACATGAACGATCCTATGGATAAAATTCAACATGATGTGCGATTTTCGGAGGTTTCAGATTTAGTTGTATAAAATGCAATGCTTTAAAAATCACTATGATTGCCTTGAGGATGGCGAAGAGAGCATAAGTGATATATTTCACTGACAGTTGTCAAAAAGAAACAGACAAGAATGCCCAATTTTCCCACGTACGTTAGTGGAGTTTGGTTGAATCATGGACATGATTGAATGGTGTCATGAATGGTGCCCTTGTCTGTCGGACTTTTTCCTCGACTTTCTCAAGTAAGAAGTGAACTTTCTTTATGAGTCCGTGACTCTGACCGTAATTCAGGCTGTTTAATTTTGTTAAAACACTGAACATTTTTCTCATCGTAAAATTTACAGTGTCCGGAAATTGGGCATGAAGTGTATTGTATACATGTGCAGGTTCTGTATATACTTCCGAGGACAAGATGAGAAAGGAAATAAAAAGAAACCTTTCATTCCTCGCAAGTCAAGTCTTTTGTTGAAATCAGTCCTCGCAAGTAAAAGTGCGAGCGTAGTCTATGGGGTTGGGCTATATTAAAGGAACAATAGGAAACACAAAGCATTGTCTCTGAAGAATTGGGAAAGTACGACTGACTGTGTGTACATGTGTAACTGCAGCGCGGCCCAGATATCAGACACATATTTTTGTCCGACCAATTTTCCGATTTGTTTTTCCCATATGCCACTTTCATCTCTGCTATTGTGTCCGCCATATCCCAAAATAGCTAATTACAACCTTTCCTTCATCAAATTGTTCATTACCCTGTGGAATGGAAACTTTTACTGTGCACAGTCAATAAGGATTGAACCAACATGAAAAAAATGTGTCGTCCTGTGGGGAATGTTTAGTCTGGCATGCGGTGTTTGTTCTGCATGTGAATTCCCCCGTTAATGGCCAAATGATCAATAATCCAAGGACCGTGTTTGTCAAGCGCCTGACGATGTTGTCTGGTGACCCA
This sequence comes from Hippasteria phrygiana, assembly GCA_037893225.1. NCBI lineage: Eukaryota > Metazoa > Echinodermata > Asteroidea > Valvatida > Goniasteridae > Hippasteria > Hippasteria phrygiana. The sequence goes on along the minus strand of JAZGUH010000559.1, from coordinate 974,393 downwards.
TTTTTGCAGCCCAGTTTTGCAAGGACAGTGCCACTGCAGATCTGGGAAAGCTTCCGGATTTGTGACAGTGTTCGGTGTGCCTTTAAAGGCCGTGTACATGATTGGTCATTGTTGCAATTTTCAAAAATGGGCGGATTTGGGGGTTAGTTTGTTATAGGAAATATCGTTCGACTGACCTGTTCAAAGTTTTGCGTTGTTGGATGGCGAAAAAACCGAGAGAAAAACGGCGCTCGTTTTCAACCGTCGGGCGGATGATTATAGCCTTTTAGTCAAGGCGCGCGTGGCTACCAGCTGGACACGTGACGCGCCCTGAATGCCAGCATGTCCAGCGCGCCACTCGTCCGGGTAGCCACGCGCGCCTTGACTAAAGGCTACAGGGCAGTTTTCCAACGATTTCCAGCTGGAAATCGTTGGAAGACGATATAAATTTCCACTTTTCTTGACAACGACAGCACACCTGGTGCCATCATTTCACAGGATGATTGAGACTACTATTAACTTACAGTCTAGTAAGGTATTTCGTAATAATTCAGTAAATTATTTTGAGAATTACCAATCATGTACGCTACCTTTAAGCCAATGAGAATATACAGTGTACGATTGCAGAAGATGGTACATGTATGCTGAAGCCACAGGGTGGGCCGCTCCATGACAATGCCTTGTGGAGAAACCTGTGTAAACAACCCGTCTCCCTTCTCCTCTAGTGCGGGATTATATTGAAGACTAACAAAACTCTTTGCCCTTTTCCAAGTTTATACCCAAATTTCTCGGCCACATTCTAAGGAAGGGTGGCATTGAACAGAATATGATATGTGGAACAACTGAGGGAAAGAAAAGCTGAGGGTGTCAATGCACAACATATGTTTCAATGAGGGAATAAATATGTGCTGGGCCGGTTTTAAACGTACGTTTAAAACCGCCTTGGGGCCTGGGCGCTTGATAATGACCCGAGCCGAAGGCGAGGGTCATTATCAGCCAATAGGGATAGTGAAACTCGCTGAGGTATTTATGAATGGGCAATAACACACACCTCACAAACAACCAGTTCATTCAAGCAGCTCACAACAGAGAACTCAGGAGATCTATGGTCATCAACGCCTGCAACCAGGCATGATACCAGAAGAAAATAACTTGTACAGGTTCTGTATATACTTCCGGGGACAAGAGGAGAAAGAAAATACAAAGAAACCTTTCCGTCCTCGCAAGTCAGTCTTTTGTTGAAATCGGTCCTCGCAAGTAAAAATACGTGCTTAGTCTATGGGGTTGGGTTATAAAGGAACAATAGGGAACACAAAGCATTGTCCTCGGAAGTATTGGGAAAGTACGACTGTATGAACAGATCTGTGTTTATGCAAGATGACCAAAAATACCCTTTCAAACAGCCGGTCAGAGTGCCCAACAAAAGAAGTTTGTGATAATGTCATAATGACGTGCAATGACCCTGGTGAAAATGCTGCCTACATGTACAAGGCAGAAAATGTCAAATTGATGTTTGTTTCTCATCACAGATGCACAAGCATTCACCAGGTGTTTCACCGTAAGCCCGCTTTAAGCAATAACCAGGGTTCGCACGCCTCCTGGAAAACCCTGGAATTTTGTACCCATCCTGGAAAGTACTGGAAAATGCTTAATTTTTAAAAGAAGTCCTGGAAATTCCTGGAAATTGTAGTAAAATAAATATTAGTTTCAAAATACAAAGACAAAACGGTTCAATAAGTTGCGATCGTAATTTACCGCAAATGAGTCCGCGATCCCGCGCAGCGTCAGCGTAGCCAGCGCCTGGCCTTTATGGGCTCCGTGCGCTGTCGAATGAGGGCGCTGTCCACATAGCAACCGCACTTCCATGGGCAGTACGTCGCTGGTATCCGCACCGCGCTCCTCGTTCATTTGATACTCGTATACCAGTGGGATTGCTTTGTCTGTTCGCTGACTCTCGATAATTGCGTTTTCAATAAGAATATCACAGCAGGAACCAGACACTTAAATTGAAGTCGGGTAAGATGGCGTCGATATTGACCCCCCAACTCGCCTTTTCTTTCCGCTGAGGGGGTAGTTGTGCACGGAGCTTATACCCACAGACAGTATGCTGTTCACCATACTTACAGACGGGCGCGCTCCGCATACAGTAAGTTCGCTCGAAAACACAAAGTCGATATTCTGAGATTGAATTCAGTTATAACACTGAGATATGATAGAAAATGGTTTTTCGGATGCAAAAATGTTGAAATCCAAAATCAACTCAATGGTTGTTTCTGCTTGTAGCTTGGAATGCCAAAATGCGCATACAATTGTCCATTTATGTTGTGCTGTGTCACATGATTTGATTGCATTGATTTTTGTTCTTCCTGCGATCAGTTGTATTCTCAGTGTTTTTTCTTAGATTTGGTTTTACACTAGCTTTAATGACAAACAAAAAATCGGGGAAAGCCTCAATTTGTCCCCATTGTTTGGATTAATTAGTGATGAAACATTTCTCCTTGACTGAATTTTAAACACCAAAATTTCAGTAGTGGTGTGTTTTTTACAAAAATTGTGTGTGTGCCCAATCTGATAATGCTTTGAAGCACCATTCAAAATTACCCCAAACCCTTAAAATTATACCAACACTGGCTAAACAAGATGTATGATTCTCTGTCTGAGTTCAGAACCTGTTGCACAGTGTTCATTTTGTAGCATTGTTTTTGTTTTTTATGGAAGTCGCCGAATACAAGGCTAAAAGCCACTCGAGGTATAAGGGGCTACAACAGAGGTAGGGTTGGAAACATTTCAGGTTCCCAGCCCAGATCTAAATAGAGGATAAATCTTCATTAGATACCAAAGAAATTATCCCAATTTTCAGACCTGTAGACCCAGGTGGGGTAACTTCCGCCATTTGTGAGACCAACTCACCCAGCCCCGAACTTTTTTTTCAGGCCCCTGCGTCAGATTTGCCGAGTGTTAATTCGACTACATGTACTGTTTTCCTTTTTTTGAACACAGGACCTTTCCTAAGTGCAAGTTTGGTGACAAGTGTCTATTTATCCACCCTAACTGCAAGTATGACTCCCGGTGCACTCGGCCCAACTGCCCGTTCACCCATGCCACCAGGAAGCAAGGCCACTCAGCCCCCATTAGCCCACCCGCTGTCCCAGTATCTCCGACCCCAGGTAAATTGCTGCTTCGTGCCCCTCATCACGTAGTCACCCTGGGGCCTAAATTGGTAGTTTGTGATCAGAAACTCAATTCAGGTTTGGACTGCATTGAGTAAAAGCATGCTACACAATGGCCAATTTTACCCAAAGGCCCATAAACACTTTTAAAAATCTAAAGCTTATTTAGGCCTTTACTATAGCAATGCATACACTTGAGAAAGCAACAGTGGGCTTTTTTCAGGAGCTGTGTAATCGACGCCGACACTTCAAACATCTTGTATGCACATCACTCTGCGCAGTCAGTGTAGGGGCTGTTGAATACTGATCGTGCCTGCAGTATGTGCATATTTTAACAATTTATCATGAACAATTTGGCAGGTTTGGCACCTCACCATGCAGGCGTCACAAAATCAGTAAGCACTGCATACTTATTTTCCTGAAGTAGGAATTTCCAGAGAAACACAAGGAATAATGAAAAAACAGTGTTTTTGTATGGGAATTTAAAACTGTCAATAAAACTTGTGATTCACTTGTGACCTACAAATGTGACCCGCAAAATTTGAAAATTGTTTTTTATATATAGCTGGAAAGGCCATTTTATAAGCTTTCATATGGTATATGTCTGAGGTCTCTAGCATTTTGCAATCACGAGATATTTGGAAATTTGCACGTTTGTTTTTTTAGGATTTTCTTGAAATGACTTTAGGAGAAACAAGCCATTTCAAAAAAACAAAAAGCAAAGCAATAGATGGAAGCACTCGACAAAAACACATTCTTTTTCCAACTTTATTCACTGAAATCAAAGATTTTGGTTATGAAAATTCCCTCCCTTCAAAATCACTTGTTTGAAGAATTTTCCACCCTCTTCATATTGAACGGCCCATAACTCGTAAAAGCATACAGCGACTTATGTGCCCTTTTTGCAGAGCGGGTCACAAATTATATCGCACCTGCATTGTTTTAGGTACACATCTTTTGTTTGGTACATTCCTTTGTTTTTTTACATTCTCTTCAGCTCAGTTACAAGAAAATTCAGTATACGACGCAGCTTAACATACAATACATACAATTCAAAGCAAAAGAAGGCATCGTGTCTGGGGCATGTCTTTGTTCCTGTGCACTTTCATTGTCCTAGAATTTAAATGTGACCTGGCACCGCAAAACAGGTGGAAAAGTAGCAAAAGCTAAAAATTGAGATTGTGGTATTGTGTGTTGCTGTAGCGCATTCCTAGTGGCTGCTACAACCTTTTGAAGTTATTGGATTCATTAGGCCCCTTGTTTTTAGGAAATGCAGCTTGAAGTCAATAAACTGTGCGAACTACATGTACATGTATAATCTCAAGGCAAAAGGAAATTATCCCAAAGCTGTATCTTTGGCGTGAATTTGGTTTTAAGACTTTGAGATATGGCAGAATTTAAAATTGTTTGCATGGAAAATGTTAAATTGACATACTGGTGAAAAAAAGATGTTACATGTATTTCACTCAGAACGCCATAGGGAGAGTTTATGCTCATTTTAGTGTCACAAATAACCAATGCACAGTCTCTATTGCTAGTGGCATCAAGGATTAGTCAAACGTTGGGGATGGGGGGGGGGGGGGGGGGGGCTAGGACACTTTCTCATGTTGGTAGCACTACTCAGTGGGAGATGTTTAAGATGCTGGTGGCAGCAGACATTTTCCATTGTTCTCACCCCGGGTGAGCATGCTTTGAGCTACACACATGCTTTGAGCTACACACATGCTTTGAGCTACACACATGCTTTGAGCTACACACATGCTTAGAACTACACGCGCGCGCTTTGAACTACACGCGCGCGCTTTGAACTACACGCGCGCGCTTTGAACTACACGCGCGCGCTTTGAACTACACGCGCGCGCTTTGAACTACACGCGCGTGCTTTGAACTACACGCGCGTGCTTTGAACTACACGCGCGTGCTTTTGTACACGAAATTCTCCCGAGGACTCGGACCAACTCCTCGGTGTCATTGTTATTCCTAATCCCCAATTGTCCCAAGTCCTCTCTCGTATAGCCTAACCCACTCACGCATGCTTTGAACTACACACGCATGCTTTGAACTAAACACGCCTGCTTAGAACTAAACACGCATGCTTTGATCTAAACACGCATGCTTTGAACTAAACACACATGCTTAGAACTACACACGCATGCTTAGAACTACACACGCATGCTCAGAACTAGCAAAAAGGACCAGTATATCATTTGCCACCAGCATCTCAAAAGTTTGCCATTGGCAGTCCGTCATGTATCGTACTACACATAGTTTGTATGCAGCATGAACTGGTTAACCTTTAGTAACTCTTTTCACTTCGCTTTGCAGTGCATGTGCCTCCACAGGTGTGCAGATTTCATCCCAACTGCACAAACGCACGATGTACTTTTCTACATCCCAAGGTGAGTGATACATTGTGTTTCCATGTATTATTATTGTAATGGATTGTCTGATGTTTTTTATGAAAGTCGCCCAATACAAGGCTAAAAGCCACTATAGGTAAAGGGCTGCAACAGAGTCACGCGCGCGTCAATTTCCATAAAAGGAAATTTTTAGAACTACTTGCATGAGGTACGAACCATTAAATAGCTAAAGTGGTGTTTTACAAACCAAGGTAAAATAAATTATTACGTCGGGACAGGGCAAAAGAGAAAACATCTCTGTTCTAATTTGCATCATCCCCGACGCAAAACATTCCATCTTCTGACTGTAAAATAAATTGTACAAAATCATTGGAAATTTATAATTTTCAGAGGTTTTCTGAATTACACAAAAAAGTATTTTATGAATTGGAATAAATATGTGCTGCGCCGGTTTCAAACAAGTACGTTTAAAACTGCCTTCGGGCCTGGACGTCCGAACCGAAGGCACATATTTATTCCCTTAATAAATACCAAGAAAATTATCCCAATTTTCAGACCTACATGTACATTGTATAGACCCATGAGCTACATAAGTTACAGTGAGGAGTACATGTACATAATAGCTGGGGAACACCTGTTCCAAGTCTTCATGAATGGGGAAATGACAGGATGATGGATGGCCTTGCGGTAAGAGCGGCTAATCTTCAAAGGCCTGGGGCCGATTTCAGAAAACTCTTCTTATCTCAGGATTGATCCTAGGATTTAAGAAGTCTTAGGAAGTCTTAAAGGGGCTGTGTCGTCACGATCATAGCAGGCTTGCGGCTGTACACTGAATCCCGAACTGATGAACGCAGATGAACCCAGTAACTGCAAATAATACCCCACGACCGCGCGCTGACCTACAGGGCGCGCGCGCGCTGACCTACAGGGCTCGCGCTCGCGCCCGGTTATGATACATAAACTGCATGTGTACAAGTATTTTGTATGTGTTTGTGCCACCAAAAATATACGATAGGCTTACAGTCGAACATAGTCCGTGACACCCCACCCACCAAACGCCAAAATGTACCATGACAGAACCAAACGAAAATAAGTAAACAAGTGAATCTGTATTTATAATTGTAAAATAAATAATGCACCAGCCTCTTCCTATACAAAAATAAAGTTGTAGGCCTATGTATCGAAATAAATTTCGACTAAAATCGGCTGTGCGTGCAATGATGAGCAAATCAAAGTAAAACAGCTATACTGATGGCGATATTGAGTCCACGACCTTGTGTTACATTTGACGGCAGGAATTTATGGAAAGTTACATTATAAGAGTTATTTCAACACTATCAAATAATAAACACAATAATAACAGTTATTACTAATAAATAATATACGCCAATGTGGCGAGTAAATCCGTGTCAAAAAGTGGGGATGATTATTGAATTTGTCAACAAAAGTACTGCATCTTGAACTTTTTCTCAACGGGGGATACCCCCGCCCCAAACACCGCTTGAAATTTGAAACATCACTTTGTGTACAATTTCCCCTTTTTAAATTTACAAAACAAAAAAGAAATACAAATCGGCGGGCCCCTGAACTCCTTCCCCGTGTTTACGTCACTGGCGCACAGATCCCCACATCACTATGATAAAGATGACTACTGAAGAAACAAAGAAATAAACACCCCGACAAATATTTAAACAACCCTAATTTTCACCTGTTTTGCACGAATTATTCGCTTATTACTTTTTATGACATGAACAATTCACATACCGAGTACATGGATCGGATGTACTGTACATGTAGACTTGAGGTGCGGAAATATTGTTTCACACAGCGAGTTGTTGACAAGTGCCATTGGAATAGCGACCAAGTGAAGTTGTTTCAGCTCCATCTATCAACTGTTTAAAAATATAATGTACTTCTAATTTCTAGATTTCAAATTTTTGTTTCGCTGCTGAAGAACTGTCTGCAGCCACTACCCCTCTTTTAGTAGCATGATAATTTTGTTATTAAAGTGACGGGTCAAAATAAACCTGAAGCTTTTTATCGACCTAAGTTTACAAGCAAGATACGAACAAGATAAATCCAAATGAATGTACACATAATACATAGACCCTTTTCACTATGAAAATCTTTGCCGTGAAAATCCGTTTTGCCGTGAAATAAAATTTCACGGCAATTTCACGGCGAGAGAACACCATGAAAACGCCGTGAAATACTCCCGGGATTTTATCGCCGTGAAAACGCCGTGAATTTTTTGCGGGCAGTTTCTGCCCAGCTCATTAACTTGCTCTATTGTTCACTCTTTTGTATCGTGTGATTATCAACCATCAATAAATTGTAATGTAACTGTCGAAGCTGGCAGAAGTTGCGTGGTTTATTGACAGTTAAACATGACGGCAGGCTATGTATGGCGGCCAAGCGTTCGACGTCCAGTTTAATTACCATCGATGCCCTCGTAACTAGTCAAGGGCCCCCTCGTACAAATAATAACAAACATGTAATAAATATTGTATTGGGGAATTCGATATATACCGAAGAATATCGCGATATGTTGCTTTTTGCAGCGTTTCAGATTTCTCTAACTATAGGCCTAAGCATGGTGCATTTAAGTGTGGGTTAGTCTAGATTACCTTCCGAAGTTCCAGCTATTTTAAATAAAGTTGACGACAGGATAATACATAACGTATGATGTACCATGGAGGAATAAATAATACATTAAATGTGTCGTTTCTTTGAACGTTTTCTAAACCCCGACATAACTTATCCCTCATATCTCCGGAGTAGAGTCCGCACCACGCACGTGCGTGCATGCATACGGGATTCCATCGTTGGTGTAGTCTTGGTCAAGTGCAAACAACCGCACTGAATGCTACCGTATTATTCCCAATGTACAATGTACGTACACGCAGCTAACGTATTCCGAACTCCGCCTTTAAAAAAGGCTACTAAGACCTGAGGGGGTTACAGCAATTGTTCAATAAGGGTACCCCCTAAAGCGCATCTGCGCGTGCGCGATGCTTTGTTGCTAGCCTTGGTCAAGAGCAAGCAGCCGCACTGAATGCCATCGTCTTATTCCCAGTGTACAATGCACGCACATGCAGCTAATGCGCAGAGAAATTCATCTTGAGAAAAGACAAAACCGGGCGCTTCGCACAGCCAAAATTACTAGGTAGGCCTACGTAAAATTACTATGGACTTTTTTTTCTCCGGAATTCGACGCGGGAAATTCTTAAGATAATCATTTTTTCTATTTTTTTTATTCGTAGGAAATTCCAGACAGGGTCGGCGGGATACCAAAAAACCCAAATCCTTACTTCCGTATTCCTTATTTCTCATGAATTTCAGTACGAAATACGGAAAATCCGTACTGGTTGGCAGCTCTGAATTGTGCATTTTGCATCAAAACAGAACTAGCCTGGAGCCTAGCCAGCTCATTTGGAAAATTAAAAGTGCCTGTAGAATCAGAAAAAGGCAACTCGGGCCGCCGGGAGGCGAATTTGTTTTCTCCCAAGCGACATCCGAATGTGGTTAATGCTATGACGCATATGTCCTATGAGATTTCGGACTTTACTTCCCTTTTAAAAAAATCCTCCGGAGCCACGAATTAGAAAAAAAAAAAAATTAGAACGTAATGAAATTTCGAACTTTATTTCCCTTTAAAAAAAAACCTCCAAAGCTCAATCTCCTACCATACCCAACCCACAGTCGAACACCGTATCCACTGAACCATCAGAATGCTCGGTAGACAATGATAATTTATGGCAATATATACCCAGCCCTAGGTCCTATGCATCCATAACGTTTGGGGACAAAAATAATTCACGGCTAGGCCGCGCCGGGAGCGAGCAGAGACACCACCCAGACAATCCAGCCAAACTCAACGCTGAGTGATGTGATTGGTTTAGCATGACTAGGGAAAATAGTTTCGACCAATCAAAGCACTCAGCGCAGAGGTGGAGCCGATCGTTGCGCGTTACGGAGTTCATGATTGGTCAGTCCGATCATTCACGACTGCATGCATGTAATTTTCAACGTGCTCGAGGTGTTCGTCCATTACAACTACGCGTAGCTAGTAGCAAGACGCCCATTTCGGACACGGCCTAAGAAGTCATTGGTTTTTGTATACAAATCAGGAAATGGTGAGAAATAAATTACATTTTACAACTGCAATGAAAGAAACGCTAATATTTTAAGAAAGAACAAAAATGGACTGCTCCGTGAAGCCGGCCGTTGGCCTTTAAATTAGTAGTTTTTTGTGGCATTAATGTAGATCATTCCTTCCTCCATCGATTTACGAGGAGTAGGCTAAATCTATTCTACGCGCAATAGGCCTAAGGCCCCCTGTTTTATTAAAATCGTTGCAGAAACGCAAATAAAAAAATTAAAAAAACCACCAGCAAGCACAACAACAACACAACAGTTTTAACAACACATCGGGACCCTACGGATCCGCGAGGAAAAGTACACACTGCATGTATCACAACCCGCTCCCAACAAACCGCGACCACCTGTCCGTTTTATACCTGCGAGATTGATGTTCGTGCATAACATATTCGCATGAGCCATGAGTCGATCGTCTTATAAATGCGGATCGGACCACTGTACTCGCAACCACAAACACATACAATTAGGAGAGTTCCCTGTTATGCCGGGCCGTTATGTTTGCACCCGCAGCAAATCTAATCTGTTCTTTTGTCAGTTGAAGAATGGTTTACCGTTATGCATAACAAAGGAATGCAGCCTGCCGGGTTCGCCGTGAATTTGCCGTGAATTCGCCGTGAACATAATTGCCAATATTTGCTGGAAATAAACGCCGTGAAATTGCCGTGAATTTCTATTTCACGGCAAAAGACGGATTTTCAGGGCATTTTCACGGCAAAGATTTTCATAGTGTTTACGGATACCCTGCCTGTGGGATTTTGTGTACAAAATTTAGCGCGAACTGTCCCACAGCGACAAGACACGTTGCAGTTTTGCTGTGCACATTTACATGGACAAGCACCCCGTGTGCCGAGTCGTCCTCTCTGGCAAGAGTTTCGGCATGTACATGTCATAGGTTCTCCAGCGTAAGGTTCTACTTCTATATCGGCACTTAATTGTTTACATGTGAATGAAATTTTATGAAATAAACATGAAATTTGAACGTTTTTTCTAATAATCTTACTCTTAGAGAACTGAGTGAAGTATACGTGTACACGTATGTGTATTTCAGTACGCAGACGCTGGACATGCGTGCGTGTTCCAGGGGGTGTAGTTTCCAAAAGCCAATTCGCAGAACAGCCATAACAAACGGATGGAGGTTAAAAATAGCACATAACCGAAATGAAGCGCAAGGGGGCGCACTCCAATATTTGATTCGTTAACGCGAGATGGCGCGACGACACAGCCCCTTTAAGACTTGTCACAAGTTACGATGAGTTCCTCTTCCTAACTCGAGATAAGACGCGTCTTAGCGCTGTGTGAAATCGGCCCCTGGATTGCTATACAAATCCTATGGCAGCAGCTTGGGTCTCGAGTTTGTCTTGGAAATTCTGGGTCAACAGTTCAACTAGGGTTAAAGGGGCTCTACCATGTTAATTGGCTAGGTTTGAACTAGGAATAGGTGGACATTTTTAACCAAAAGATGACGGAGTAATTAAAAATTAATGAAAAATTAACGCTTTTAGTAACGTGGCACATTGCAGGGTTAATAATTTGTAGTTTCTGGGTTACCAGGCTAGTCAAAGAAACTACTTAGCATAGTTTCTGGTCAGGAGCAGCCTGTCAAAGGTAAGGATTAAGAAGAGCTCAGTGGACTTTTTTTGTAAGCAAGTAGTAAAAGGTTGAGTTCTTTCCACAGCCATTATAATTTGCATTATTATTGTTAGTGTACTGTCAATTATACCACTTGAGTAATAATGTTGTCTCAGATGGCTCGGATGAAGACTTCATTCTTGATTTGTGACTTGGGTTTCATTGTAGACTAAGTCACAGGGCTGTAGTCGAGTCTCTGCAAGTCCTTTCACAAGTCCTTTCACAAGTCCTTTCACAAGTCCTTTCACATAATCAGGACTCTCTCTCCCTGATCTTTTCTTTCCCATCTCTCTTTCCTTAGATGTGTCTCTTTGGACGAGGCTGTACTCGTGTCGGCTGTCCATTCACGCATCCCCAAGTCGCAAGTGGAGCCGCCCTCAAGTGGTCAAAGCAGACACATATTAGGTGAGTTTAAATGACGGAAAGCTCTTGAGGAAAAAAAAAACGAATCCCGCTGTGCTGAGCCTGAGGAGTCCGTTAACCTTAACTACCCCAAGCCTTACAAACTCCAACAGCAGGTTGTGTTGAATTGTTATGGGTTCAGGGCTGTAGCGCCTTGGCACCACTACTTTACATGGAGCTATATGCCCCAATTTGTCCAAGTCCAAAGAATGTGCCATAGGTATACTGCACAGTGGATTTTGACAAGTTGACACTTCCTAGTACAAATGCCTAGGGGGTTAGGGTTTTAATGAGGCCTGCAGTGTGACATTCATAGCCATTGGAAGCGACCGTGCAGTTGAGATTGTTAGGGCATCAATGCATTATTTAAAGAGGAACTAAAACCAATTTGCATTTTTCTACTTTAGTGGCTTTTCTGAGAGCTTATGCCTCCCCAAACCTAACAAAGTAGGTTTGAAGAGTTTATGCATGGATTTGGCAATTTTAGAGAAGTTTTACTTTGGAGTCTCTTTCGCTCAGAATCAGAAAAGCTCGGGGTCAACCGCGTGTTTACAATCCAATCGTGTGACGTAGCTGCGTGGAGATAGATGACGTCACTATGCGAGTGCCCATTGTGTTTGCGTGCGTGCATGTCTACTAAGTACTATGTGTTGGGTTTTGTCCTAATTATCTTGTTCCTGGTGGTGCATTATTGCATGAACGTTGCACTGATGAGTTTGTATATATTATTATATTATCCCACTCCCCCGAAGACCCTTCGCTGCCCGCGCCCATGGCGCCCCGACACAAGTATTTTTTTTATCACGAATTGGTTGCAATGCCCACTAATGAAAATTTTGCTGTTTAGACGCTGCCAGACACCCCAACAATCGGTAGCAATCTGTACTCTAAACATCACCAATGACCATTTTAATACTTACTCGTGCCCTCTCCCTTTTCCGGAAAGCACCTCCAGATCGCATACGTCGTCGCTTAAAAGACGATGGTGTCGCGCTGCGTGATCGACTCCTGCTCCCATCTTCAACATCGGCTTGGTCGTGGCTCATATGTTATAGCGGCAAAACAAATTACGTGTGCTCGTGGCACACCACTCCCGTGCGGGTCACCGGGGCCTCCGCGCCGCTGGACGGCGGGGAAAAATTACGTGTCCCGCTGGCCGTGCCGGTCCCTTGGAAAATCGAACCCGAAGTACGACTTCGGATCGCAGCAGCGGGCGCAGGCGCCAGCCGTGCCGTCCAACTGCGGCCTGATTCCAGCGTGCTCGGGCCGAGCGCGGCCACCCCCCGGTACCCCCAGTCGACCAACACTGGGTGCCCAGTGTGACATGGCTGAACCCGCCATTGGACAGTGCGCAAAATCTGCCGTTCGCACCTCCCGCTATCGGGTGCCCCGGGTCTGACGGGGCCCAGCGGAGCGCCGTACGGCGGGGTGGGAGCTCCGTCCCGCTCGCCGGACTCTGCCCAACCCTGACGTGGATTTTCGGCCCGTCTGACTGGCCCGCAAAATCGGGTTGAAGGCCCGGAGTCCCTACCGGCACTTTTTCTCTCCCGGAACCCCCGTCTTTCTACACTTCTCTCTGTCTCTTCTCTCCCTTCCTTTCTTTCCCCAACTGCCTGCCTGCCTGCCTGCCGAAAGATACAATTTCATCTTCACAGTCTTTCGTAAAATGTTCCTTACATATGTAACACCATTTCGTCAGCCTAAAGTCAGATCGCGTTGTTTCCACAAACCGGACCCACTGCCGTCGTTGTTTCCCATCAACTTTGGGGAATCTTTAAAAAGACAGGTTCGGATTTTTGTCCGTATTTCTTGTGCAGCCACCTACCACACACGTTCTCGGCATAATACTTATTAACTTTAATACATTCGAGATCCGAATAACTCCAAAAGTAAGCTAGGAAGGCCGTGAATTCGGCAAAAAATGCCAAGAAAGTACGACCAGCTGACGACGAAAATGTCATAAAACACACGTGGATGATAGTACCAACACGCTGCAGACGTGTGATGGCTGCACGGCTGGGTAAGCGCACATACGTCATAAGGTCATATGCATACATTTGCATCCCTAATGACCTTTTCAGGAATTGAGACCAAACGCTCACTCCAAGGGGCAATTTTAGTCCATTTTTTTTCAATGAAATAAATTTTAATCGTTCTTTACCAATTTGTATTCGGTTAGAAGAATATACAAGCTATCTGAAAAGCCAATAAAGTGGAAAAATGCAAATTGGTTTTAGTTCCTCTTTAATAGGACAGTGTCGTTTTCATGTTAGGATAAATTTGAGCGTCCTGTAATTTGTTGCAGTTCTAGGGAATAATTGCAGATTGCATACCAGGGGCCAGTTTCATAGAGCTGTTTAAGCACAACATTTGCTTAAGCACAAAAAAACCTTGCTTAGTAAAATCAGGTTACCAGCCAAAATTCCATGTGATTTTTATGCTAAGCAAACAACAGCTAAATACCAGTCGCAAGCAATATATACCACATGACGTTTTAGCTGGTAACCTGATTTTATTAAGCAAGTTTTTTTTTGTGCTGAAGCAAATTTTGTGCTTAAGCAGCTCTATGAAATTGGCCCCTGAGCTGAAGCATGATTTCATCAGGGGCACAAAACAGTGTTGTGTCTATAGGATTGTGTAAAAAAAAGCAAATATTTGTCGCATTTTCTTGGAGAACCCCCTCCATGTTTTATTTGATTTCCATGTTAAACCGCTTGTTCTGGAATTCCTGCCTAGCTGATATTTCTTCATTCATTCATTGCTAATGGGTCATTTTGAACTGTTTGAAAAAGACCATCTGGGCCCAATTTCATAAAGCTGTTAAGCACAAAAATTTGCTTAGCATGAAAATGCTTCCTTGTTAAAATCTGGATTACCAACCAGATTTCCATGTGTGGAATATTGCTTTTGACTGGCATTCAGCTGTTGCTTGCTTAGCATGAAAATTACATGGACTTTTGGCTGGTAACCTGTTTTTACTAAGGAAGACATTTTCATGCTAAGCAAATGTTTGTGCTTAACAGCTCTATGAAATTGGCCCCTGGTCTGTTGACGTCTAATGGGCACATTCTTGCACATACTCGATCTTTTCATGTTTCAACCATATTGTTCTTGAATGGGAGTGTAATGAATAGATGGAGCTTTTTCAAAAAAGTTTTCATTCACACGAAAGGGGGGCTCCATGAATAGGACCACTCTAATCAATGTGGTGCCTATTGTTTGTGTTTACGCTTGGCTGCACAGCCCGTTCTTGGTATACCAGCCCCCCCATCAATGAAAGCCAGACGCCTGGGGGATAACAAACCAAAACAATGCGCTTTTGCATGAGGAATTGGGAAGGATTGAAAAGATTTGAACTCCCCAACTTTTTAAAAACTTTTTGAGGAAACAAGCATTCACATCGTGCCCTTATTGCTACAAGACTGTGTGCAAACATATTGAAGTGGATCTTCATTGCGTGGTAATCTTAATAGAAGCTTGACAGGAGCTTTGCACACTTGGGAATTGTGCTCTGAAATAAGGGTGTGATTTACCTGCATACATATACATGTATATAAACAAAAATCTCAAAATGAAGGCATGTATATGCTGTGAGTACTTGAATCTACATTGTAGATGTAAGTACTCCTTAAAATACAATCCTCATGAATCTATATGCACAACTCCCACACACAGAACAAATTACACAGGTTGTGTATCATTTTACATAATTGCAATGTGCCATACGAACTTGCTAATAGTTAGGTAAAACTTTACACAACAGGTGTTGGGTAAGGTTTTTTTATAAAAGTGTTGGTAAAATTTTACTTTCAAAATTGGTACGAACATTTGCCTAATATCTCAGTAAAAACAATGTGGTAAAATTTTACCAAATTCGGAAGTTAAGAAATACGTCGTTTCTATGTATAATGACTAGAATTTTACTTCATTTTAATTTTTTTTTTGTACTGTTTCACCATGTCAAAAGTTTACTAAATCTTCGGGTAATTTGGTATTTATTAATAAGAGGTTAAATAAGTTTCTCATAAGTGAAATAAATCAACACATAAACAAGAACATTTAATGCAAAACATAACTGTAAATTTATTCTCTATCACCTATTACAATTTCCAAGTAATCATTGTCCAATTTTATTCAATATTTTGGTTACAATATACTTCAGAAGTATTGTTTGTCCATAATTCAGTGTTGATTTGCAACAATAACAGCAAAACACAAAGTTCAACAGTTATATACATGTGATGTGACACAAAAATAAGTCAGTCTTTTAGGATAAAGCTCTAGACTGGTCATCAAAACTCGCAGGTATCTCATTAATTAGATTAAAAGAGTTAAAGCTAAAAACTACAGAAAATCTAATCTTTTTAAGCTAGTTTTTCTTTCTCAAAAGATACATTATCAGGTTTGTTTATGGATAAAATTCTTAGCAAACAAATGCAACCACACAGTTACTTATTATGAGTGAGGTTCTTGACCCTAACCCTGCCAGACGCAGCACAGTGCATCTGTGGTGACAGCTTGACCTTGCTGCACTCTGCACACAATTCAATGTGACAAAGTACGCAATCTGATGCATCTGGCAGGGTTTCTAGCCAAAATCCCCTGGAGGGTTAGGGTTAATACAACTCTGTCTCTTGAATAGTTTAATTAGCATCACATGTCATACCAAAAATGTTGACTCTTTTTGGGGGTTGTAAGAAAAGTCAGTGGTCATTTGAAATATGGTCTACAAATGTATGTAGTTTTGTTCAAAGAAACATTCTTTTTTTTACTTTGATGTGAACTTTTTTCTGGCTTCAACAAACTACCATTCAAAGATTCTTAAAAACTCCTTGAAAATGTTAAATCCACAATAATGCAGTTTGCTTAACCCCTTGAGCACGGTATTTTACGGGAGACGTCGGGGTGTTGCAGCGGTTCTGGCAGCCAAATAGAACCGCTACAATGTGTTTGTGCAGTCAAGCATGACATACACAATAATCCAACAATGGATTGAAACTGCACAAACAGCGGCCAGTGGCGTCATCCGGCCTGGTGACACTGGTTTTTTTGTGC
The DNA here is from genome assembly GCA_037893225.1 of Hippasteria phrygiana. Taxonomy (NCBI): domain Eukaryota; kingdom Metazoa; phylum Echinodermata; class Asteroidea; order Valvatida; family Goniasteridae; genus Hippasteria; species Hippasteria phrygiana. The sequence continues at coordinate 957,637 of JAZGUH010000559.1, read as the reverse complement.
CCTATGGCGTCATCTGTAAGCAAGGGGTTAAAATTCAGTTTTAGAACTTGGCAATCATAAAGATTGCCTTGTACTGTACTGTTCTGATCACTTGAATTTTCAGGTCGGAAAAAAATGAAAAGACTAACAAACTTCATTTTTTTTGTTTTTTACATATTTGTACTGTTTTTATCACTACAACTTTTTATGGTCATTAATTAAACTTTAGATTACCTGAAACAATTATGATGGGCGTACATTTTGCTGGAGCTGAAGTCTCTAAAATCTCTGATAGTGCTGCTTTTAACAATGCCCTTGATGCCATACACTACTGATTCTAAGAACTCCCATGCCCCATCGCAATATCCTGATACTGTGGACTACACACAAAGTAGGACTTGAAACATACATCAAGTGCTTTAAGAAGTGAGATGGTTGCATAGCCCTCTCCATGATCACGAAGATTTGTGGTGATGGTTGAGGCGGCCGATTTACTTACGGTCAAGTACCGTGTTCCAAGGATATGTTTTCCTGAAGAAGTACAAAAAGCAATAAAAATACTGTGTACATAAACCAAATCCCCAATTATTTACAACAAAGAAAAAGTCAACTTGAAAAACATTTCTTTGCTAAACGTGTATAGCCATGTAGGCATGAATTTTATGTGCATTTTAATGATTTAGACTTCAACATAGAAACAAACTGAGCAAATTCAGTGAAGCTAGCACAGCAACCTCTATAAACAGCACTTCAACTGAATGACAGATCTACAGTAAAAACTAGCACTAGCATTTGAAAAATATTGGGGAGTGTGTAGATCTTAAATGTGCTTCACAATGCTGCTCAGGGCAGGACATGGAAAAAGTGAATTTTCCTGAACTGGAGCTGAGTACATGGGCAGGCTAAAAAGAAAGGAAAAGTTGTGGGCAGAACCAGCAATATTTTCACTACCTTCAAAGAGCATTTTAGTTGTCATATTTTTAGTGCATATGGCTGAAACTGTACTTGCATATTATTGTATAGTTGATGGCAGTGCATCATTCACAGTATTATGCCGGTCATATTTGTTTTGTGACGGGCGACTTGCATTAAAAAAATTGTACACGTTTGATATGTTAGACATATCTTGAAGATGATTCCAGGTCTAACTTCTTAAATACTCTGTTAGATGTTGATTATTTTGCTAAAACAAACTTGTTGATGGGTACTAAATGTATTGTGACATAAATCAATGAAAAATTATTTTATATAATAACTATAATCTGAAATTCCGCTCCCATGACACACCAAATGGGGTCATTAGTGTGGATAGACCCAAAAACATACTTTGCAACAGCTCCGACAACATTTGTGGTCTTCAAAAATATAATAAACGCAGTGGCTATTGTTACGGCAGCCCTCGTTACGGAACTGCCTAGTTCCCCGACATAATGGTATTTAACGTCACGATGTTTGCTGTTGGAACCAGACAATCAACCAAATGGTTCCTGGACTTTATTTTCCTTTTTAAAAAAATTCTCCAAAACCACTGAAATCAAAGGGAAGAAAAAAGTACTATTACATTTGATTCAGTTATTTCATGTAACATCAGTCTTTGGGTGGGAAATATTTTAGAAAGTTTTAAATCATGTAAATTATATTTTACCAAAAATATGATAAAAAAATGTGTCAGTTTGACGTAACCAGTTTGACGTAACATGGACACGTCCATATTTCCATTTTTGTGTTTTTTCAACACTTTAAATATAAATGTTAGAAATTCACCATGTGTACTAATTAAAAGATGTACTATGCAACACATAGTCAGTGGTAGTCAGTGTCCAAATATAGCAGAGACAACAAGAACAGACGTGAGTGTGGACCTAACATGGACACTGTGTCCACTGTTACGTCCACACATGCATGTTTTTTTGTTCTTGCTGTTTCTGAGCTATTTGGACACTGGCAACCATAACAAAAAGTGTTTTCTGGTAGCATTGAGTGTCTTTTAGTTAGTACATAGTAAGTTGCATAATTATTTGTTTAATGACGAAAAATTAAGGCAGTCTGTACGTAACATTTAGTACTGACATGGTGTGACATGAAAATGCACATTTCATTTTTGTAACATTTTCAACATTTATATAAATAATTATGCAAACTCACTCTGTATACTAATTACAAAACACAAACTGCAACACAAAAAACATTTATGATACTCAATATCCAAATGCAGCACAACAGCAGAAATATATGTATGGTCATGGTCTATCATGGTGTCCATGTTACGTCTGCACCGATTCTTCAAATTCTTGCTATTTCTGCTATATTTGGACACTGACTGCCGTAAAAAGGTGTTTCATTGTTGCATAGTGTGTCTTTTAATTATTGTACGTAATAAATTTCCCATATTTATTTATTGAAGTGTTGAAAAACACAACAATTTAAATGTTTGACACGGTGTCCATGTTACGTCTATTTTACATCAAAATAACACACTATTTATCATATTTTTATTAAAATATATCTTACGTGATTGAAAACTTTCTCAAATAATTTCACACCCAAAGACGGATGTCACATGAAATAACTGAATTAAATGTAATGATGGTTTTATTGATATGGTAAAAAAATAAAACTGTGTCCCAACCTGGTGGAATGACCCTAATACGAAATACTAATAGTATTCTGCAGCACTGCTCTGTCTTTGATGATTGAGTGTATCATGACAGCAGTCAAGATACTTGCAACTACAGAGTACTACAGAGTAATACAGTTAAGTTACTGGGTAAATTATATGTGTCAATGAATTGAATGGCTAAGGTAAACAAAAGTATCTCTGAAAACCAGTAGTTCATGTTTTGTTTCTGCCATAGATGATAACAGACATTTTCCCTCCAACCCCAGCAACAAATAGTAGTACGTATTTTGGGTGAAGTACCAAATGCTAAAAATTACAGCAAGCATTGTACACAAATAGGCGAGGGTACTGCATACTAAAGTTTACTAGTAGTATTTTGTAGCTTGATGTGAGGTTAGGGTAAATCTGTACCTTGATTTTTCACAGCCTTTTCAAATAAGCTGCTTAAAAACCTCAACCATCTTCAAATGAACCAAAAATGACTACATCAGAGCTTGCCAACTCTTTCTCTTTCAAGTATTCAGACAATAGCAGTTACAAAACTAGATATAGTGTGTCTGTTTTAACAGAACACATGGCTTTTCCGTTTTTGTTTTTTGTTTGGTGAAAGATTGTTTTGCTGCGTGAGATGCAGTTTTTCTATAATACTAAAGTACGTTGTTTTACAGAATAAAAACAGTATTGAGTTTCGTAGGCCTATACTATATTTGTCAGCCAAAAGAAACTGAGGATGGAAAACATTGATCGAAATATCCTGCAAGAAGAAAAAAATAAAAATTGAAAACCTAAAAATTTAAATAAAATCGTCAGATAGCGTCATCGTGACGTCGCATACATTTTCATCTTTACCACTTGGAAGGATTATTAGTCTATTAGTTCCCATAAAAAAGCAAAATCAGATCTTTCACGGTTGATCTTCAATCGATTTTCAAAGAATAAATCTAGAAATCTTAAATTGCTTGTAATCTGATACTTGATGACGTCATTGTGACGTCATTATCAGAAAGCTCAGGGGCTATGTTAACTCTGCTATCCGAAAGAAAAATCTGGATTATATCTCCCGCGGTTGATTTTTCAGCAATTTTTTTAAGGTTTAAGTTTTTTCATTGTAACTTCTTGTCTGGTGACATCATCAATCTTTAAATTTCTCCCCCTGAAGTTGTTCTTAGCATGAAGCTGATTATATACATCAATTATAAAGTGATTTCAGCGAACTTCGCCACACATCAACTGATTGTTCATTTTAAAAAAAAATTCAATCTGCCGCTAGAGGGCGCTCTAACATTATATGACGTTCCGGTTATGATTTTTTGAAATACAACCTAGTCGGAGACTATCATTGTTAAAAGCAAGTTCACATGTTTTTCCACTTGCAAATTATATAAGGCACTTCCGGTTTGGACCGGAAGGAAGGGTATGTTCCGTTGATGAGATATGTGCAAAAACTAAAAGCACACCGAATTTTATTACAATCGCATCTTGTTTATGTGTATTAAAAAACACCACAATTTTGATTACGTCATGATGACGTCACGCAAATGACCCAACTTGGTGCATATCTATGTCACATACAAAAGCTATTAACAAAACAATTTAGAAAATACCTTGTTTCGTTCGCTAGATATCTTGAAAAAAAGTAAAAAATGCAACAATTCAATATTTAAAAATACATGTCATCGTGACGTCACCCAATTCTTTACATGTAACACATCCTTGTCTTTATATAAACAAAACTTCAGTCCGAAATGAAATCCCACATTTACTTTGGGAGATATTGGACTTTGAAAATTGCACCTTTAAGTTGACGTCACGTGACACACGATGACGTCACTCTGCGGCACACATCTTTGCTATGTCTATGTGTATGCTAACTGACTAAGATCCAAAGTTTTTTGATGACCAAAGTGCCGTCTAGAAAGTCTATGCGCGAAGTCTGTGGAATTTCAGTTAGGAATAAAATAAGAAAAAGAAGAAAAACATAATAACAAAAACAAACGTTTTTTTTGTGCAATTTTGCGGAAAAGCCAAAAATTGCTGAAGAAAAAACATAAAAAGATGTGGAGAAAACAATCCCTTCCCTTGCGAGGATCGAACTCAGAACCCTGTGGTCGGGAGTCACAAGCTCTATCCACTAGGCTATACAGTAGTTCGGATAGGGCGCGCGTCGGTCATCACGAATGATATCCGAGGTGGGTTCTCCGATTGCAGACAACGCCACACATAGGTTTACGTCACATAACATGCACTGCTACACTGACTTCGCGCGCTCATATAGCGCAACGGCACACACAAGTATACGTTGTATTGTAGGATAAATAAAGAACGTGCAACATGATACCCACGGTTACACTGCCTTCCCAGAATTCCTTTATCATATTGTTTGAGGGCTAAATATTGAAATGGGTATATTTTGACGCTGGAGTGAGCTATGATCATAAGAACTTGGAATTAGGTACACAAAAATACAGTGTATAACACTTCCGAAGGTTTTTGTCATAAGAGATTGCTAAATATACAAAATTTTGACTTGAATTTAATGACCTCTAGATGACGTCATCATGACGTCACATCAATTTTTTTTATCTGTAACAAATCCTGGCCTATCAGCATTACGACTGCACCCAATCGGACTTACGGTTCTCTAGATATAGGACCTTAAAGTGTGCACCTTTAAGATGACGTCACGTGACCCACGATGACGTCATCACAACTGTACTTGTCGAAGCAAACATTTGCAACGTGGTCTTGGCCTGGATCGAGTTTGTAGTCAATCTGATCAATGACAGTGTAAGTTTTTGAGTGTATAATGAAATTTGAAACATTTAAAAAATCATAGAAAATCAGCCGATGACGTCATCATGACGTCACTTCGGATTTTGCATGCTAGTGACAATATCTGCCTACCCACCAATTTTTGTGACGATCGGACCTACCCTTATATGTATTTCAAAAAAGCACATTTTTGATGACGTCATGATGATGTCATACATTTTTCACATTTATATGTAAGTATCTATGATCTAACGAACCTATTACAAAAAGAATTTCGAAATTAGCATGTTCAGTTGATGAGATATGGCTTAAGGGTTCAAAACTTTAAAAATTACTGCAAAATCGTATGATGACGTCATCATGACGTCACGTGGATTTTCATCTATAACACAAGCCGGTCCACCAACAAACCACGTTTGAGCTCAATCGGACGTAGGGTTCTCTAGATATAGGCCCTTCAAAAACGCACTTTTGAGATGACGTCACGTGCCACGTGATGACGTCATCATGACGTCAGAGTAATATGCACGAGTTCGGTAGAGGGTCCAAGTCTATGCAAACTCTCATTAAGATTGAAGTCTGTTTAATGGCAAAAGTGCCGGCGAGAATAAAACGTGTGCTTTGTCTATGGCATTTTTGATAGAAGAACAAGAAGGAGAAGAAGAAGAAAAAAAAAATCAGAACAAAAACAATGGCTTTTCCGAAAAATTTCGGAAAAGCCAAAAACAGGTAAATTAAAAAAGTATGAAAAATTGACAATCCGGGAGATTTTTAAGTTGTGTCCGGAGTCGAGAGATCGACAAATTTTCTGGAAGTCTTTCGTAAAATCAGGGAGAGTTGGCAGCTCTGCATCTATTTTTAAACATCTGATGGCTTACAGGTTTCCCAAACCTTCTCTAAATAATTGCCCCTGTTCTGAAATTTGTTTAGAATCCCACGTCTGATGGTGTGTACATTCTATGCATGTAAAATTTACTTGAATGTCAAGTATGTACATGTCTTTGCAATTGTATTTTGTGTGGTTCTATTTACATAAGGTTCAACCGATGTTGGATTTGCCTGCCGATCCGATGGCCGATGTTTTATTTGGAACATCGGCCGATGTCCGATCCGATCCGATGTTTTTAATCGACATAAACAATGCCATTAAAAACGGTCGGTGCGCGTATATGCGCGATCGGTCGATCGTGCTGCGCTATCGGTAGATCGAGACGCTATGGGCCGATCGCGCTGGCACCAGTCAAACACATTTTCTTTCTAATTCACGACTCTGGAGGATTTTTTTTAAAGGTAAGTAAAGTCCAAGATATCCGTCAGAATCGACCGATCACGCAGCACGATCGACCGATTGCGCCCAACCAACAGTGACATACCCAAGACAAACCACGACTCCCTTAACACAATAATAAATTGGGCAAAAAAAAAAAAATGCCGGGTCACCCTATTTTAGAAAGCCATAAAATGTTATTAGGTAGAGGAAGACAAATTAATTCTACGATACCGATTTCCGATCATAATAGTAGGAATTGCCGACCGGGCGTCCGGAATTCCCATACAGTAGCGGTAGCCTTGCCTACATGTGAAACTATGCGTAACTCAAAGATCGTGTACATCTTGTCGCTGTTCGGCCGGGAGTACGTGCGCATGCGGCAAAATAAGTACGGGCTCGATCATGGTGGGAAAAACCGTCTGCGCATGCGCATTGCGCAGAGCGGGTCCGTTGTTGGGGGTTGTTTATTCATGCAACACCATAATTCATAGTCGGGTTTCGTTATTTTGTGTGAAGTGAAGAATTCCCGTGTGTAGAGTCTGTAGCCAGACACGCATGCTTGGAGGCAACAAATTACTAAAAGATTCTGGAACTTCGTAAGCCCACTCGACAAGATTTGTTCATAAAATCCCGGCGAAAACCAACAAGGATAGTCAAAATCAGGATTTGTTTCAATCAAAACTTACGACAAATTGCGACAAGAAGTGGACCAGTGGTTGAGTGGTGTGCGTGTCGCTAACGTGTTACGGTGACGCACCGTGCATGGAGCTGTCAGTTGGCCGGGCACGCCCGCACGTTGTACGACATAGACTGCTTTTGTATCGCGGAACTCTGTGCGTGCAGTTTGTGATATGGCGATCGCAGTTTCATATTTATTTTGTTTAGTTTATTGCTTTTGCTGATTAATCAATCATGTATCTATCTTTGTTCTGAATAAAAAGGTTGATTATTCACAACACGAGAGTTTTGGCTTACCATACAAGTTTACAGTTTTAAAGAAATAGGAAGGAAGCTGATTATTTTTACAATACGTACATTTTATTTTCCACTTTGCAATGCTCGTATCACATAAAATTCATCAGGCATATGTCTCGCAAAGCATCTCAAAATTTGTACATGTACTTTGTTTCGGGACCTCTCTAACACAGGTATTGCATTAATTATTTTCACCTTTAGCATGGAGGTAGAAAATTAACATGTTATGCCAACCAACCGACCCTATTAAATTTTTTTTTAACATTGCTGGTTGTTGGATAGAAGTTGAAATGGAGAACAAATTAGGACAATGGGCAAAACTAATCCAGGCATTTATTTACATGTACATAGACAAATCTGCGGGTGTAAAAATACAACGCCGAACTCGCAGTGATTTCGATTAAATTCAAGCTTCAGTCCAGCAAAATTGGCACACGTGAAGGGAATTCCCCATTAGGGCGTCTATGCTGGTCTTTTTTCCCAGGGTATTTTTGTATTCACGCTGTATATATCATTACACGGCGCACACATATCGCCAATGCTGTGCAGCAAGAGACATGTGATCGGCTGAACTAAAGTCCACAACGCGTCGTGGCTTCACACAGTGTAGTTCCCCGACTCCGTTCATGACATTCAGTAGACCAGTACAGTCATGCACTGACTGCTCCGTTGTCTTCGGGCACTGAGTTTTCACGCATGCGGTGCAGATAGCGCAGTTCGCATAGACGCGGAGCTCGGAGATATTTACACCGGTATGATAATACATCACACCATAAAACTGTTCATGTTTCACACAAAAATAAAACATCGTTTTTACTCGCGCTCTAATAAAAAAAAACATGACATTTGTGTATGATAAAATTGAGTGTAAAATTTGCTAATTGACATTGCCGAACATCAGTTCGTCATCGGTTAAACCTTACAAATTTTGCCGATCCGATGTCCCATCCGATCATCGGTTAAACCTTACATTTACACATAAATGACTGTGCATGCTGTTTTTGCTACATGTACATGTATATATCTACCTACTCTTATTTTGTTGGAATCAGTCACGTAGCATGTCATACCATTCTCTAATGCTGCACTTGTCAGGTGCTCCCTGTAAAATGTTCTTAGTTTGCCCATCGCATAGGCCTCAAAATCCCCCATGGCAGCACTACATCCACGACCCGCCGAGGCCCTCACTTTGTCCACAGCACTCCAGATTGGTGTCGGCAAGGTCAAGTCGCGATACCCACAGCAATATTGCCCGTACTGTGAACACGCTCAGTTAAGACAATCTCACTGATGCCTATGAGTGACAAATGCATAGAATCCAGCATTCAGGAAGACAACCGTTCCATTCCAATTTGTAGATGATTGGAACAGGTTAAACCGGACCGAAATGAACCAAGAGAAAAACCTGAAAAAGTAACGATTCTGATTGTTTCACTCAATGTCGTCAGCAGCATTTCTGGCCTCCTCGTTAAATGCTCAATTGAGCTTAATGGATTTAAAATTGATTTAATGTGATTTGACGGCATAGAAGTGATAAAAGGTAGTATGCAAGACCTAGCACAGTTCTACAGAGGCTATACGCACCCCCCCCCCCCCAAAAAAAAACAATTAAAAAGAAAAAAAACATTTTTCTTCTAGTTGATATCAGAGGTTTATACATTTTTTACAAAAATGTCCGAAAAAATAAAAAAACGTGCCAACTTTCTTAGGTTTGTGCCCTCAAAACCTCGTTAATGCCCCAAAAAATGTTTGGTGAGCCAATCATGCCCACGTACAGGTGTATACGTGATGGGAGGAAATCTGGCATTTGATTGATCCAGTGGTTGTAACTAAACAACAAAACCGCTGAATTGGTCTCTCTGTCCTCCGGCATGCTTCTAGAAGAAACAACCAGGGCCAATTAAAAGTGCTGTATATGTTGCTTCCGGTCATCATGTTTTGGGAAGAGGGAATTGGTCTACTGCCCTGTATCATGGCTTGAACAGAAAGAAGTGTACATGTTATTTTTTTTAAGTTGCTACCTCTGTGCTCTGACTAAAAATTTCAACACTAACTCCCTACATCATTTTTCCTACATGTAGCCTGAATTCTCCAATATCCTCTCATTCCAAAATCCTCCAATGCTTGTTACTAGGGATCGACCACTGCCTGAATCCTGCAAAATCCTTCAGTGGATTTGAGATAAACACCCAAGTAACCTCAATCATCAGATTGGGCATGATGACCTGGATCCTCCATTTTCCTCCAGAGGCAGAAATCCTCTGCCCTCAATCCTGGAAAATCCTCCGATGCTTCAACTTCCAAAGACCCTCAATCCTCCAAATTCTGTTCATTTTGTTCATAAAGGTGTGCATGTTAATCCTAACATCCCAGGCATTCATTTGGGGTACACAAAATACTATATAATTTTCTAATACGCCAGTGTAGTAAGACTACAGTTTACTACTCGTAGTACTGAGTGAGGTTAGGGTTAATACAAGTACTAAAACATCAGTGTATCAATGCAGCAAGATGCAAGCGTGTACGGTAAGCTCTACAGTTTTATGGTGTAAATTGCATTTTCGCAAGCATCTTAAACATCAATCTGTGTTTTTTTTCATGTAGCCTGGTTTTCATTTTGAAAATTCCCTACAAATAGGGGTGTGCATCGGAACCGGGTACCCGAGTACCCGACCGTTCATGTCAGGAACCGGTTCCAGATTATGGAATCGAGTACCTGTACAACTTGTGTACATTATCGAATAGTAGCTTCCCAGACAATGGAAAAGTAAAGGTTTTTAATGTTATTTGTCGGGAATTTTTAAAATTAAAACCCGACTACATGAGAAACCAGCACAGATTTCATGTTTATGACATTCACGAAATTTGACAATAAAGGGAATTTACCGGTCGTGGTTTTTGTAGTCTGGGCATGGATCGACGAGACAATATACATGTAGGTACACTTTAAAAAACTGAAGTGCTAATTTAGCACTTGAAGACCTAAAATTGTGCACTTCTAGGTGCTCGTGTAGTGACTGCACGTGCCGTGCTGATTTAGCACAAGCATGCGTGTTATAATAATAGCACCCACAAAGAGCTAAACTAAAGCATTTCAGGTGCTATTTTCAACAACTCATAGGATACAAAATTAAGCACTAGAGAAAAGTGGAAAATGTTATGCTGGAAGCTTGGTTGACATTATTTAACTACAAATGAAGTAGGAACCAGACTGAACAGAAATAACTTATACATTTCTAGGGTAGAGTACACTTGCTACAAACCGAATGATGTCGTGCTTTAGCTTTATATTCAGCTTATCCCACCATAAAGAAAGTCATGGCTTCCCATAAACAATTTCAATATTTGAATACAAAGGGAGATGTAATGAGATTTTTCACCTATGTTCATAAAAAAAACAAATCTATTGTGGAATTGTTTGAACATATTATGGTCAAGAAAGTGTATTTTTGGACTAAAAACTGCAATTTAACCTGACTTTTGTAAACGCAAATTTCATCATTTCTGATTGGTCGTGCACTTGCTACGTAATTTTACACCTGAGGTGCAGTCAAGGATGCCTCGGTATTCAGCACTCATTTTCAGCACTCACCGTGCAGCACTTCCACTTTTTGGGGTCAAATTTAACACGTGAGGTGCTAACTTGTGCACGTTATGTGCACGCACTTGCTCAGCACTCAGTATTTAGCACTTTTGTTTTTAGAGTAATAGTGTGCCTCATTCCACAATAAATACAACTGTATAAAGCTTCCGGACAACCGTTTTTTGTAATATGCAGGCACACGCACGTGCCGGCACATGCAAAGGCGGAGAAGTGATCATGTTTACTGGACAGGCATGAGATTTATTTTTAGACTTTTGTCTGAAATCAGACTGCTTGAATCTCAGAGAAATTCATTATTGGTACATGTATAAATAAATGCATCTTTCAGACATTTCATCAATTTTCAGACATTTTCTTAATTGGAAGTTTCATCCCTGATTGTGATTGCTAATGAATGAATTGTCACTGTCCTGCGCAGTTCCTTCTGAATGTAAGGCTTTGTCATTACTACTATTTTTTCATTTATTATTTTTCTTCGGTACGGTAACCAAGAGGTCGCAGGTTCGAATCCCGCCCTATTGTGAAAGTTGCCCCTTTGGAGTGTTTTTTAGTAGGGTGCATGGGGAAAGTGCTCTAAATGGGCGACAGAACTGTCGCCCTTTTGGGGTTATTTCGGGCAGAGTCGCCCGTTTGCGGCATGTGTAGGAATTAAAACGTGTAGGAATTAAAATTGCCTAATGGGGCGACACATAATGCTGTAAAAGAGTGGGTTAGGGCGACTGTGGTGAATAGGGCGACACATAACTGTCGCTCTATTCAAAAGTCGCCCCTTTGGAGTGTTTTTTAGTAGGGTGTGTATTGAAAGTGCTCTAGATGGGCGACACCGGTGTCGCCCCTTTGGGGTTTTTCGGGGTAGTGTCGCCCGTTTGCGGCATGCGTAGTCGTTCTATTTCTAATGAATATTATTTTACTGAATTGCCTAATAGGCCGACACATAATCCTAGAAAAGAGTAGGTTGGGGCGACCCGGTCGAATAGGGCTACACATACATGTAACTGTCGCCCTATTGTGAAAGTTGCCCTTTTGGAGTGTTTTTTAGTAGGGTGCATGGGGAAAGTGCTCTAAATGGGCGACGGAACTGTCGCCCCATTTGGGTTATTCGGGGAAGTGTCGCCCTTTTGCGGCATGCGTTATAATTCTAATTATTATTATTTATTATTATTATTAATATTATTATTATTATTTTTCATTTACATTATTATTATTACTGGTTTATTAAAAAACTGTCATGGCAGCCTCAGGGCTGAATTAAAAACAATTTTTACAGAAGATGAAGTTTAAAATAATAAACAAACATAACAATTATAAAAGAAGACATAAAAATAACATACATCTAAAAAATAATATATGATTGCACTCGACACACAAAAAGGGACATACAATACACATTAACTAACAACAAGAACATGGAAATGAGTGGTGGGAGTAGGATGGAGGAATTCACAAGTCTAGTAAAGTATGGGACCGGGCTATTGCTGAAACGCTTAGTTTTGGATGAAATTTTTTCATGTTTCAGACTTTTTGGCACCAATAAAAGCATTTTAGATATTCCTGGTACATAGAGAAATTGATAAAACCTTCTTGAGGGCATTCATCAGAGAGGCATTGTGAAGATATGCCAAGGGCAAGCTCGCTCTACTGCAAACCCATTCTACTGGGAACCCATTCTTTTTCTACCTATTTGTAATTCAGGATGCAAGTATTGTTGGAACCAATTTGGTTGGATTGAAGTTTTGAAATGCCTCGTCAAAATACCATCCCATAAATAACAACAACAATTAAGGTTTTTTGTCAAAAGTATCTAGAATTTCAGCAATGTCAGTTTTCTAATCAACATTCAAATGTTCTCCTTTGTTCCCAGTGACAGGCCATTCGTTGCTAAGGATACATCAAGTTAACAACGGACCACACCAGTAAAGGTACAGATAAAGGAAACGTCCTTATAGGATATGCTTTACTGTTGCTTTATTTTGTCATATGTTTTTGTTTTTTCTTCCGGCATTTATTACTTTTTGCACTGCTAATTAACCGTCAAGATCAATTATGTTTTTGGACAAGTTGAACAAGACATGCCTAGTGTTGTTGTTTTCATGGTTAGCCCACACTTCACATTCAGTAAATGGACCTCACACCGTGTTTGCTACATGTACGTTTGCAAAGTGGGGACATGCGGTTTACGGTTCTCCGACAAAATGTACTTTGTACGTACATGTAGATGCTTATTTTGAGGATTACATGCAGTTTTACTTTGTAATAGGGACTTAAAAGGAACCCATTATTGTTTCAATATGAGTTTGAAAAATGTGACTCGCTCTGGAAAAAGGTATATTATGTCGCAAAATATGAAAATTGAGTTCTATGTATGTTTGGAAAGCCCATAATGTAAGCTTTCATTTGTTACATGATAGAGCTCCAAAGCCCTTTTCGTTCTGGAGATATGGCGTTTTTGCATATTAATTAGTTCTATGTAGTTCATATTGCACAACAGAGAAAACAGGCTTTGAAATAGCTAGTTCTAATACAATGCAATGGAACAATGCACTCTAAAAAAGGTTATTTGTTTCACTTTATTAAATGAAATCAACATTGTTGTGCACCAAACAACCTGAAACTTTAGATATTTAAGATGTCATTAAAGACGAAAAAATAAAATGAATTTTGACGAAAAATTTCACCCTCTCAACATTGAAAGGGCCATTACACGTAAATGCATAGCGCGACTTATATCACCTTTTTCTGGAGCGGGTCACAAATGTAGTCTTTGTGTTTGTCACAAAAACGGGTGAAAATTGTCATGATCCCAACTTGTATGTAGTACTGAAATGCATGTTGTGATATCACAGCATGCTGTTCCGTCTGCACGTGGCTGCACAAAGTCAACAAGGTTTTAAACATGGTGTAATAATGTCATCACTTTATACATGTAAGTCCAGTCTCATATCTTTGCAAGATGGTCACAATTATGTATATTATTTAGTAAGATTTTGTTAACATGATGTAGACTGTTAAGGCCGGTTTATAGTTGGTCGATCATTACACACGCGGTTTATAGTTATCGCTGAAGCACCAAGAGTTCAAATGATTGAACTTTAAAATGGTCGCTGACCTCACTTTTCATTATTGGACCAATAGAATTGCGTGGTCGGTGAACAAAATTACATAGTAGCAAACAAAATGGAGGACTGCATTTTCTCAGAAGTACAGGGATTCCGCTGCATTCATCACATCTAATACTTGAATATGGTGTGCATTATGCGTATGTTGCACACTACGACTATAAACTGCCTAAAACTGGCTTCAGCATCCGGCGACCATCAGCGTCCGGCGTTCACCATCGCGCGACCGAATATAAACCGGCCTTTAAGCAGTACTTGGCAGTCCTGATTTTGATTGACTAAACAAATGACTTTGTGAATTTACTGAAAAGTTGTCTTAAAAGCACTTAGTCTGTAAAATAAAATGGAGACAACTATAGTATTCTTACTAGTATTCCCAACTAATAGAGAATACTAGAAAGAATATTATAAAAATGCTAGTATACTAGTATTCTTCTCACTACAAATGTATTCACTTGTCAGAAACTGACTCCACACATACTTGTAAGAATACAATAAGAATACATGTACTGTATTCTTACTATCTAGTACTAGTATTCTTACTATCTAGTACTAGTATTCTCAATTCTCAGTTTCCAGTTTTACTAATATTCTTACTATAGTATTCTTACTAGTATTACAATTGTTTGTGGAACCAGTTTCTGATGTATGAATGTTTGCTACATTTGAAACAAGTAAAATATGTAAAGTTTGCTTGAAGAAAGTTCCCGCATTTGCTCTGTTGCATGATATCTGCTTTACAGAGCATCACTGTACAAGAAAGGTTGTAAAGATTGGATATCTGCAACACAAAAGTGTGATGCTTTTTAAAGTATGGAACTATACCAATAAACAAAGTCATCATAGTCACGAAAAGGAATTCTTTTTCACTGTTCATTCCCTGTAGCTTAATTGCAAACTGACTTGTGATTGACTACTGAGTGATTTGACTTGTGATTGACTTAATTACTCTGCTAGGTAAGAATGAACCTTTCGTTGAATGTTGGTATTTTTGGGAATAAATAAACCAAATGGGTTCGAAACGCTAAATATTTCTCATCGTTCTTACTATTTGTTAAAAGTTGGCTTATTTTCTATAAAAGGCACATCTGAGTACAGACCCTTTTCGCATACATGATGAGATGTATGGAAAATAATTAACCTGCAGTGGACAGGGCCCATATTCATAAAAGCCTGCTAAGCCTAGTTGGAAGCTAAGTGATTTTCATAAAAGTTTGCTAAGCTTAGTTGGTTACTAAGTTGGCTGCTAATTACGTTAGAGTTGATCTGGGGTGTCTCCAAGTCACTAGTTGGCAACTAAATCATTTGTGGGTTACACATCGAGCAGCGAACATGGCAAGACGTATACTTTTTACAGTGGAGAACACGATCCTTGGATTCAGATTTGAGTTTGGACAGCCTATTTTTAGGTCTCCCAATGTTCGGTTGGTTGTGGGAAATCTGGCCCTATGCTGGGTGAGGATAACTTCCCAAGCATCTTTCTTCTTGCGATTCGTGTTGACGTCTTTGTGCTTACTCTCAAGAACGTCTTTCAATTCATCAAACCTTTCCGCTAGAAATAAGTTTTCTTCATCACTATATACAACATGTAGTTGGCTTTACGTTTCTTCCCTTTACCATGTTTTCCTTCCACCTCGACAGGGTTTGCGAGCGCCATGCTGTTCTTAAAAGTCAACTTCTTGAGGAATACACTAGCTCAGGTGATCCGGACATTGCTCCGCACTGCAAATTCCGCACATGCAGAAAATAATAAATAATATTTTATTAAGAAAAATACTTTCAATGCCCCCCCCCCCCCCCCATTGTTAATTTTCAAATTACCCAAAATACATTACATGCTGAGCATTGCTCCCATTGACGAACGCCGTAACTATTATTGCTAGTTCATTAGCGGATCGGTCGGAACTCATGTACTCCTGGAATTATACATACAATACAGTACGGAAATCCCTACAGAAATAATTGTCGATTGGCTTTGTGACTGATCAATCACGAATTACCTCCTTGTCAGGAACTTTCAATCCCGGATCAGACGTATACATCGAACACCAGGATATTAAGCCGTTTTGGATGTTTAATAAATGCATCTTATTTTGTTCTCATTTGTTTCTGCTGTTCGACAAGGAAAAACACCTTGGATAATGACCCATCCGATTAGACAGAAGAGGGGCAAATGTGAAGGCGTCCATAAACGTGTTGTCTGATGCCAGAGTTTCGTTTTGTAGACTGGTTCAGTGTGTCAAATTATTTCCATTTTGATGCCTGATTTTGATTTCTTATATTTCTGGTCTTAGATCGTTGTTTTAATTGTTCTTTTCGTTAATCCCCGCACGGAATCGACTCGACTTATGGAACTTCGCTTTAGTTACGTACCGTAATAGAGTACCGAAGTGATGACGTCAATCAATGCAATGTTTGGAACCAGAATACATTCTAAACTGCATGTGTTTGGAACCATTGCCGCGGCAACTGACGTCAGACTTCGGTACTCTATGGGCGTATTCGAAACCCCGTTCTCGGGTAACCCGTGTTCTCTCAGGCTGGTTGCCAAATAAGGAGCATCAAAAGAGCGTGTGCACCCTATACTTTCCAATGGGCTACTAAATTATGCACTAAATTAAAATAAATTTCCATACTAATTAGCTACAACAGTGCTTGCAAGCAAGGGCGTGCTGTTACATAACATAGTCATTTTCACGGCGTGCCCTTGCAGATTAGCCCTGGTGCTGAGTCATGTGCGGAGCCAAATAATGAAGTTTGTATTCATACTAAAGAAAAGAAAAAAGAAAAATCGAGTAAAACAGAACCACTGAATAAGTATAATAGTTTAGGTTTTTGTCTGTTGTCTACGATATTTCTTCAGGTTGTTAAAACTCTGGGAGCTGAGAAATTTTAATTCCAAAAGGAACATTCTCATCCCATGAAATTCTTAATTTTATGCTCACTGGCAACATGTTCCCAGTATAATTTGACACATACTGGAGTTCTTTCCAAATGTCATTCTTTGGTTTTTAAATATATTATCTGTATTTAGTTAGTATAATATCATGGACGTCCATGAATTCAAAATTCAAACTTTTTTTCAAACTTATAATACATTGTTTACATCGTATTGTTTATGTTGTGAAGGATCTTCATTACTTATGCAAATATTAATACTACGAATGAAAAGAAAGGAAAATTTACGAGCTTACGAAAATAATTGAAATCGTGCAACAGCAATAATAATTGGCGAAGACAATCCCACTTCATTGATCCCATTTTTTAATAATTATTTTATACTGTCCCTGGACTGCATGAGAGCTTCCTGAATTTCACAAAAAATTAACGCAAGTTCCGGAAGGGCCTTAGTCCGCCATCTTTGTTCTTGACGTTCTTCATCTATTCCCCAGTAAGTGGGGAGTGAAAATCCTGTTCGTGAACACGGTTTGCGTTTTTGGAAACTCTCTTTAGACTTGGACAAGTCGTTAGACAGCCCTGTTTTGTCCGTCGTACAGCGTGGCATATTATGTCAGTGAAGCACACGCATGTTGTCAAATAATAGAGCGGTATGCGCTATACCCCAGACGAATATAATAAAACCGTCCAATTACCGACTTGATTTCAAGTCTAAAATCTCTTCAACACGCGAACGGGGTTTCGAATACGCCCTATATGTTTAAGTTTCAAAAGCGATGACTCCACGAAACGCACCTGATTTTGTTTGTATATAGGCCTAGACTCTGATTATCTCCTTTATTCGATGGTACAGTAGGAAGACGCCCCTCGTAGACAATGGTTATGGTAATTCGCTGTCCCTTTTTATGGTAATTCGTTTGTGCTATCCCATTGTAAGTTTTTCAGGTGAAAAGCGTTTTTGGACGTACATATGTATAAGTTTGACGTGTAGAATTGAATGTGAGAGAACCATTTGTGCGTTTGGGAGGGAGAGTTGTCTAAGAGTTTGAAGTTGTGAAGTGTTGTTGGGTCGCCGCCAACCGTAACCAGCAGGCGAGTGGATACAGCCACCGCACCGGTACAGGGCCGGCCAACCAAACTAACTGAAGGCCGAGGGCCACAGTCAGAAGTACGAGTTCAACGTAAATGATACTATATGATACTCTCCTCCATCATCATGTTTGACCAGAAGTCACATAGCGTTAGCCTGACTTCATGAGTAAATTCTCCCGAATTACCGTAAGTTTCATTCTATTGCCAGTATTTAAAACTGTGTGATTTTAGATTTGATTATTTTTACACCGAATTGGTATTCACTGTAATTCACTGATTTGTATTTATACTCGTGGTTCATACTTCATAAAGAACAGACAATTGTAGTGTTTTTGGTTATTTTAAATATATAGATGACCATTTTCCCTGGGTTGAGCAACCCCCCAATTCCTGTGAAACCGAACCTGTAGACGGCAAGGACCCAAGGTAGCCAGGCGGTGACTGATTTTTCCACTGCATGGAGCACGATAGTCCAGTCAAGGTTACCCGCCTGAATTCTGGGGGAAGGTTGTATAACCATAACTAAAAACCTCCGTTACTTAAATTGGTTGCTTTGATTTACATTGATTTAAGTTGCCATAGAGCGATTTCATTTGAGTTTACTTTGCTTTCTTTAACCAGTTTGGCATTATTTGAATACTTTGATTTGTATTTCTTTTTATGACTTACCAGTATTATATGGATCAGTTAATTTCCCGTTAACATTTGTTTGAGAGATTATACGGCAGAGTTGTATTCGAGTCCATGCAACTCCTTTCACAAGTCCTTTTACAAGCTCAGTCAGAAGTGCTTTCATAAAGCCGGCCACAAGTAACTGGATGAACAATGACAAAGGAATGCCTTTGTCACAGCTCATTTGAATAGCTTGTGATTGGGATTAGGACTGGAGGGCTTGCGATGGACTTGCAGGGACTTGTGAAAGGACTTGCAGGGACTCGAATACAACTCTGTTATACGGGATCATTTCACTATAAACATCTAACAAAAGAAAACCCACGCAGTCCTTTGTTACAAACAAAGGACTGCGTGGGTTTTCTTTTGTTAGATGTTTATAGTGTTTATTCCAAGCTTCATAAATTTGCTGATGCGAAGTTTCTTTTTTTATGCTGTGCTTATTAACATGCTAATTAACCTGCTATTAACTTGGTTAGATTTGAGAAGTTGCCTCCGCTATAATTTACCTAAGTTGAACTTAATGCATTTCGCACAGTTTTGTTTGAGTTTATTATTAAGGGAAAGCGCTGAATTATTTGGATCATTCCTGAGTTCTTGAGTGACTTCGCTTATTTTTGGAAGATCTCTCTAATTGACTTTGGCCATCTTGTAAATTTGTGTAAATAATTTAATTCATTACATTTGTATTTTGTTTATTTCTGTTCAATATTGGGTTTTGCCCTACAACGACGTATTTTTTAAATTCCTTAATTCAATTTACCCTTTCGTTCTTAAAATTAAAACTGCTTCTCCTTTGTGTTATTTATTGAGTTCACGGCAGAACTATACCGTCCAATCGGTTTGAGGGGAAATTAGTTGACAATTTTGGAAGTTTTTAGCTGACACAGTGGTTCCTGGTCACTATATTACGCATAGGGTGCGTTCGAGTAGCTTACCCGGATCGACTCGAGTGAAGGCAGACTAGTCAGCCACGAGAGCTGGGCTTATAGATGGCTCAAACGCCCTCTCCTGTTGATGTCACCTTGCACTAGAGTCGGCGGTTGTGTAGTTACGGGCCCCTCTTTATATTTGATCCATTTCGATTCAATGTTGTTTTCATCATTCCAAAATAAATTTGTCAACCTAAAGTATACTTCTCTCAATTCTAATAACATCATTTTTTGTAATTCTGAACAGTTTCTTGCGGTAGAAAATGCAATTTTCTTACGTGTTTTTCACCATCTTTATTTTCGTGTTGCGTTTTGTCATCTTCGTTGTCGTTTTACCACAATATTTCCCACAAAATTAAAAGCTCTGCCCTCTATCTACGACATTATATGGTTCAATAACTTAAAAGTGGATTTTGTTCTCTTGTAGGAACAGTCATTAACTACACAATCGCCCTTGAGGTCAGCCATTTCTAATTCCCCGCTCCAGTAGAATCTGTGGGTAATCAGACTTAACTACGCATGCGTGTGACGTAATTCCACGAGTGACTCTGCTCCGCGAGCAGGGTCTGTGGTGGCTGACCCGAGTGAGCCCCGGGTATGACGTCAGACCTAATCGAACGGCACGGGGCTAACCCGGGTGAGCTACTCGAACGTACCTATAGTTTGCCGGTGTCGTGTGCTGCCAGCTGGAATTCGCATACAACACGTTTTTTTGTTTTTTTTAATAGAAGTCTTTTTTTAAGATTTAAGAGCACAATGTTACTACTTTTTAGTAAAATTCAAAACCATCATCGCCAGTGCTGTAGTCGAGTCCGAGTCCGAGTCCGAGTCCGAGTCCGAGTCCGAGTCCTTTTGTGAATCTCAAGTACATGTACAGTGTTCTCGTTGACACCGAGACAGTACACAAATACTACACAGCATGGTCAAAAAGGGTATTTACGGTAATAAGAGGCTTAGAGGGGCTTTTAACACTTATGCGCTAATCAATTGCTTCCCCCACCTTTCCCGACCCCCGGGCTGCCCCACCCAAGATGTGGGTATTGTCACTTTTGAAGTGACCAAATCCCCACCCCTGGGGCACAATTTGTGTGACAATCCCCTACATATATGGGTGGGGCACCCCCACATCATGGTTTTTAACTTCTGATGATGGGGAAACAATGGCAAAATGAGTGACCAAAATCCCAACCCTGGGGCTTGAAAAACGTGACCAAACCCCCACATAAGACCTGGGGCAGCCCGGGGGAGGGGTGGGGGAAGCAACTGATAGGCGCATTATTGAATGACATTTAAATATAACCTATACATAAAGTCCATACATGACATACATGTATGTGATTTGGGGCACATAAACACCTGCAAATATTGTCTAGTACTTTACTCAAGCGAAAAATCCCTAAAACAAATTGGATTTGCACAGTAGTTTGAGAAACTTCAAAGGAACCTTGCCGTGACACAACATTGTGAAATAACTTTCAGCCATTATTATTTGAGATTATAAAAAAAAACTAATGGGCTTTGTGATGATACTGAACTATCCCAGTACCTTATTCCAATTTAAAAATAATAACGTCAAAGAAATAACACCTACTGCAACCGTGCAGAGAACATGTTTTTAAAAAAACTTTGAACAAAAATCACGCACTGCATGTGCCTCTAACGTCATAAAAACGTCGATTTTTTCAACTTTATCTGTCTTTTTTCCAAACCAAAATTGCCCCTGGAGATTTAATTATACTGAAAAATAAAAAAATGTATTCAACAAGATTTGTTTTACTTCAACCAATGATTAGTTTGCTTACTCAAAAACTGGTCTTCGGGAACATTCCTCTTTAGCAGGGCTGTAGTCGAGTCCCGATGTGAGTCTGATGACAAGTAGTAGGTCAAACTTTAGCTTTAACATAATGTTGCAATGATTTTTTATTTAAATTGTAATACACGAACTATTTTAGCAGACAAAACAAAATATGAGAATGTTTCTATGGTGCAGAAATTTAAATAAGTAGTTCAGAATTTTGAAATGTAGAAGATTAATGATGTCATGAATATCAGTTGGGAAGTATTGCTAGTACAAGCCTACTAGCGCGAAATAGATTTTTATGAATGAATCACTTTCGGCCAATCAAAACGTGTACCGCGCACTGCATTACAACCGATATTCCGTCTTCCGTATTCGCAAGTAATGGACGTCAAGCACCAGCCACATGACGTTGCGGCTCGATCGACTGGCAACTACACGGACACCGCCACTTCGCGCATGCATGCAGCGCATTCGATCGCACACGCACGTACGTAGAGCGAGCAAACGGCGAATTCATGCCATGTTTAATCCGGTACAGTCTCCGCGCGTCGCTGTTGGACCGACGTCTCGTCTAGACTTGATTTCAAGTCCGAGATCGCGGCTGCGATCGTGATCCAAGGTTAACTCACAAGAGGACGCAAGAGGGCGCTATTTCCGGCACTATTCTGTGATTGTATTGGCTATCATGTCAGGCCGACAAAAACCACGATCACAGACTTGGAACCAAGTCTACGTCTCGTCAGGCAAACCGTGCATACCTCGTCCCCATGGTCTACTTTCATCCTCGTTCTGGAAGCGTATTGCTCGAACACTATGGGGACGAGGTTGACGCGTACTGTACTACCGAATTAAGTACATGTGTGTGCAGGTTACTGACGGGATTTGCGAACTAAACACTCCGACTTCGTTACAAAATTGCGGTAAAATTTTAGGTAAAAATCGGCTTTTTTGGGCCGGACTCGGGCCGAGTCCTCGAGCTGGTCGAGTCCTTATTGTCCGAGTCCGAGTCCGAGTCCTGACTGTCCGAATCCTTGAAAATTTGGGACTCGAGTCCGAGTCCAGACTCGAGTCCTCCAGCACTGATCATCGCTGGAAATCGATTACCTGTGGATATCGTAACCAAAATTGTGCGTTCGAGCGTGTTACTCGCGTTAACACGAGTATACTCTTGAGCACACGAACGGCATGAGTATGACCCGAGTGTAACCGAGAGTGTATGACCCAAGTGTAACCGAGAGTATACTCCCGCTCAGACCGAGAGTATACTCCTGCACCGGAGGTGTCGTCACGTGATTGTTTCCACTTAACATTTTAAGATGGCGGAAAGTAAACATTTCGGACTTTCCCAAAGAAGTTTTGTTATCGTTTTTCGATTGTTGAACTTACCTTTGGATTATATATTGTCATAAGTATGATACATAAGGGAAAATGATAAACTATGTTCAAATTGGAGTGCTGTGGCCTCATGGCTTAGTGTACCGAACTCAAGATCTCAGTGATACTGCAGATTGTGGGTTCGAGACCGGCTGGGGTCATGGTGCGTGTGTCCTTGAGCAAGGCACTTTGTCACAAGTTGCTTCTCTCCACCCAGGAGTAAATTGGGTACCTGTGAGGGCAGTGATGGTTATGGGTTTGATTAACCCATGTTTGAAAGAAAGTGTACCGCTCATGTTTTGAGAAATTCATATTTTTCCTTCATACTCCTAATTGTCACCCTCCTGGGCTTATTCCAGTAACGGATTATTTTTAGCAAAAGTGTTCCGTTTTATTAGCCCATTAAAGATGCATCGTTTTCAAGAATATCAAGGAACGTGGTGTTCGGAGTTTCGTGTAAAATGCCGTCTTTGGAACGTTGTACAGAAAAAATTCATACCTTTCCTTAAGATTTATAATTGTCACTTTCCTGTGCACACTAAATATTCAGTAAGGGCTTATTCCAATCAAGCGTTCTGTTCCAGCCGCTTAAAGAGGCACCATTTTCTAGATTGAAAATGCTGCCTCTTTAAGCGGCTAATCGGAACAGAACGCTTGAGTGGAATAAGCCCTTACTGAAATTAAATGTACCCAGGAAGGTGACAATTAGGAGTATGAACTGAAGGAAAAAAGGACCGTCGGGAAGTGTAAACAAACTCGATCACAGAAGATAGCTTGCACATCGTATTGAATGTACTGGCTTTATTGTTCGATCTGTAAAACATTAAGGAACACAAAAATACAACTTTAAGTTTGTTATCTGGAAAATATGTGAAATAAACAGTGCTAAGGAAATGCCCCTTTAAAATCGCAATATCAGAATTATTGGGAAGTATAACCGCTCTAAATCATGTCTATTATATCTCTGAAGTCATCTCTATCAGTAGTCATCTATTAGTATATGGAGGGCCTAAAAGATTAGACAATTAATTTAAAAACCTAAGTGCAACTTAATATACGAGGTGCGATCAAAAAGTTCAGAGACTGCGCCCGTAACAAGCAAAAACCGTACGTGATTTAAATCTGGTCGCCATCCCCTTCAAAGTAGTCCCCTTGTGCAGCGATACACCGCTCCCAGCGCTCCTGCCACGCTTGGAACGCTCCCTGGAAATCCCGTTCCGTAAGCCCGTCAAGCACCATCTGCGATTCTCGCTGGATCTCCTCCACAGTGACAAAACGGTGACCCTTCAGCTTGAACTTCGTTTTGGGGAACAGAAAGAAGTCGCAGGGAGCCAAATCCGGTGAGTAGGGGGGTGGGGAGCGACGATTGTGTTGTTGCGGGCGAGAAACTCGCGCGTTTTTAACGCGCCGTGAGCGGGAGCGTTGTCATGTTGGAGCACCCAATTCGGTCGATTCACAACTCAGTGCGTCGCCAGCGGCAAGCCGGGAAAAGCCAATTTCCTACTTCCGGGGTCGACATCACGTCTATCGCGTTGTAAAGATGGTGGACAGTACAGCAGTATGGATTTCGCGCGAATGTGAGTGGATGAGTTAAAGCAATTTTTGACTAATCGGGGAATACCTTGTGCGGGAAAGAAGAGAGAGGAGTTAATAGATTTAGCGGAGAATGGGTGTAAGAAGTATGATTTGATAGCCGATGTCGACTTTTCCCCATGATGCACTGCGTCATTTGGCCTCTCCCCGGCTTGCTGCTGGCGACGCACCGACTTTTTGTGAATCGACCGAATTGCCAGCGCGCCACATTTCAGGCCGTTTGCGCCGAATTTTCTCCCTCAGACGTCTCAGAACGCGCGGTACAGTAGAACTCGGCGTTGACAGTCTGACCCTGGGGGGGGGGGGGGGGGGGAATTCACGGTGCATTGATCTCCATTAATAATGGGATCAATGACCCCGCGAATGTCAAAGAAAACGACGCGCATGCTCTTCCAGTCTTGGTTGCGCTCCAGACCTGACGCGCCTTCTTCGGTCTTGGAGACTGCGGGCTCTTCCACTGCAAAGACTTCTTTTTGGTCTCTGGGTCTCAGCCGTAGACCTAACTCTCGTCACCGCTGATGATCCTCGACATAAAGTTTGGGTCATCCCGGGCCTGTTGACGGAGATCCTCACAGACTTCAACACGGTGCTGCTGCTTCTGCTCAAGTTTCAGGTCCATGCATGAAATCGCAAATGCGCACGTACCAGTGGTCACAAAAATGCGTGTAACACAGGTACTGATGTTAATCAAGCGATGTAACTTGGAATACTTATACTCACGAAAGTTATTGCTTACACCTGCTATATGCACAGTACTGTGCTGCGCTCCGTTCGTTCGCAACAGGAACAGTCTCGGAACTTTTTGATCGCACCTCGTAAAATATCGAATTCTCTTTTTAAAAATCCGACATTTCCACAAAAGGGAGGGGGGATGAGTTCCCACGAGGCGGGGGGGGGGGGAGGGATTACCCCAGCTTTCCCCCAACCCTCCGTCAGGCTACGCCACTGCTAATGAAGGTTCACGATATATCCTTTTACACTGTAATGTTTGTAGACCGTAGCTAGTAAATGCCAGTGCTGTAGTAGAGTCCACCCAATCCGAGTCCTTGGGGTCCGAGTCCGAGTCCTTGTGTCCGACTCCGAGTCCGAGACAGAATCCGAGTCCGAGTGTGAATCTCAAAGTACATGTACAATGTTCTCGTTGACAACGAGACAGTACACAAATACTACACAGCATGGTCGAAAAGGGTACCGGTATTTACTGTAATAAGAGGATTTTATTTATGGAGAGCAGATGAGAACAAAATCAGAAAGAATTTAATAAACTTAATACATTTAAAAAATTCGTATTATGTCATTTAATATTGTCAGGAATACTGTACATTGGGGGGGGGGGGGGGGGGGGGGGGGGCATATTGCTTTTGTCATGACTAATCCATCATATCAATCCATCATGTTCAACATGTCCAAGGCTATTCCAAGACGGGAAGAGTATGCCATGGTCTAGAAATAGCCTATCCCTTCAATTATAGTATTTATACAGATTGTATTACACTTGAGAGTAAACAAAACGAACCCACAAAATGTTTCTCATGTTTTTTAAAAATAATTTAATGGTTTTTGCACTGAACGGAAGCTCATGGGTTACAATTTAATGCGGACTTGTATGGTAAAAAATTACTTAACAAAATATAGTAAAAATTTGTGAGTAGAACAGATGATCGGTATATAAAACTTGTTGTTGGTCTAATTCTCTAACTTTCTAGGCAAGCGAGTATAGATCATCTGTACTAACGGGCAACTGGAAACATTTGGGATCGTTTTTTTAATTGCCCAACATCAGACTCTATAAAATTACAGGCTCTATAAAATTACAAAATTTCTGTACGCTGTAGGCCTACCGGGATTTGTGTACTCACTGCAGATGACGGGTGAAGTTGGATGTCGTTCCACTAGTTTGAGAGATCGTAGCTTTGCAGAATTTACAAATTGCAGAATGCTTTTTCTTGCCAGTTTTGGGGCATGAATATTCCTTGTGATTTGTAAATCCATACTTAATCACACGGGACTGTGCCAACATGATGGAAATTTGGGACGAGCAGCAGCAGTATACATGTATCGATGTTCGAAATTTGCTATGCATGTACAAGTTGACCTCGAAGTGGTAGGTCAAACTTTAGCTTTAACATAATGTTGTAATGATTTTTTATTGAAATTGTAATACACGAACTATTTTAGCAGACAAAACAAAATATGAGAATGTTTCTATGGTGCAGAAATTTAAATACGTACTTCACAATTTTGAAATGTAGAAGATTAATGATGTCATGAATATCAGTTCGGAAGTATTGCTGGTATATACTAGCCTACTAGCCCGAAATAGATTTTTATGAATGAATCACTTTCGGCCAATCAAAACGCGCACCGCATACTACAAGTAAAACCGGTATTCCGTCTCCGAAGCGTATTCGCAAGTAATGGACGTCGAGCACCAGCCACATGACGTTGCGGCTCGACTGGCAACTACACAGACACCTCGCCAAACAGCGTATTCGATCGCAGGGACCGGTACTGATTTGTACGTCACACGCACGTGCGTACGTAGAGCGCGCGAGCAAACGGCGAATTGTACCCAGTCTCCACGCCGCGCGTCGCTGTTGGACCGACGTCTCGTCAGGCAACCGTCCAAACCTCACGTACTGAACGTACTCAACCTCATCCTTAGGGTCTACTTTCAGCCTGGATCTGGAAGCGTATTGCTCGAACACCATGGGGACGAGGTTTACGCGTGCTGTACTACGTACATGTAGGCTACTGACGGGATTTGCAAACTCCGACGTCGTTAAAAAATTGCGGTAAATTAAAGGTAACATTTTTCGGCCGGACTCGGCCCGAGTCCTCGAGCTAGTCGAGTCCTTATTGTCCGAGTCTGAGTCCGAGTCCGAGTCCTTATTGTCCGAGTCCGAGTCCGAAAAAATCAGGACTCGAGTCCGGACTCGAGTCCGAGTCCGGACTCGAGTCCTCCAGCACTGGTAAATGCGCGTGATTGAGGTTGAGTATGACGTATTTATACATTATGGAAAACTAATATCATATACGCACATAGTTATAGTTATGGAATCGCAACTATCGTGTATACCTTGAACAACAAAATAAGGTGCACGTACACGATACCATCGCGTGCGTACGAGGAAACAGAAGTAAGATGTACGTATATACACGATAGTTATGTAGGCTACACTGTACAAAAAGTATCCGTTATTTTACATCAAAAGTGATGGCAGCAGCGTCGCGAAACTTTTTGCTTATTTTAATTTTCACATAAAATGCTGTAGATTATTTTTGCAAGATTTGCGTAAAATAATTTGAAACTTTTTTGAAAAATTACTTTCGTATGTAAAACAAGTTCTGTAATTTTAACATCAAAGGAGCTGTAAAAAACAATTACAGTGCAGATCTGTTAAAAATTATCCGTAAATTACAGATTTTTTTTTACAGTCTAGCTTGCCAGAAAGTAACTACAAATTTACAGAAATTAATGAAGTGGGAAACAGACTAAATGAAAGTAATTAATGACATGGGTGTACAAAATAATGCTATACGATAACCTCCAAAACACTTATACGAGCTGGCTAATGTCGTGATTTAGCTTTATATTCAGCTTTTCTCACCATGATGAAGTCATGGTTTTCCATGAAGAATTTCAATATTTGAATATCTTCACCTATAATTATTTGTAAAAGATCTGAATTTTATTGTGGAATTGTTTAAATAATTACACATTATGGTCAAGAAAGTGTGTTTTTGGACTAAATACCACAATTTAACATGACTTTTTTTAACACAAATTTCCTCAGTTCTGATTGGTCAGTTGATGTGTAATGAGATTCGTGTAGGAGAACAGTAAATTTCCTGTAAATAAACAACACTTCGTTGGTGTTGCTGTTTATTTACAGAAAATTATGTTGTATTTTGACAAAGTAGTTTGTAAATTTGTATTAACTTTAAAACACGAAAACTACGGACGCGTGATGTTTTCTAGGTTACAGTAGGCTACCGGTATATACCGTAATTTTACGTCCAAAATCGGTTAAAACTAAAAAACGGCGATTTGTTTTGTTTTTTGACAGGAAAAAAAACCCGTTATTTTACGGATTTTTTTACAGTGTACGTAGTACGTACACGGAAAAAGAGAGCTCTGTTGTATCCAGAGCTTAGTAGTTTAGCAGAATAACCACATTGTACTATAGTACCGAAGTCCGATGTCAGTTGGCACGACAACTGGCTCCAAACAAATGGAGATTTCGACTGTTCCGTTGTTAACAGCCAGTCATGCAAACACATTTGACACAAAATAACAAAAGTATTCTGGTTCCATACATTGCATTGACGTCACCACTTCGGTACTCTATTATTACAGTAGCAAACTCTGGCCTGGGCTAATTGGGAATAGTGAATGACAGCATTCCTTTAACTATTTATGCCTAAAGTATATAAACAGTCGAAGAAATGTACCGGTACCTGAAGTGATCGGCAACATTCTCATGAACCTATTGCGCTACTCCTAATTAACCCAAAGAAAGTGGGAGTCGTTTAGTAAACTCATAAACGTTCCCACTTTGCTGGGCAGTACTGGATTATTGGAATTTCAACATTGCGCAGATTGCCACTATAGGCCCTAAGTATAAAAATTGGGATAATTACTGAACGTACTCAACCTCATCCTTAGGGTCTACTTTCAGCCTGGATCTGGAAGCGTATTGCTCGAACACCATGGGGACGAGGTTTACGCGTGCTGTACTACGTACATGTAGGCTACTGACGGGATTTGCAAACTCCGACGTCGTTAAAAAATTGCGGTAAATTAAAGGTAACATTTTTCGGCCGGACTCGGCCCGAGTCCTCGAGCTAGTCGAGTCCTTATTGTCCGAGTCTGAGTCCGAGTCCGAGTCCTTATTGTCCGAGTCCGAGTCCGAAAAAATCAGGACTCGAGTCCGGACTCGAGTCCGAGTCCGGACTCGAGTCCTCCAGCACTGGTAAATGCGCGTGATTGAGGTTGAGTATGACGTATTTATACATTATGGAAAACTAATATCATATACGCACATAGTTATAGTTATGGAATCGCAACTATCGTGTATACCTTGAACAACAAAATAAGGTGCACGTACACGATACCATCGCGTGCGTACGAGGAAACAGAAGTAAGATGTACGTATATACACGATAGTTATGTAGGCTACACTGTACAAAAAGTATCCGTTATTTTACATCAAAAGTGATGGCAGCAGCGTCGCGAAACTTTTTGCTTATTTTAATTTTCACATAAAATGCTGTAGATTATTTTTGCAAGATTTGCGTAAAATAATTTGAAACTTTTTTGAAAAATTACTTTCGTATGTAAAACAAGTTCTGTAATTTTAACATCAAAGGAGCTGTAAAAAACAATTACAGTGCAGATCTGTTAAAAATTATCCGTAAATTACAGATTTTTTTTTACAGTCTAGCTTGCCAGAAAGTAACTACAAATTTACAGAAATTAATGAAGTGGGAAACAGACTAAATGAAAGTAATTAATGACATGGGTGTACAAAATAATGCTATACGATAACCTCCAAAACACTTATACGAGCTGGCTAATGTCGTGATTTAGCTTTATATTCAGCTTTTCTCACCATGATGAAGTCATGGTTTTCCATGAAGAATTTCAATATTTGAATATCTTCACCTATAATTATTTGTAAAAGATCTGAATTTTATTGTGGAATTGTTTAAATAATTACACATTATGGTCAAGAAAGTGTGTTTTTGGACTAAATACCACAATTTAACATGACTTTTTTTAACACAAATTTCCTCAGTTCTGATTGGTCAGTTGATGTGTAATGAGATTCGTGTAGGAGAACAGTAAATTTCCTGTAAATAAACAACACTTCGTTGGTGTTGCTGTTTATTTACAGAAAATTATGTTGTATTTTGACAAAGTAGTTTGTAAATTTGTATTAACTTTAAAACACGAAAACTACGGACGCGTGATGTTTTCTAGGTTACAGTAGGCTACCGGTATATACCGTAATTTTACGTCCAAAATCGGTTAAAACTAAAAAACGGCGATTTGTTTTGTTTTTTGACAGGAAAAAAAACCCGTTATTTTACGGATTTTTTTACAGTGTACGTAGTACGTACACGGAAAAAGAGAGCTCTGTTGTATCCAGAGCTTAGTAGTTTAGCAGAATAACCACATTGTACTATAGTACCGAAGTCCGATGTCAGTTGGCACGACAACTGGCTCCAAACAAATGGAGATTTCGACTGTTCCGTTGTTAACAGCCAGTCATGCAAACACATTTGACACAAAATAACAAAAGTATTCTGGTTCCATACATTGCATTGACGTCACCACTTCGGTACTCTATTATTACAGTAGCAAACTCTGGCCTGGGCTAATTGGGAATAGTGAATGACAGCATTCCTTTAACTATTTATGCCTAAAGTATATAAACAGTCGAAGAAATGTACCGGTACCTGAAGTGATCGGCAACATTCTCATGAACCTATTGCGCTACTCCTAATTAACCCAAAGAAAGTGGGAGTCGTTTAGTAAACTCATAAACGTTCCCACTTTGCTGGGCAGTACTGGATTATTGGAATTTCAACATTGCGCAGATTGCCACTATAGGCCCTAAGTATAAAAATTGGGATAATTTCTTTGGTATCTATTGAAGATTTATCCTCTAGATTTATCTTTAGATCTGGCAAAGAAAAACTGGCCAGCCCCACCACCTCTGTTGTGGCTTTTAGGCTTGTGACTTCCATTGGGTGACTTCCATTGGGTGACTTCCATTAAAAACCAGACCGGACCGGACCGGACCGGACCGGTCCGGACCGGACCGGACCAAACACCCGTTACAGTGTTATGTGCGGGCCCGCTTCAAGATGGTTGAAGATTATTACACTTGCTAATGATGCGGTACGTATATATACCGTGTCAGCAAACCCCAAGAAAGATCTATCTATTTAATCAAACACACCGCGGCTGAGATGTGCTGGGCTGCTTCTAAATCTGTATCGGCATTAAAATGGAAGCGCTTCCACAAGGAAGGTCCAAATTCGGCAATTTGTATGCAGATCCGCCGAGACCCACTGCATGGGTGGATGCGTGTCTCCCTGTAAATTACAGAGATTATAAATAAATATGAACAAAAAGCTCGCGGTGAGCCCTTTAGGCAACATAAAATAAATTAGTTGTTTCTCATCAGAACCCTTGTGGCGAAAAGGTCCGTCAGGGCAATTTATATTTTATATTTTATAGAATAAAAATTTCCATATACCCAAGAATATATGTACGTCAGGACCTTTTGTATGTTATAATTTGTTCACAGCATTGAGTTACATCCATTCAGTTGGGATCGCAATGTTTTATTCAGAACAAAGAATGAACATAGTAAAATAGCATGCATGACTATTTATCAGCAAAACCAGTAAACTAAACAAAATAAATATGCAACTGACTTGTTTTTGTGGTCACCATTATCACAAACTGCTGTGCCGTGGTACTGGTAGGTACGATAAAGTATTCCATGCTGTACAACGCGCCAACTAGCAGCCCCCGGCCAACCAGCAGCCCCCATGCACGGTGCGTAACACGCTGGCCACACGTAGAATTATCCACACAGCCATTTATCACAAACTCAACCACTGGTCCACTTCTTGTCGCAATTTGTCGAAAGTTTTGATTTAAATAGATGACTGTCCTTGTTCGTCCAACTGTTTGTTGGTTTCTATGGGCGGCCATTAGGGCAAAAAAGACAACCGTAAAATTAAAGTAAAGCAAAAATAAAACAAAAATAGAATTCGAAAAAATAAACAATAAAGCTACAATTAACAATGAGAATGCAGCAAAATAAAATCAAGAACCCAAAACAAAATTAAAACGCCCAAAAAAATACAAAAAACAAAAAATAGAACGTTTGTGTTAAATGTACAATAAAACACAAAACTAACAAAATGCAGTGGAAATTAACAAATACCCGCGACAAATGAAAAATCCGCCACGGCAATAATACCCCCGCGACTAACGAAAACCCCGCGCTCATCATTGAAGCCACGCACGGAACATTATAAACCACTCAACGAATGAAAGCCACGTAACGAATATAAGTCACACAACGAATGTAAGTCAAAGATTTCTGCCAAAAAATAGTGGCAGTACCCAGTGGTACCACTACGTTTAATAGCTGCAACACGTGCAACTTTTAGGCAAGTGAAAAGTTTGTATTTGTATTTAAATGAGGTTTATCCTCCATACCATGTCATGAGACAGTAATCAGGTCAAACTCGCCCCCCCCCCCCCCCCCCTCCCCCTGCCCTGGCATCAGGGCATGCCTGGGCGATTATGTAGTGTAGGGCCCCTCTTTAGTTTTCATGAAATTAGCTGCATGAATTACTACTCTGCATTTTAGGTGAGTGTTTGGTTGATATATTCAGGGAAACGGAAGATATCGGCAATAAAAAAAACCGACCCTAGCTTGCCAACCCAATAGGAGTGTTTCCAGCTCTAAATGGCGAATCTCACATGTCATGAGCCTAGACTAGGCTAGACCTGGAATTTTCAAGCTAGGGTAGGCCCTAGCCCTACAAATAGGGCTGTAAATGGTTCCTTTTTTAACTTCTGGATTTTTACTGTCACCATTACAGCCCTACTCCAACGGCATCCCGGGCCGCGCCGATGGGCCGGGATGTCGAGGATAGGGAGGCTAACGAGACATATGGAGTGATAGACCGTAGGGTACCAGTCTGTGCAGACTGGTTCCCTGCTTTTAGTAATTTTTTAGGCTTTATATTCGTTGCGGGACTTCTGGTAATTTTTTGGCACTCGTATCGCGCGCCGGACTTGTATTCGTTGCGTGACTTACATTCGTTGTGTGACTTATATTCGTTGCGTGACTTACATTCGTTGCGTGACTTACATTTCAATTTCTGGTTTATTCAAATAACACCAAGTAAAAAGTCAAAGACTTACACGACTTGGTTTACAAAGGTAGAATAGAAACAATTAAAAATTAAGTAATTACAGCATTAAATTTAAATTTCATTGCTAAAAAGATGCTTGGATACACCAAACAAACAACCGATTAAAAAACACACAAATATACAACAAAAAAGCAACGGGTGCAAAACTATAAAGATTGGGTGTTGAGAATATGAATCATTGAAGGAACCGGGGATTGTTTATATCTTTGAGTTTTTGTCCGAGGATTAAGAAATTGTTGTGTATGTCGTAGAGTATGGTTTGATAAGTACTCAGATTTTCGCTCGTTTGGTAATAAATGGCGATGCCTATCAGATGTAAGGAGGGTTTTTGCAAATTTAGAAATCAAATGCTCATGGGATCAGGGAAAAAAGAGAAGCATTACAAAATTAATGACTTACCGGTATAGGAATAAATGTCAGAAGGGCATAACGATGTAGACATTAGGCCTACATCATCGTTCCAAACAACTCATCAACAATGTTTTGAAGCAAATACTGGTGAGAAATAGATTCCAAACAAGTTATATTTAACACGGATATTGAACTTAAACATGGAACAAAGGAAATGTAAAGTCAGAAACCTGTACCCTTTCCCCCCACCTTCGGATGACATCATGCTTCAGGCCCGTAGACTGGGGGAGGGGGGGGGGGGGGGTTGGGGGTTTGAACGACCCCCCCCCCCCCCCCCCCCCCCTCGGTGACGAGTTCCGCTCAGAAATATAGAAAACATTAAAATACAAAAAGAAAATCGGTATTAAGTCACTATAACTCAGGCTAGCCTACTACAAATTTTGCCTTAAAAGTACATGTATCACTGAATGTTCCACTTTGATATGGTAAATGCAACGTGTACGACGGTTTAACACTTCGTGGTAGGGCCTACGTATTTATGCACGTGTTCACAATGTTGCGCATAATAGGCCTGTGCCAAAAGTTCCACTTTGGAATAGTAACCCTTTTTTCTCGGTTTCTTTTTTAGGTTTACCCTGTATAATAAGCATGCACGAGGGCGCTAGATATAGTGACGTCTTCAGACAACTTTATAAGGTTGCAGTATAAAACCAACCTGGTCGACCTGCTGTTGTGGCTATGTTGGTACAGCGTAAGATTTTGGAGCACGAATCCTCGGTTCGAATACCTCGGTTCGAATCCTCGGTTCGAATCCTCGGTTCGAATCCTCGGTTCGAATCCTCGGTTCGAATCCTCGGTTCGAATCCTCGGTTCGAATCCTCGGTTCGAATCCTCGGTTCGAATCCTCGGTTCGAATCCTCGGTTCGAATCCTCGGTTCGAATCCTCGGTTCGAATCCTCGGTTCGAATCCTCGGTTCGAATCCTCGGTTCGAATCCTCTGTCCAGCTTACATTTCTTTTTCTTGTACTTATTGTGGTATGGAGGATTTCATTTAAAGGAAACATGCTTCTCAAACTGGCCGGATCACATAGTATTTCATAAATAAATTCATTTATATGTATTAAATGTGAATTAAAAGCCAAACTGGTTCCAGTGAAGTTTTAGTGTGATTATTTGCCGCCCAAAAATTGCCCCGTCCCCTTTTTGGAATTTGTTGAGACTCCAATTGAGGGCGCTGTTCATGACGCAGACCGAGGCACCGAAATTCATGGATCGACTCGATAGTCTGGACCCGGTAAATGACGCATGTACATCGTATACACACCAGGTCTACACGTGCAATTTCGTAAGTTGCAACAACTAACATCGAACTTACCCTGTTCTGATTTTCTCCCTTTTAGCGAAGGCTCCTCGGGGAATGGGCCGTTTAACTGCTCTCGCCTGTACCTTACTCACATCTGGGAACTTTGTTGGGATGGCAGTGGACTTGAGCATATTTTTAATGGTCATCCCATGATTTGAAAATACCAGTATCGAAACACGACGGCTTAAAGTGGTCGCTACAAACGCTGAGAAGCTGTCCAAATTATCCGATATTTTCCATCAGTTGGAAATAAATGAAGGCTTACTCCACCCTTCGTTGTTTTGCTGCACCCAGCAACCACACACCTTGTCGGCATGGCCGAAAAACACTATATTTCCTACTATAAAGACCCTAACCTGCGCCATCTTGGAATCTTGGAATTAGAACCGCGCCATCTTGGAAAAGTGCGTCACGTTTGGTCGGGTGACTCGGCGTGGTGTCGCCGGTGATCGGGGGCGAGGAGGGTACCAGAGTGCTTCCCGGATGCTGGATCACGTGATGATGTCTCCCGAACGGCCGTGCTGCGATAATGTCGGATTGGCTGTTTCTAACAGCCCTCCCGATTGGTCCCTGATGCGAGAAACCTCCCGAACTGCCGCCTTCCGGCGTGTCCGATTGGCTGTTTCCAACGAGCCTCCCCGTTGGTCGGCCTAACCCGCTGAATCCTCGGTGGTGCCGCGATATTATTCCCCCTTGCCGACTGCGGGTTTGCTCGAAACGGGGTACCGGTTACAGTCACGATGTCCGGAACTGGCGCCTGCGTTTAATATGGCCGTTTTTTGGGGCTAGCTGAATTTTCATGCCAGGCTGTTTTCACGGCAAGATGCTTTCGCCTATATTGCCAATACGGTGGCCGATAAACAACGTATTTAGAAAATATAAATGTAAATCTTCAAAATCAGTCGTCTCTCTCTCTTCCAAATAACTTTTAAGGCTCACGCACCATTAGGCCTATGCATATAGGGCGAACGGGCGCTGTTCATAAGGCCAAAAAATATTGTTTTCCCTCGGACAGGACAAATTGGAAAAGAGGGTTGGTCGGTCGGGTATTTTTTTTGTATTCACGCTCACCCGGGCGTGTTTAGGCTAGGCCTACACATTGAACCCCCATGTTTAACACTTTTTGAGACATAGAGGCTAAGTTATGTTTTCATTGATATGGTAAAAAAAAAACGCCGAACCTGAATCTGTCGATTTTTACGGTCGGTCGGTTCGAGGGCAACACAACAATTGTTTTGGTCCTATGACCAGAATACCGTACGTGTGCATAACTACTTGCAATAGACGAATTACTTTTCCCAATGATTTTGTACTTTTTGTAAATGTTTGGGAATTTCAAAAATATTATCCCCTACAGTATGAAAATAAATCTTGGCGGCTGCTAGCAACATTTGTGCGTAAAGCGCGCAGCGGCCAATGCGCAATCCAGATTTTTATACATGGATATCAGTGGGCTCAACTCATTCAAATTAAAGAAGGATTTTCGGTTAAAAAGCTGAAATCAGTCAAAAAATGGCAGAAAGTTCACATTTGTCTCAATTCAATGTCCGAATTAAACGGTGCAGAAACAGTACGGTAGCCTAAGTCAAATTAAAGACGGATTTTCGCCTTCGGTTAAAAAAAGCTGAAACAAAAAGCTTAACATCGGTCTTAAAGTGGCCGCCGGAATGCCGTTTCATGAAGTTTTGTACCATTCTAAATATCCGAACAATTATTTTTTTATTAAACAAATTAAAAGATCAACCTTCGACCTCCAACCTAACTGGTGCCCAATACAACGGTGCAGAAACAGTCAGCCCAATTCAAATTTAAGACGGATTTTCCGGTAACAAAATAGAAACCTGTCATAAACAGGCAGAATTCCATTCCCTAAAATTGTGTACCATAAGACAATGTTAGAAGTGCCCCGCCGCGCGGTCCACCCATCTAGCGGGTGCCGCGCGAAGCGCGGCATCCCGCTAGTGTACACTCAATGCATACGCGTGATGAATGGGGCCGGCTCGCGCAGCAGAATCTGTAATGTGCCTCGATCTACGTCACACACTTATGTTAAAAAGGGTCCCACTCAGGGGGCGGAGTAGCTTGGACAAACGTTTTCAAAAAATTTGTTCTCATATTTAATCTGGAAAATAATTGTCTCTGGACACAAAATATCATTGTCAAGATAATACTTTATTGTTTTAAGCAGGAATAATGCAAATAAATCCTAAATCATGTTTCCTTTAAGGGAAAACAAGTCCGAGAACCTGTCTTGCAGCTTACATAATAGCCAACTACACAGAAACACTCGTGCAATTAGTAGTGCATAGGGTCTGTATAGGTAAAACCCCGCCCCCTTTTTGTGCACGTCCTATGGGGATTGCGGAGGGGGTGTGGCTAGATTTGAGGAGCCGATTTGAGGAGCCTGTTTGAGCAAGTTGGATCGATCCCATTCGTGTAGGAGGGGTGTTGACTTGCGTAAGCGAATTCAAGACAGTGATTAGGCAATAGACAATTATGGAATCGTATTCTAAAAATGAGTTTCAAGGTTACTGGAATTTCAGAAATGACTGTTTGTGTCAAAGTTAAGAATGAACCCTGATATAAAATGTCACTGAGCAATAGGAACGTCCGCACGTACAATGGAACAACCGCAAGAAAATGTGTTGTAATGACTCATGTATTGTGCAATCACACGGAAGGGTGTTATGTTTGTACCGGTCATGTTGTGATGATTGAAAATATGAAGACGTACGTTTTGTATTAAAAGTTGTGGTAAAGGAACACTCACCGGTGAGTAGCACGGTATAGTCCCAAACTATGAAGATATTCACGGTAAATTCCAGAGAGCTATAGTAATAATCCATAGGTCCTGTCATGGCCAGCCCCCGGCGGAGTGATGGTCAGCCCCACAAATTGGTCGCACCGATATTCTTCATATCTTATCGGATGCAACACTAGTTGCACAAAGAATATCCGGCCACATTATTACCAGAATCAAGCAAGTAAAATTGTACCCCAAAACAAGACATAGCGTACATACGTACTGTACGTGTGCGGTGGTGGTATAAACACCGCGTATAGCTCACTGATGGCCGTATTGTGTTACTGTACCCATGGAGCCATGCTGTACCCTACGTGTTTTACATACATGTACATACCGAGCTGGGTAGCCGTGGTGGTTCGATCATGAAGAAAAAACTTCCTCCATGGTTCGATCAACCTGTCTTGAAGTTTAATCCCCAGATAAAAGCCTCGCTAAAGACGGTGTTGGGTCACATCGATTATCTTTAACCACAAAACCTTCGTGCGTGTGTGTGCACTTCGGAATGGCTCGAACATCCAAGCAAGTTGAAAACTAGAGCTCATTATTACAAAAACTTAAACCGTACTTCAGTTTCGTCCAAGGTTACAGAGCCATGGTTACCTTTGTGGAGCGTGCCGTATTTGTTTACTGACAAGATAGCTGATGAGCTTACGTGATCCCTTAATTGGCAGCTAAGCAAGTCATTACCCCGCTCGACATAATGGACGATGCAACGTTAATTGTACAAACACAGACACTAAACTATGGCCTTGGTGACTGCCCACAAGCAAACAGGCAGGGATACACGGAGTCTATTATGATAACCGTCATGTAAACCTATTCCATTTTGCAATGAAACTCAACTAAATTCAATGTTTGTTCAAATGTATTTAAATATGTATATATATATATATATATAAAATGAAGCAGAACTGCGTAGCACTGATGAAAAGTACAAAGTTTGTTAAAAGTTTATGCAGTGCTCACCAAGAATATTGGAGCTGAATTTTCGGCCTGACTAGGCCTTCATCGGAGCTGGGAGTTGGACTGGTGGTTTGAATGCAGAAAATTCCACATTCATACCACCTGGCGTGAGCGTTCCGAGCTTGTATATGATGCGCTGTTCTATCTCCAAGCGCTGAGCGTTCGATGTTGTCATGGTCAGGACGCACACGCGCATGTTGTCACACGTGTGCGGTTGCTTAGAGAAGTGGCGCGCCACAGGGTGTCCGGGGAGATTAAGTCGGACACTTCGAAGGTGCTCAGTATACCGGTCTGCCAAACGACGCTTCGTTTCGCCGATGTAGTGTTCACCGCATAGTTGGCAGGAGATACAATACACAAGGTTGGAAGATATGCAAGTGAATTGTCCTCTGGGTGTATAACTGCCTTTGGGACCGTCGATCTGGGGGGGATTGTGGATGGACCTGCACGTATTACAGCGAGGGCGATTGCAGGCTGTAGTGCCGGTGTTAATGTTGTTGACAACGGAGACTGGTGGGAGGATGGATCGGATTAAAGTCTGTCCGATGGACTGGTCACGTCGGAAAGCAAC
Organism: Hippasteria phrygiana; assembly: GCA_037893225.1. Taxonomy (NCBI): domain Eukaryota; kingdom Metazoa; phylum Echinodermata; class Asteroidea; order Valvatida; family Goniasteridae; genus Hippasteria; species Hippasteria phrygiana. Next base: position 917,912 of record JAZGUH010000559.1, on the reverse strand, counting down.
GAGGGGAGTGGAGTCTCCATTGAAGATATGGTTGGTCAAAGGATTAACTTGGAGCGTGCGGAAGTATTTCATGATGATAGCACGAACTCGCAGGTTAAACGGGTGGTAGGTGAGGACCAATGGGATGCGCTTGTCGGCATTCTTAGTCGATGGAGTAAGCGCTGTCTTGCGGGTAATGGCTGAGATTCGACGCAAGGCATTTGATGTGATGTCTCTGTCCATGAAAAATGTGGCCATTTTTGAAGCTTGTTGCCTGAAATCGTTGTCATCGCTACAGATGCGTCGAAGTCTGAGAAACTGTGAGTAAGGAATAGAATCCTTACAAGACTGCGGATGTGAGGAGTCGTATTGCAGATAGCTGTGAGAGTCAGTTGGCTTGTAGAACATGGAGGTTACTAACCGTTCACCATCAATCCGAAGTTGAATGTCGAGGAAAGGGATGTGAATCATCACTATGGATGTGAAATCTCTCTATACCTCCATCCCCCACGCGGACGGTTTGGTAGCCTTGCAATACTTCCTCGAGCGACGACCGAACCCCACGCCATCATCTACGACTCTCGTTCGTCTTGAAGAACTAGTTCTGAAGCTCAACAACTTTACATTCAACGACAGACACTACACTCAACAAAGTGGAGTCGCTATGGGTACGCGCATGGGGCCAAGTTACGCCTGCCTTTTCATCGGGTATGTCGAAGCTAACCTGTTCGAAGACTACACTGGTCCATTGCCTCTGCTCTACAGGAGGTACATAGATGACATAATTGGTGTAACATCATCCACAAGGGAGGAACTGAACAACTTCATTGATTTTGTCGGCAAATATCACCCTGCCCTGCAGTTCACCTCAAAGAAAATATAAGACCCGATCTTGTCAATTGCTTCCTCCTCCCCCTTTTCGTCTTGACCACTACGCTGGACATCTTCGATCTTACTATCTTCAGTTGGAGTACCACTCTCCATTGCCGGCTGCATATAACATAGGTGGTCTTGGGGCACATACTCTCTGCATACGGAGCAGTATTTCTCCCCGCATACGTGTTTCTTTCCATTGTGGCGTTTCCGACTCACGAACTGGCTGCAATCGTGACACCTGTAGTGGGTTTTACATACGAAATTGCCTGAGCCATTTTGTTTTAGATGATTCTCTAAGCATGTTTTGCTTCTGAAGTTCCGATTGCAGTCGCTGCAGTACACTCACTCTTCCTCAACACAGTTGGTTTGAAAGCAGAGCTTGCAAGAATTTTCGCAACGGTGTTCTATTTTGGTGTTATAGCCTTTTAGACACGATCCACAAAAGTAGCTCCGATTGAGGAAAGCAGGCATCTTGGTAATGACATCGTAATGACCGTGGTGGTAGTACAGATAAATCTGTTTATCGGCTGGTGGCCCTCTGTAAATGATGGCATTGATGTGACCAGGATCTGATAGCCAGGGAGAACACGTTGAAACAATTTGATTTCCTCTACTCCGCATTTATTCAGAGGCATTCCAGCTTGCCTGTGGAGATCTTCAGCGAGATGCTGTTGAATGGTATACATCCTTTACGGATAGCCTCCCAACTTCCATGCCCCTCAATTTTAGCTTTTGCTGTGACTATAGCTCTACCGCAGCACAGTTCATCTTTGTTGTTAATTAATTTGTATGATGCATTATTTCTCTTTGAGAAAGCGTTCGAAATTGACGTAACGTTTCTTGGGGATTTTACCGCCCAGAGGCATGGCCACGTGGGTAATGTTAATCTGAAGACTGCTGAAACTCTTCGTTGCTTTGAATCACCTGCTCAATCCGAGACAGAAATCTCTCCTCCGTCAACTGGGCCCAATTTCATGGCTCTGCTTACCGTTAGCGAAAAATCCCCGCTTACTGTAGCAGAAAATTCTGTGCTTACGCAAGCGTATTTCACGCGTTAGCGGGGAATTTTGGCTCCTGAGCATGCGTATATCCCGTAACTATGGATTCTGTGCTTACAGGGTTAGCGCACAATTTTTCTGCTAGCGCTGTTAGCGCAAAATGGTGATCGTAAGCGCGGAAAGCTGTGGTTAGCAGAGCCATGAAATTGGGCCCTGATCTTTGGTGATGAACGGTAACTGGATCGGGTAGTCGAGCTCTGGACTCATCACCACCACACGTACAAGATCCTTCGGACCAGCGCCATTTGTCAACGTCTCAAAAAGACTGTCGAAAACACGATGAAGCGTGTCAAGGACGGCTGCATGATTATAAATATCGAGGTTGTCCTTGAATGTGACGCTGTACTCCAGCCCTGTGGTGTTGAACTTTTTCATATGAACTTCTTTCACTCGATTGACGCTGTAGAGATCTCGGATATCCTCGACATTCTTAGCTTCGGTGATTTTGGGTCGTTTTGGTTCAGGTTCTCCATCTTCAGTCTCCCCATATCCCACCTGCATACCACCATGCTGACTACGGAGATGGCGATGGTAATTGTCCCGACGAGCAAACACCTTGCCGCACACGTTGCACTGGTGCTGGTTAGCATCCTCGTGACGGGCTACTTGACGATTTAAATTACCACGCTTGAAGAATGATTTGTTGCACACGTCGCAGGTAAACATCGTTGCAATATCTGTTTAAAAAAAGAAAAGAAAAATAGTGGTTAGTTAGGTTTGCAAAATAACATAAAACCAAGTCCATAAATCTCTAAGAGGTTTTGTTAAGTTTATACATGTACAGGTGCCCTCACACCATAGCGATCACTGCAGTTGCGTATGGTTGCGAATACAAAATAGTGGTCATAAGTTCCGAACGCAACTCACACGCAACTAATAGGTTGTATAGGTTTGAAGTACGCAACAAGCACGCAGGTGATCGCAGACACACGCAGAGTAAGTTCAGAAATGTTGAACATGTTCAATAATTCTCTGCGATTGCCTGCGATCAATGTATACGCAACAGGGACGCAGCAGGTACGCTACGCACGCAACACGATCGCAACAGGTACGCAACTCATAAGTTATGAACGCAGGTGATTGCAGGTCCAAATTTGAGGTATCTGGCCAGGTTTTGGTAGCGTACATGTTGCGAATGTGTTGCGTACCTGTTGCGATCATGTTGCGATCTTGTTGCGTGCCTGTTGCGATCCTGTTGCGTGTGTAGCGTACCCCCAACCTATTGTGCTTATTCCCAGCGTATCCCCAACCTATGCCCTGCGTATCCAACCTATTAGTTGCGTGTGAGTTGCGTGTTAGTTGCGTACTACATGCGTGTTGAGAAATGGTATAAATAGTGGGCCTTTTCTAGATCGGTGTCAGTTGTTGGTGGACCTCCGAGGTGACAACATGGAGCTACCTCTTGCTGTTATTGGACATCAGTTTAATCTGGTCAATTCGCAACTACCACGCAACTAGCACGCAGGTCCAACGCAACTTGTAAGTTTTGAACGCAACTCGTAAGTTCTGCACGCAACTCACACGCAACTCGCACGCAACTCGTACGCAAGTGATCGCAGATATTGGGGGATCATAAGTTCAGTTCGCAACCCACACGCAACCCACACGCAACCCACACGCAACTCACACGCAACCCATAGGTTGAATAGGTTAGAAATTGACAAAATTGTTGATTTGGGTTGCGTTTGGTGCGTATAACAATATTTTTTACACGCAACTCATAAGTTTCAGCATACGCTATGGTGTAAGGGCACCTTAACAAAAAGTTTACACAAGCTTGCCTTCTGTAAAATGGTTTTCTATTCAGAGCTCCAGCTGTCTCACAATCACTGTGCTGGGAGCTTATTGCGTAAAGTCACAAAATTATTGCCTGTGATCTTGTCACGCGGCCATGCATTCAGGCCGTGATTAGAATGAAGGAGTAAAAATTGTGTTCATGGAGCCGTTTTTGGTGACATAATTAGTTGTTTTTATAGCAAATTGCTGAAGATTTTTACTGGAGTTCATGGAGTTACTACATTTGTCCAAACTATGGTACGTGTAAGTTAGATTGCTTAGCGCATATTCATTCGTTTTTGAAAAACAACGAAAATAGCCACGTTTTTTTTATGTGCACGAGCAAAGACTACAAAGGGTAGAAGAAAGAACTGAACTTGACATACACGTCGTTTCTAATTCATGCAATAAAACAAGCAAAAAGTTTCACAAAATGAACCGAATTACTAAACAGTTGATATTACAAGGATTATTTAGGATAATCATATTTCGTTTCTATATGCTGTGTGGTTTCTTTCTCATTGTGCGTCAAAACTGCATAAAATAACTTTGGACTATAGGAAATTGATGGTCAAACGTACCTTTGACAGATTGTCAACTAAGAATAATAATAATAATAATAATAATTTGAGAGGCTAATCATCCTTACTCGCAGCTGGGATGCTGAATTGCGAAGGACGCGGCTACAACGTGGTCGAGTCGCTGGCACGTCCGCCGATGAGCGATTTCAAAGGGCGCACTCTGTCGGATCCCCAGGGACAGTAAATAGCATGGTGCCCTGTTTACAAATAAACATGTTTATTACAACTCTGGCGATTCGGGGGACGCGTCTCGCCTTGTTGCATAGCTGCTCACACGTAGCGATATCGTACTATTGAGCTCGAAGGATATCACAGTTTTTAGTGAAAAGTTACGTATATTGCTAGATTAAGAATGCCTCGTGAAGTTAGAAAACACTGTTGTATTTGCATAACAGGAGTAAGTTGTATATTTTTTTGGCATCTAGTGTATATAAGAACGATATCAAACCTTGGCTTTTGCTTCAAGATGAACGTGACTGAAGGTGATCTGTACACAAATATTTAACAAACAATGAACTTGTTTTAGAAGTTCTGCTTGTACGAAATAAAGTCGTTGTAAAAGGAGCCAGATGATTGAAAAGGTAGAAAAAAAAAATCATATCTGGCAGTTTCCTTCAACTTCCAGCGCAGCCAAGCTCGCTCGGGTAGGACTACTCCGTCAGCGGCAGGAACACGTCCCTCAACCCCAGCAGCTTTGTATGATGTTGCTGCGCAGCGCGCTTGGAATATAAAAAGAAAAAAACAAGAGCATGCAACAGCATCCCAAGCAGCAGGCTTGAAAGTTTGCACTCAGTTCTCAAGGGAAACAATAAGTGGATTGCCTGGCCTCATGCTAGAGACTTTGTGGGTTTTTTCTTTAAAACCCTAGAAAAAGAAGCAAGGCAAAAGTTGTTGGGAAAACGACGAGCAATGAGATCTTCAACAGAAGTTCATTACAAGTATGAGTTTGGTTCTTTCCAGGGAATTTTTTTTTTGGGGGGGGGGGGGGGGGGGGGGCCACTGCTCACTTCAGCCGAGTTATGGATGTTAGAAAATATGATAAAACACATCACAGAATCGGTTGCAACAAACATAATGGTGAAAAGCTTCAGTGATACATTATGACTGCATATTTCAAAGTGGTAAAAGTACAAAATTTCACCTTAATGATGAATGTCAAGGACAGTCACTCTGTAAATCACTCAACTTGTTGGGAATATTCGAAGGTGGGAAAGATGATGGGATCAACATTGATGCAGCATTCAACCCCGTTTTTGAGGAACTTCTGGAGATCACTGGGGCATCTCAAAGTTGCAGCTCCCAAAAATTCAAGGTTCATCAAACAATCAGAGAACATTTGTGTAGGCTTTGTGAAAGTTAAATAATTTTTCCCTCTTTTTCCCTCTATTTACTTTTACATTTTTCATTCATATAAAAACCATTCTGTCCGAGGAAAAAAATATTTAACACACAATGCTTAAATTGTACCTTTCTGGAAAAATTAAGGGTTTTTCACAAAACCTTAATATTTTTCATTTTACACAAAGAGGTCTTAAAAACTGATGTGATAGGCTACTTTGGTATTTGAGTCATGAAAGTCAATGGTCAAGTCTGGTCAATTGTAGTCTGGTTAAGTGGATACATGATAATTCACGAGGATCTCTTCTCTTTGGTGAGTCAGATCTTTGAGTCATTTGCCATGTTTAAACAAGACATGGGTGTGATAAGAGGACCCATGATAGCAACTAACAAGAGATCGATATCTGATGCAAGTCCATGCAACATGAAAACAGTGGCATAACTTGGGTTGAACTGGGGGGGGGGGAACTGAAGGCAACAATATAATCTTTTTGTTGAAGATTTTAAATGGGGGAGAGGAGGCGGCACGTGTCCCCCATGCACGCCCATAGTTACATGTAGGCCACTGTATGAAGCATGTATTGTACTTTGAACATCCTCCGCAAATATTTTGTTCAGTGCTACTTTATGCAATTCTTTATGAAGTAATCAGACGATGTATGACTGGGCGTCTTTCTTAAGCATCCCCTGATGGCGGTCATCCATGTGGTACTTTAGAGAGAAAAAATCAAGTAACCAGACGACTTAGGACTGGAAGACTTTAATTACTTTAGCACTCTTTGATGGTGATCACCACTGTTTAATCAGAAGAGAGTACTACTTCCCTGTGATGGCAACCTGTAGAGTCTGCTTAATTTGTTTCCCGCAGCGAACACGAATAGTAAAGAATTCAGAATTGGGGTTCCTTGTTTAGTTATTTAAAGAAAAAAAAAGAATAAAAAATAATCTTCTTACTTGGATTTCAGGTACAATGCATATACAATGTATTGTGGAAACTTGGGCAATCTGGATCTATGGCAGGGCGAAGGGATTAATCCAGGGGTGGGTCTAGTTTTAGCTAAAAAGGGGTGAAAACTCGGGGGGGGGATGTTAACAATAACAGGTATGCACCGCTTTTGTCTGCATAATATTAAACCTGCTTCCTTTGAGTACATAAAATAGGTAGTTTATGCAGAAATAGCATGTCTGCCCCCTGCATGCCCTCTCCCATGAGCACAGAGAGCTTACCCCCCCCCCCCCCCCCCCCCCTCCCCCCAATAATGCTGGACCTGCCCCAGTGATATTTAAATGGAAAGATTTTACTTTAATAACCCCACAGCAAAATCTTGGAAAAAAATTAACTCTCCTTGATAAAAACTATCAAAATATGTGGCTCAGCCTGTTATTTCAAGATTTATGTCAGCAAAATCTGTAAAAATTAGGCAGAAATCAACATGTGCCAACTTGAAAAACATCTGCATGTAGCACAAATAACACAAACTTTCTTCCCCTATATTGGAGGAAGAAAACACATTCTTCCTCCATGATTGCACAAACATTTCCCAACTAAGTTCTCAAATTCCCCAAAGGTTGTGCCAAGTGTTTATACAATTCTGAAAACAGACGGATGATTCTTTTCCAGAATTTGCTTTTCCTGACCGATTTTGGTAGGATGTATACTGAAGTAAAATCTTTCCGTTTAGTGTTTATACAAAATACGTGTAGAATTCATCGTGCATTGAGTACATGTACATTCGCTATGCATGCTCACTACGTTATATTGTACATGCTCTAGTCTTATCTTGCCACCACCAAGCCTACTTACAATGTCGAAATTATGCTGATTGTAACACCCATCAGCATGTTGATGAACGCTGGAATAAATCTACTTCCCGTCCTTTTGACCACAAACACGACCAATCTGTGAATACATTCATTTTCCACGTCCAAAACACCCACAGAATCAACGCTGCATTTCCCGCACGCACAATGTTGCCACGTCAGCCATTTTTAAATACCCACTGAACGTCAGCACGTGCGAAGACGCACATAAATCACAAGGATTCAGTGGAAAAATGCTCCTTTTAAAAATATTGGCCAGGGGCAAATGGACTAAGCCAATGTTTTTATGCAGATTTTAGATGTTCAGCTAAGTCTTACAGGTATAATTGAAGTGAGTATTGAAGCCATTCGTCGAGAAAACAATTTTTGTTGCACGACAGCTGTTCTCCGTCTCGGGAAATTCCACGGGTATGAGTCATGCATATTTGACCTTGGCATACACAATGGAGTCGTGTGACCAGGGGACGCGGAGAGTATTATAGCCGAATCACTTCGGGGTTGTTGCCAAAGAGTTCCTCCACACACAAAAAATAGATTTTGGCCCCAAAAATCCTTGGATCTGGTCTATCTAAAACATTTTGGGGAGGGATAAATATCGATGACGTCATCACTTAGCAAAAAGAAAGTCAGCAGAGGCAATTTTTGTGCAGATTTTTGTCTTCTAGTGGCCGGGAGCGCCAGCTGTTTACGTCATGATCGTGCGATAGACGAAGGTTGAAAGGTCACGTACAAGAGAGGGAAAGTTGAGTATTGAGCTATTTCGGTAGTTTTGGTGAAAAAAGGGGATTTTTTGTAGGCCCAATAATTAATTTTTAATAAGTAATTTTCTTAACTTATAATTCGATTATCTGAAGGCCGATTTTCACCATTTTTAAAAGGTAGAGTTCGGAACTTATGCATATTCATTACATAAATTTCCCGGATGTAGGGTGTTCCCCGTGAGGAGAAATCCATTCATGAATTTCGTTATGTGTTTTTGGAAATCCGAGTCGGTACATGTAAACAACAAATAAAAGGGCGCCCTCTGTTGATTTGCACAGTCGAGTTAAGTTTGTACGCGCGAAATACAAATTGGCGGATAGGCGCCTCTGGCAGCTGGCCTACATCGACCCATATATGACTACGGAGCACAGCCAGAGATCGAAAGTGTTTGATTTTTCCGGAGGGAGGAAAGCCTGAGGACCCGGAGAAAAACTCTCGTAGCACAGGAAAGAACCAACGCACAACTCTACTCACATATGGTCTGAGCCGGGAATCGAACCCGGGCCACATTGGTGGGAGGCGAGCACTTTACGCACAAGCCACCCATGCCACCATTAATCAAGGATAAAGTGTAGACACGGGATAGTTCTTCAGCAAGAACTCTCGACGATCCTCTCACAAGGCGATCTGCAGTTGATCTGATAGTCAGGACAGTTGTAGCTTGAATTAATAGTCGGCTCCAACTCATCTTGTTTGTGATCGGCCAATTTCATAGGGACAAAGAAAATCCAATCTTTGATTGCATAACAATTTTTATCTCGTAATCTGATTGGCTGGGAGCAACGACACGCCATGGACGCTGACGTCATGTTTACGAATTTAGCCCCCAATCGGGAAACGTGTCTGGACATGATCAAACCACATTGCGAAAACAGGACAAACGATCTAGAAGGTCTTACGTAACGTTGTTTGTGGCGGCAATATAATGACTCGCTATATTTTAGACAAATTGTCGACAATCAGTGTAATGAAAAAAATCCAAGGTCGTCTCGATGCGCAGGCTGGAGACTAATGATCATCCGTTGAATCTGATAAATCTAATCAATGGAGTTGTATTGAGTTGACTGACAATGCAGAGACACATATTCCACACATCGGTTTCATATTTTGATGGCCTCGCGCTGCTCAATATATATGCCTATCCGTGGATAGGGAAAGTTACGTGGCGACTGTCCATTAGTAGGTTTTGCTCACCATGTCAATATCTCACATGGCTATGCTAAACATGTAATATGCTGTCACGAAGAAAGGAATATATTTAACCACCAGAGCCAGACAAAATAATAATTATGATGTTCACACTCGATGGTAGTTTATTTATTCAGGAATAATAACAAATTGTACATTCAGACGTAAATACAGCAACACTTTTTGTTGTAACATCGTCATGAATTTAGTATTTTGTTTAAAATACTTGATCACCGTTCATATGGTTTTTAAAGCACAAAGAATATCGTTGTTGGTGTACATCGCCCCATATTCAAGTTGAAAATATATTGGGAACGTTGTGGCATACCAAATCATGCCGTGCATGACGCCATGTTTACGGAACTTGCCTCCGTGACGGAAAACGTGTTCGGGCAAGAATTTTCCGAATCAGACCATCTGTGTCGGTGCGTCACGTCATCAAATCAAATTCTGCAGGTCAGCACAGTTCTGGGAGGCCTAATTAATTAATTATCAACGAATCATATGAACTCTAGTTTGTACAAAGCTAAGAAACCTGTATAACACAGATCAAGCGAGAACAGCCATGCGGGCACAGTGAACATACCTTATGTGAACGGGATTGTTAAGTTTGGCACTGAGGAAAATTTAGACCAATAGTTTCAGGTTTTTCATGTCAAAAAGACTGAGAGGAATTCGTGCGCATTCTAAAGAGTGGTTGAGCGGAGATTTTCCACGTAGGAAGTGGACTATAGTGGAGTTATATCTGTAGATGAACGCCCCTATCGCGCTTTGGAAATCATGGTATTTTTTCTCGCTACACCGTACACGAAAACATTAAGCAAATATATGATTAATAAATGGAAGACAACGGAGGCATTCGTGCTTGTACGAAACGGTTACGCCAAAGGATGAAGGGTTATGGGATAAATAAACACGAAAACGGGTTAAATCTGCGTTTTTCCTCGTGAAGGGCAGTCCTGTGGCTGAGCGTTAATTAACAGCTAAAGTTTATAATGCGTACTAGTGCGTCAATTGTTTGTATTTTTCGCAAGGGTCTGAGAGATAAATGCTATACATGATGAATTTCAGTCAAACGCAAACTTGACGTGTACAACGATCAACACAGAGTACAAATCGTTTGCAAACAACGGGCACAGAATTCTCGGTTATTATTCATTACCTACTGTATGGAGCAATCGTGATCCTAAAGGGCCGGTCACACTGGCCACGATAACGATAACGAAAACGAAAACGATGTGAATAAACGCTCTCTATTGGTGGGTGGAACGCGCGCGTATTACCGCACGTTCCATCCACCAATAGAGAGCGTTTATTCACATCGTTTTCGTTTTCGTTATCGTTTATCGTTGCAGTGTGACCGGCCCTTTACCAGGTCAAAATCTTACAGTATCGATCCAACAATGGGTGTATTCACCTTGGGATCTAAGAATGGCCAGATATAAACGTAATACACGCAGAGCTAATGCTATGCTATGCTATGCTATGCAAGAGGATTACCCTTATCCGGAAGTGAACAAATCTGCCATTATGTCATTTGTAACTAATGTAAGTGATGAGGAATAATCAGCTAGGGACTGCTATGCTGGTTGATAAGGTTTCTAGTTTATAATCTAGTGGGTGTACACCATATGTAGGCCTACACATAATAGTAGGCCCACGGATTCCAATTATTATGTGCTTCCGGGTTGTTTGCACGAGTGTAGTTCTTTATGCAGCGTTTAGTTTGAGCGTTTTAATAGGCTTCAGACAAATTTGGCCAGATGTAGACCAATAGCAGCTTGGTAATGGGTGAAACGAGACGCGTCACGGCCGGGTCAGCCAATGTGCTATCCGCTGATGGACGGAAAGGCATGGCGTACATAATCCTCAATGGTGGATTTTATCGCGAATATGTCTTTTTGTTAACCGCAGTTTGACAATTAAACTCTAAAAAGAACGTTCAAAGTGCACTGCTTCTCGTATTTATAGTTTTAGGCATATGGTAAAGACTCAGATTGTGTAATTGGAGTGAGTGTAAATAAAATACTCGGAAACTTGAATTACCCGTTGACCAAGCAAGGAATTATGTCATTTATTCGTTTCCGTGTCTTCTTTTATTTATTGCTTTATAATTGTTTTCGTAGTTTGCTTCCTCGTAATAGCCATATTTTCTATTTTTGAGTTTTTGCATTCGTATTGAACTTTTTATGGGATGACATAAACCAAACCAAGTGTATGTATAGTGTATATTATACACTATATAAGAAATAAGAGTAACGATAAAATAAAAAAGTAATAAAAAAAACACCAAAAGATATACAATAACAAATATAACAAAAGAATAAAATGAGTAACCAAAAACAAGAGAACTTTTTTTCTATATTTTATTTGTGCACATTTTGTCTGAAAGGTTTTCTTACTTTGAACATTTTACTTTGCATGCCCTATTCAGATATTTATTTTTAGTTGGATTTTTGTTTTACATTAATTAGTCTTTGCTTTTACATCGTTTCATATTCTGTTTTCGGGAGTTTTCACGGTATGTTTACTTTGGATTTTTATTTTTATTTGTTACGTTATATTCGTTACACTTTACTCTTATAGTTTTACTTCTTTAAGCTGAACGTTAATCACATTAGTGTATATTTTACAAACTTACTATTAATTTGTACCTTGTTTTTTTTACTTTTAGTTTTCGCTTTTTAGAAATTTACTTTGATTATTTCCAATTTTACGTTTTATGTTTTACGTAAACATTTTGTACGCTAACTTTACATTACATGGCTCACTTTGTACTTCCCAGTCCGATAAAAAGTAAATTTGGAAGCAACGATATTTGCTTATCATAACGTAGTCCAAAAACATCGTGTTTATACGAGTTTATCCCTTCCTTTCTTTGGCCTTGTATGGTCGGGTCACGTCACAATAACAAATAAAGGGATTATAGCTCTTACGCAATGTTGTTTACACATGCAAGTAGCAGTCGACCGTCAAGCGCATTAAACAAAATATAGGCCTAGAAGGTTTGCTAAGTGACCGATTATAGAAGTAGCTGAAAGTCGACTGAAAATTCACACTTTGTCCCTCACCTTTGGACGTTTTTTTTTTTATAACTAAACAAAGAAACTAATAGTATGATACTCTGAACCGGTGAATGTTTCCCAAACGCTTTATGTAAATTTACTACCCGTACACAATGTTCGTCCATTTTAAAGAAGAAAAATATAGAAATGACGATAAAGGGAATCCTCAATAATGGGAAAGTTTTATATATATATCGGCAGCGCCGATCTCTAGAACAGCGTGTGATGTTCCAACTGGGCACGCTCCATCCTCACGGGATGAACGTGGAGTTTACCGCGTTTGTTCTACCAGCGGTTCATCACAACAAGCCATAATTCCCCTGAAGAAGGTGCATTGCACCGAAAGCTCGGGTAAAACTATCCGGTGAGCACTGTTTCACCTTTACCATATATATTTTCTATGCTCTACAGTGCTACGCAGCATCCCCACATTTGTTATATATATATATATATATATATAAAGTTTGTTAAAAGTTTATGCAGTGCTCACCAAGAATATTGGAGCTGAATTTTCGGCCTGACCAGGCCTTCATCGGAGCTGGGAGTTGGACTGGTGGTTTGAATGCAGAAAATTCCACATTCATATACAAGCTCGGAACGCTCACGCCAGGTGGTATGAATGTGGAATTTTCTGCATTCAAACCACCAGTCCAACTCCCAGCTCCGATGAAGGCCTAGTCAGGCCGAAAATTCAGCTCCAATATTCTTGGTGAGCACTGCATAAACTTTTAACAAACTTTATATATATATATAATGTACAAAATGAAGCAGAACTGCGTAGCACTGATGAAAAGTACAATTCACTTGCATATCTTCCAACCTTGTGTATTGTATCTCCTGCCAACTATGCGGTGAACACTACATCGGCGAAACGAAGCGTCGTTTGGCAGACCGGTATACTGAGCACCTTCGAAGTGTCCGACTTAATCTCCCCGGACACCCTGTGGCGCGCCACTTCTCCAAGCAACCGCACACGTGTGACAACGTGCGCGTGTGCGTCCTGACCATGACAACATCGAACGCTCAGCGCTTGGAGATAGAACAGCGCATCATATACAAGCTCGGAACGCTCACGCCAGGTGGTATGAATGTGGAATTTTCTGCATTCAAACCACCAGTCCAACTCCCAGCTCCGATGAAGGCCTAGTCAGGCCGAAAATTCAGCTCCAATATTCTTGGTGAGCACTGCATAAACTTTTAACAAACTTTATATATACATACATATTTAAATACGTTTGAACAAACATTGAATTTAATTGAGTTTCATTGCAAAATGGATTAGGTTTACATGACGATAAATTTCATAATAGACTCCGTGTATCCCTGCCTGTTTGCTTGTGGGCAGTTACCAAGGCCATATTTTAGTGTCTGTGTTTGTACAATTAACGTTGCACCGTCCATTATGTCGAGCGGGGTAATGACTTGCTTATAGCTGCCAATTAAGGGATCACGTAAGCTCATCAGCTATCTTGTCAGTAAACAAGTACGGCACGCTCCACAAAGGTAACCATGGCTCTGTATAACCATGGAGGAAGGTTATCCTTTACCGAAACTGAAGTACGGTTTAAGTTTTTGTAATAATGAGCTCTAGTTTTCAACTTGCTGGGATGTTCGAGCCATTCCGAACTGTACATGCACACACACACACACACAGTCATGTAAACGGGTGCAATCGTGGACCTCCCATTGTTCCTCTTTTGTTTATACTCTAACTTTTTCGGAAGGCCTCCCATTGGTTTTATACACGATTTTCAATCGTGGACGTTAGGTCAAACGTGGACCCCTTTGCCTACGCTCGAATTCTTTTGTCCTAGGTCCACGATTGCCGGCATATACAAACTCACAGGTTTTGTGGTTAAAGATAATCGATGTGACCCAACACCGTCTTTAACGAGGCTTATCTGGGGATTAAACTTCAAGACAGGTTCTTTCTCCATGATCGAACCACCACGGCTACCTTGCTCTATGGTACATGTATGTAAAACACGTAGGGTACAGCATGGAGGTAGGAAAGCCTACATCCATGGGTACAGTAACACAATACGGCCATAAGTGAGCTATACGCGGTGTTTATGTACCACCACCGCACACGTACAGTACGTATGTACGCTATGTCTTGTTTTGGGGTACAATTTTACTTGCTTGATTCTGGTAACAATGTGGCCGGATATTTTTTGTGCAACTAGTGTTGCATCCGATAAGATATGAGGAATATCGGTGCGACCAATTTGTGGGGCTGACCATCACTCCGCCGGGCTGGCCATGACAGGACGTATGGATTATTACTATAGCTCTCTGGAATTTACCGTGAATATCTTCATAGTTTGGGACGCCAGTGCGGCGCAGGGTTAATACAAAACGTACGTCTTCATATTTTCAATCATCACAACATGACCGGTACAAACATGTCTGTACACGTAACACCCTTCCGTGTGATTGCACAATACATGAGTCATTACAACAAATGTTCTTGCAGTTGTTCCATTGTACGTGCGGACGTTCCCATTGCTCAGTGACATTTTATATCAGGGTTGATTCTTAACTTTGACACAAACAGTCATTTCTGAAATTCCAGTAACCTTGAAACTCATTCTTAGAATACGATTCCATAATAATGTCTATTGCCTAATCACTGTCTTGAATTCGCTTACGCAAGTCAACACCCCTCCTACACGAATGGGATCGATCCAACTTGCTCAAACAGGCTCCTTAAATCGGCTCCTCAAATCTAGCCACACCCCCTCCGCAATCCCCATAGGACGTGCACAAAAAGGGGGCGGAGTTTTACCTATACAGACCCTATGCACTACTCCGATGCCCCGAGCAATTCTGTCCGCTAAGCGCTGGAGCATTGCTATAGCGGTACGAGCCAAAGATCTGCCAGGCTTCGTGGCTCATGTTTCCTCGCGGTATTTTGTAATAATTCAGTAGTTTTGTTTGTTTATGTTTGCAAATGATGTATACTACCGAGCAAGTAGTAGTGAAAAAAATCATTCAAAACGTCACAAGAATAAGGTTGTTCAAGGAATGATAATAGCCTTGGCACCTGTCATGCCGTTGTGCGGGTATTGGTACTTTCTCGCCTGGATTACTGCAACCCCCTTCTCAACGGAATTACGAAACAAGATTGCGACCGTCTCCAAAAACCTCAAAACAAGGCTGCTCGCCTTATCCTCCGGAAGCCAAAGTACTCTCATGCGACACCTCTTCTTGCTCAATTGCACTGGCTCCCAATTAACCAACGGATCGTCTTTAAGACAGCAGTTAACATGTACAAAATCATGTCCAACACGTTCCCATCATACATTTTCGATGTTATTGACCTCAGCAAACCAAACCAACAAGGTCTCCTCCGCTCTAAGGCAAACTTGCTCATCCCTCGCACGACCAGGAATACAGTGGACCGCGCCTTCTCCGTTGCTGGGCCCCGAATATGGAACTCTCTCCCTATGACTATCCGGAATGCTTCAAATCTCGAACAATTTAAGGGACTCTTAAAAACTTTTCTGTATTGATTTCACTTGTTCCTTACTTTAATTGATTTTGTTTACAGCGTTTTGAATCCTTGGGAAAAGGCGCTTTATATATACGAGGTATTATTATTATTTTATTTTGGCAATGATCAAAAACTAAATTTCAATCTGAAATATTATTGTTTATAAAGATGATACCAATACCGATCCTCCTGAGAAATATTTCCGTCTCAAATGCTGACGTCTTCGAGAAAATTGTTTATATTGCAGCAGACTTAACCGAGTTTTTCAGCGAATACCACCAGGAGCACCTTGCACAGAAGAAAATAACTGACTTCTTCTGACCGACATGGGACAGTGTCCAACAATAAAATCAAACGGCTCTTTTCAGAGCCACCACAACTTCAACAAAGAGATCATGCCTGTTAGAAAAGAAAAGGAAATAAATAAGTAATGCTCCCTAAAACAGACTCTTCCACCCCTCCCACTAATAAAAAAACCTATCCCATTCCCGGACGGAAATCTGTGCCGCCCCCTCCCCCTAAACAAAATTTCCCATCAAGCCAGTAACGATAAATTTACAAAATGTGAAATTTGTCTGAATTCTCTCTTTCAAACTTTACATTTGTATCGTGATTATCAAAAAAATTGAGGTCCAAAAGAAAATCAATTGGCCAAAAGCCTCCCGTCCAGATTAACAAAATTTGCGGCCTTCCCACCGCGCGCATATTGCGAAAATTATTTTAGAATCAGACCGCGGTAGTGCTCCCTCTTTCGTTCATACCCCAAAGACTGGCTCCCATAATATACAGTGCATATACAATGTACTTACGTGAGCTGGCAGAAGCGGGTACCAAACCAGTACGGCAGATGTACTTTCACACGTCGGCACGCTCGGTCGGCGGCTATGGATGTCTAGTCCGGTGGTGTTTTTCTTTTATTTTATTTATCACTTTCATCTTTACATTGTATATTATATTTTACACAGTAAGATTCATAATTTACAAACATTAGATTTGCGACATAAAGGATAAGGCCCCTATTTTGTGCACATATTTGTTATGTACATTAACAAAAACACACACGTGCATGGCGCCCATTCATGAGTTGGTGCGTCATGGATGAATGGGCATGACATGGCGATGCATAATACGAGACACTGATAACACGAGGTTTTTTTACAGTCCGCTGGAGCTCGTATTAACAGTGCTCGACTGCTATATGCAATTAAATTACGCAACACTAAAGGGTAAACTGTAGCAAACCCAAGTTGGCGGAGGAAACATACGTGGGCAAAGCTTTTACGGAGCTAGATCACTGGACTTAATCCTTTTAATTCATCTCAAACATCAAAGTATTAGTAAGAATGGACACTTTTTGTTGCCTTGGAAATCTTGACAATATGTGTGAAAAGGACGTAGTTTAAGTCGGAGAAA
The DNA here is from genome assembly GCA_037893225.1 of Hippasteria phrygiana. NCBI lineage: Eukaryota > Metazoa > Echinodermata > Asteroidea > Valvatida > Goniasteridae > Hippasteria > Hippasteria phrygiana. The sequence continues at coordinate 900,559 of JAZGUH010000559.1, read as the reverse complement.
CAACTCAACAGGTGGACATTCTTCGCGTCTTCACCCATTCGAAACAAAGAATTAATTTCACTTTTGAGTCGTTTCTCCTTATTAACTGCATGTCTGTTTGGTAATGTATGCAGGCTTATTACAAATTGTCGGAAAAATCAATCAGGTACATGCAAACCTGACTCTGTGCACTGTATGGAGACCAGTAATGTGCGATTTTTTCCGCCTCTGAAAAATGCAAAATTTTTGATTTATTAATTTGATGCATCTTATTCGTCATTTTCGATCCTGGCGTTGTTTACTGGTTCGGGCAAAGTGAAATGACATGTTAATTTTAGTCATAGTACTGAAGTGATGACGTCAATCAATGCAATGTTTGGAACCAGAATACATTCTAAACTGCATGTGTTTGGAATCATTGCCGCGGCAACTGACGTCAGACTTCGGTACTCTATAGCCGCCTCCTCCGATAATCGCCTGAGCAGAAGGGACACAGTAGTGATTAGGCGTCTTCAACAGTCCGCGTGTATACGTGTGCAAGTTTCCCTGCTAAAACCTGCCAACGGACCATGCTTTAAAATGAGAGTCGGCAAGTCTGATTCGCGCAGATGCTTTCTGTCGGCGGCTTGGCACGGTGGCTCATCTTCACTGCAATTACACCGTGAACATTACCCCGGCTTGCGTGAACTCATTTCCACGGCGCTTGGCTGGCCGTATAATCATGAATACCACTCCGGACTCTAGCGTGTTAACGCCGACGGGGCCCGGGGGTGCCCACAATCACATCCCCGGGGCCGTCTTCGACGTCACCTCGGCCTACCTGGGCCTGCTCACCTTCTTCGGTATCTTCAACAACGGGCTGGTGCTGGTGCTGTACGCCCGGTACAAGACGCTGCAAAACCCGGTCAACTTGTTCTTGATCAATATCAGCGTGGGCGATTTGAGTGTGTCCGTCTTTGGCAGCCCGCTCACCTTCGCCGCCAATGTTGCCAGGCGGTGGCTGTTTGGCGTCGGCGGCTGTACCTGGTATGCCTTCATCGTCACAGTGTGTGGTGAGTTGAAAAAAACCAAAAACTACTGAATACCAGCGTGCATATGTGTGCCGTCTCTGTAACCGTCGGTCGATTTTCTGTGGTCCTAAACCAAAACATGCACAACTTATTAAATCTGTCACTTATTGCCAGTCGATTTTTGCGTGGTCTGTCTGATTGGAGAGATCATAACTTATGTAATGTTAAAACAAAAAGCAAAATATTCACTTTGAAAATTATTTTTTCAGGGTGACACACCCAAAAACACGGACGTAACGGCTTAAATTGTCAGAGGAAGGCTCTCGAGTTGGTCCTGGATTTGAATTACAAATACGACTGTAGGGTCTACGGCAACGGCGTAGCCAGGACTCACTCCATCCATAGGGGGAGAGTGCATGGGGTCTGGATGTTACAGTGGGTGGCGCCCAATTTCTATTAAACCAGTATTTTTCCTTTCTCCATTTGCGAAATTTACAGTGGGGCAGGGCCGACGAATTTTGTTTGGGGGGGGGGGGGGGGGGGGGGTGGGGCGTGAACAACCACGGCTCCATTTTGTGCACAAACTATAGTAAACAAATTGGAACTTTCACTTTTCCCCACAATTTACCAAAAAGTAAAGCAAACACTTTAACGGATCAGTAAGCGTGGCAGGAGAGCCAGCTGCGATCCAGTAAAATGTCTTTGCCTTTTTTTTATAAGGGAAGGCCCTATACCAGTGAAATTTATTGTAACAATTTGACACTTTCAGCGGAAATCGGAATTTTAAATATGTGAAGCGACAAGCACGACAAGCGTGGCTCTAAAGAGAGAAGTTACGGGAGGCGGGGGAATTGCGAAGCTAACTTTTTTATGGAACCGATTTTTGTCAAATGTCAAGATTTCTCAAATATTTTGCAGATTTTTTCGGGAATTGGGGGATTTTTTTGCCAACATAAAAAGAATTTCTTATTTTCAAAGCTAATCTGTTCTATTTGTTAGCGAGGGCTATTATCCCTTCTTTATATCTAACAAACCGATGCGACTGGCACAATGTTCTCACCAATGAATTTCACCAAAAATATTCTCCAAGTTGGGTTACTACGAGTGAATAATTAAGGCTCCTTGAGGCCAACTCTAAACTTTTATTATTCTTTTTCTTCGAACGTTTGTGCGGGACCTAATATGTAGCCTGAACCCTAAATGTATAACCTAAATGTCGCCCCAACTATGTATATAAATGTTGTCCGATCCCTAAATGTAGCCCCGACCTTGTACATAAATGCATCGCGAATCGTACCCCTGATTCTGCACCTAAATGTAGCCGGAGAGGCGGAATACACTTTAGTCACGAGCAACCTTTAGCCTAATAATGCGGCACAAACGTTTTTAAAGGAAACATGCTTCTCAAACTGGCCGGATCACATTCTATTTCATAAATAAATTCATTTATATGTATTAAATGTGAATTAAAAGCCAAACTGGTTCAAGTGAAGTTTTAGTCGTGCCGTCGCGTCGCGCCGTCGCGTCGCGCCGTCGCGTCGCGCCGTCGCGTCGCGCCGTCGCGTCGCGCCGTCGCGTCGCGCCGTCGCGTCGCGCCGTCGCGTCGCGCCGTCGCGTCGCGCCGTCGCGTCGCGCCGTCGCGTCGCGCCGTCGCGTCGCGCCGTCGCGTCGCGCCGTCGCGTCGCGCCGTCGCGTCGCGCCGTCGCGTCGCGCCGTCGCGTCGCGCCGTCGCGTCGCGCCGTCGCGTCGCGCCGTCGCGCCGCGCCGTCGCGCCGCGCCGTCGCGGCTCTCTAGTTCTATTGCTGGAACTGGAAACACAACATGGGCCTTCTACTTCCCAAAACTCACAAAACCACACCGACCTTACACCATCAATTTCAAACCACGACAAATTCAAACAAGTAAGATCCCTGGAAGAGAACGTCAATTGACTTTGTCCCCAGGCAATTTAGACCACCACACCACACCCCCCTATCTGGAAGTAAAAATACGGCACCCACACCTACGTAGAGCTCTAAAATTTTAGAGATCTTTCCGAGAACGCTGGGACGATCTCCAAGCAGTGGCGTAAATCCATGTCGCCGAGTAGGGGATGGGAGTGTTGGCGAGAGAGAAGGGGGAGATGAAGACAATTATGACACTAAAGTTGCTGCTCATGATCTATAGGGGACTTACGTCTAATGAAAAAATCTTCAAACGAGTGACGCTGGAGGAATACAAACATCATCTTCGCTACACGGAGGCGAAATTAGTCATAGCAATAAGAACAGCACAAGAAACATTATCTGAACAGTTCCAAGGCCAAGAGCACCAAGGCCAAGATCACCAAGGCCAAGGAGACTAGCGGGCATCAAGAGAAAACGTCCCTACTGAGATCTCCTCAAAACAAGACCAACACATCCTCTTAAAAGAGACATCCACTGTTGCCATCCATCTATTTTACTAAATAGGGCAATAGGGAGACACTTTAGGGTTCATAATCATCACTTAGGGAGACATTTGCTTTTAGGGAGACTTTTTGGTGTCTCCCTATTTATCTAGCCCCCTGAAGGAGTAATAATTTTACTGTCGGAACTGAGTTATATCGATAGAGAATGGTCCAAAACATTAATATACCAACTTTCGTGGGGTTTCAACAGGTAATTTTTGGGTTAGGTTACATTAAAGTCGGACAAAAAGTTGTGCACAAGTCTATGGGAAAGTCTCCCTAATGACCCATCGCCGGTAATTATTATTATTATTATTATTATTATTATAATAATTATTATTATTATTATATTAATTATATTTATACTGAATAACCCAATCGATAATATCCGTTATATTCAAAACTATGACAACAAATAATTCAACAAAGAAATTAAGAGATCCCTCAAGTCAACGAAACTCCAAATGCCATCAACAACTGCTGTATCTCTATTAGCAGCACAATGCGACCAATTCATAACACACCTATCCAAAGTAAAACTAGACGTGTTGTCTGTCCATGACGGAGCAACGGGCTTTTTCGAGTAATTTGTATGACGTCGATTTAGATTTTGCATACTAATAACAACACATAGCAACCCATCACGTTTCATGACAATCAGACCTACCCTTATTATGTATTTCACAAAAATCACGCTTTTGATGGCGTCATCATGACTTCACACATTTGTTTCCCATTTATATATTAATATCCATGACCCAACAAACTTATTACAAAAATAATTTTGAAATGAGCATTTTCTGTTTATGAGATATAGCTAAAAGGTCAAAAATTTAAACAAATACTATAAAATCGTTGATGACATCATCATGACGTCACATTAATTTTCATTTATAACGCACCCGGGCCTACCTGCATACCAAGATTAAATCCAATCGAACGTACAGTTCTCAAGATATAGGACCCTAAAGTGTGCACCTTCAAAATGACGTCACATGACCCATTATGACGTCATCACGACGGTAATTGTGAAAGCAAACATTTGCGACGTGGTGTTGGCCTGTGTCAAGATTGGAGTCGATTTGAACATTTTAAGAGTACAATGAAATTTGAAACATTTAAAAATTCTAAAATCAGCCGATGACGTCATCATGACGTCACTTCGGAATTTGCATGCAAGTGACAGTATCTGCCTACCCACCAATTTTCGTGACGATCGGACCTACCCTTATATGTGTTTCAAAAAGTATATTTTTGATGACGTCATCACACGTCACACATTTTTTACATTTATATGTAAGTGTGTATGATCTAACAAACCTATTACACATTTATTTTTCGAAATTGACATGTTCTGTTGTCGAGATATGGCTTTAAAGGTTAGAAAACTGAAAAATTACTTTAAAATCATATGATGACGTCATCGTGACGTCACATCAATTTTCATCTATAACACAAGCCGGTCTACCAACAAACCAAGTTTGAGCTCAATCAGACCATGATCAGACCTACAGTTGTCTAGATATGAGCCCTTCAAAAATGCACCTTTAAGATGACGTCACGTGACCCCTGATGACGTCATCATGACGTCTATGTTCGGGACACGTCTTCACTATGAGGCCGTCATCTATATTTTATGGGACTACGACTTTGTTTTCTATTAAAAGTACATCTAGGAAGGAAACGTGTACAAAGTCTATGGGATCGGGTACCCAAAAAGAAAAAAGAAAAAAGAAAAATATCAGAACAATAACAAAGGCTTTTCCGCAAAATTTTTGAAAAGCCAATTATCTGAAACTGAGAAACTTGCTTTGTGAAAGGGTCTCAACTTCGTTCCCACTCCTACTTCTGTGACATAAATACCTTCAACTAAAGAATGGGAATTGCATTCCTTATGCATAACAAACAATCAAAAAATCATCCCTTTAAACCTATATCCGAAACACCTGGCAGCCACCAAATTTATTAAACTTGCCCACATGGAGCTAAGAAATCGGCAAAACAACAAATAAGTAATTAAGTATCCGGCAAAAACAACCTTAAAAACAACCCCGATATCGCAGTCAAAGAAGCATGCATAGGCGTAGCAAGCGGGGGGGGGGGGGGGGGGGATTTCACCCCAAAATTTCACACACAAAATCAAAACCCTGCCCTCTATCTACGACATACCTGTTGGTTTTTAATGTCGCAAAATAGGTTGGTAAGTCCAATAACTTCAAAGTGGATTTTGTTCTCTTATAGGAACGGGGCCCGTAATTACACAATCGCAAAACATTAAAATGATTTCTTTCATGCTGCTGGCCCTAGTGTGCCCTCACTGGAAATTGTAGTGCCCCCGGTTCCCCCACTGAAAAATGTTAGTGCCCCCATGTCCCCACTGTAAATTGTAAGACCCCCCCCCCCCCCCCCTGTGCATAGGCGTAGCAAAGTCATTTTTTTTTATGGGGGGGGGGGGTAGACGTGAAAAGGGGCACTCGATATTTTGGGGCACAGGGGGCACTAACATTTTTCAGTGGTGGAACGGGGGGCACTAACATAATAAAAAAAATAAAAAAAAAGAAATACAGATAGATATTTAAATACAATTCAGACAAAGAACCAATAAAAAAGATAAAACACATTAAGAATCAAATTAGGCCTACAATACATTGATTTATTATGAATCAATCAAAGTTGTATCATGAATTGTACAGGCCTAAGATACTGTATTTATATTAAATGCAGAATTTGCAAATTTGAATTATAACAAATGAAAAAAAATTCAGGCCTTGTCATAATGACAAATCAATTTGCTGCGAAACAGATTGCACATTCTTAATAATCGGCCACGCATACGTCAAACCGAAAGCCTAATCACGCATTTGTAATCGTTGAAATAGAAAGTTATGCGCATTCATTTATTTGAATGATACAAAATAAAATCGAATGCTAGTTTTTGCGAAATGAAACCCGGATATACGTCGTTCTCAAAATCAGCGCGAGAAATTCAAGTTTTACAAATTCAAATGCACATTTTGGAAAATCGTCAGGTAAAACCTATATTAACTCGTTGCACCATACCAGACTTATACATTAAAAGCCTCTACATCAGGACTAGACCTTTCTGATTCTCTTTGAATTGTGCATTCCTCCAATCCTCATGAACTAAGTATTGCTTCCATGTGACTCACATGGTCTAGTGGTTAAGTCATGTACTCTCAAATGCAGTTGTTGTGGGTTCGATCGTGGGTTCGATCGTGGGTTCGAATCCAACCCGAAAAAATGACTCCTGTAGAATGCCATGGCCCAGTGGTTACGGTGTTCGACTTATGTACGATGGTGCGTGGGTTCGAACCCTGCCAAGAACATGGTGTTTGTGCCCTTGGGAAAGACACTTAACTATAATTTCCTCTCTCCACCCAGGAGTATAAATGGGTACCTGAGAGGGTCGAGGCCAATTGAGCGCTGATATCGACTGCCGCGTGGTCCAGGGCCTGATGAACGGGGTAATTGTAAAGCGCTTTGAGATCGTTGATACGATGGAAAGCGCTATATATAAAGTATAACAATTATTATTTTGAAGAATTGGTTACGCGCGTAAAGTTTTTGCTATACAGTGTGAGTCAAAAAAACTATACACTTAAAAAATTGGCCATAGTTTTATTCTGTAGCAATATAAATAAGATATTTTCATATGTACTTTTAGAGTACCGGTAACTCTTCCTGCTTCTTTTGATGACATTTTTACTGGATTAGTGTGTACAGAAGACAATTAAGGGGATCGGGTGAAATCTTAGTTGCGCCAACTGGTCAGGGCTGGATAAGAAAGAGACAATTTAAAAGAACACAACCATTGTCTAACAAAGAGACAACAAATTATTTCATTAGCTTTTAAACCTCGTGTCTATTTAAAACCTCGTGTTTATTTTAAACATTTAAATTAATCTAAAAAGGCAATTAAATTCTACGGTGTCTTAGTCCTCAACATGCCCACCATCTCGTTAAATGCACAGCTGGGCTCGGCGCATCATTCCTGCAACAGCACGGCGAATCATCTCCCTGTCTTGTCTGAGAATGTCAATTTCACGAGTTATCCTTTCCTGGAGGTCATCCAGATTTGCTGGAGGAGTGGTGAAAACCCGAGCTTTCAGATATCCCCATAACAAATTGTCAAGAGGGGTCAGATCAGGAGATCTTGGGGGGCCACTCCACCGGTTAATTCAAGGCAATGACCAGTTGGCGCAACTCAGATTCCACCTGATCCCCTTAATTGTCTCCTGTGCAGTCATGCATGAAAACGAATCCAGTAAAAATGTCATCAAAAGAAGCAGGAAGAGTTACTCTAAAAGTACATATGAAAATATCTTGTCTACATTGCTACAGAATAGAACTATGGCCAATTATTACAATTTTATAGTTTTTTTGGAATGGGGCTACGTCTGTAAGAGCGCCCCCCCCCCCCTATTTCCACCAGTCTGAGGCGACGGCACGACGCGACGGCTCGACGGCACGACGCGACGGCACGACGCGACGGCTCGAAGGCACGACGCGACGGCTCGACGGCACGACGCGACGGCGCGGCGCGACGCGACGGCACGACGCGACGGCACGACGGCATAAAAGTAGCATAGGAACAGGCGACGCAATCCTCCGTATCCCCCTCCCCAACTTGAGATTGCGAATACATTGTATGAATACAAAGTCAAACTTAGTTGCTTGCCCGGTTGGCCCCCTCCCCAGTCACAAGTCAAATCACTAGTCACCAGTGCTGGAGGACTCGAGTCCGGACTCGGACTCGAGTCCGGACTCGAGTCCCGATTTTTAAGGACTCGGACTCGGACTCGGACTCGGACTCGGACTCGGACTCGGACTCGGACTCGGACTCGGACTCGGACAGTCAGGACTCGGACTCGGACTCGGACTCGGACAATAAGGACTCGACCAGCTCGAGGACTCGGCCCGAGTCTGGGCCAAAAAAGCCGATTTTTACCTTAAATTTAACCGCAATTTTGTAACGAAGTCGGAGTGTTTAGTTCGCAAATCCCGTCAGTAGCCTGCACACACGTACACATGTACTTAATTCGGTAGTACAGTACGCGTAAACCTCGTCTCCATAGTGTTCGAGCAATACGCTCAGTACGTGAGGTATGGACGGTTTGCCTGACGAGACGTACGTCGGTCCACCGGATTAACATGGCATGAATTCGCAGTTTGCTCGCTCTACGTACGTACGTGCGTGTGCGATCGAATGCGCTGCATGCATGCGCGAAGGCGCGGTGTTCGTGTAGTTGCCAGTCGAGCCGCAACGTCATGTGGCTGGTGTTCGACGTCCATTACTTGCGAATACGGAAGACGGAATACCGGTTGTACTTGTACATGTAGTGCGCGGTACACGTTTTGATTGGCCGAAAGTGATTCATTCACAAACATCTATTTCGCGCTAGTAGGCTTGTACTAGCAATACTTCCCAACTGATATTCATGACATCATTAATCTTCTACATTTGAAAATTGTGAAGTACTTATTTAAATTTCTGCACCATAGAAACATTCTCATATTTTGTTTTGTCTGCTAAAATAGTTCGTGTATTACAATTTAAATAAAAAATCATTGCAACATTATGTTAAAGCTAAAGTTTGACCTACTACTTGTCATCAGACTCACATCGGGACTCGACTACAGCCCTGCTAAAGAGGAATGTTCCCCAAGAACAGTTTTTGAGTAATCAAACTAATAATTGGTTGAAGTAAAACATGTCTGGTTGAATAAATGTTTGTATTTTTCAGTATAATTAAATCTCCAGGGGCAATTTTGGTTTTGAAAAAAGACAGATAAAGTTGAAAAATTGTGACGTTAGAGGCACATGCAATGCGTGATTTTTGTTCAAAGCTTTTTTTCTTTTTAACTTGTTCTCTGCACGGTTGCAGTAGGTGTTATTTCTTTGACGTCATATTTTCAAATTGGAATAAGGTAGGCCTACTAGGATAGTTCAGTATCATAACAAAGCCCATTAGTTTTTCTTTATAATCTCAAATAATAATGGCTGAAAGTAATTTCACAAGGTTGTGTCACGGCAAGGTTCCTTTGAAGTTTCTCAAACTACTGTGCAAATCCAATTTGTTTCAGGGATTTTTCGCTTGAGTAAAGTACTAGACAATATTTGCAGGTGTTTATGTGCCCCAAATCACATACATGTATGTCATGTATGGACTTTATTTATAGGTTATATTTAAATGTCATTCAATAATGCGCCTATCAATTGCTTCCCCCACCCCTCCCCCGGGCTGCCCCAGGTCTTATGTGGGGGTTTGGTCACGTTTTTCAAGCCCCAGGGTGGGGATTTTGGTCACTCATTTTGCCATTGTTTCCCCCATCATCAGAAGTTAAAACCATGATGTGGGGGTGCACCACCCATATATGTAGGGGATTGTCACAACAAATTTGCCCCAGGGGTGGGGATTTGGTCACTTCAAAAGTGACAATCCCCACATCTTGGGTGGGGCAGCCCAGGGGGGGGGGGGGGGGGAGGGAGGGGTGGGGGAAGCAATTGATAGGCGCATAAGTGTTAAAAGCCTCTCTAAGCCTCTTATTACCGTAAATACCATTTTTGACCATGATGTGTAGTATTTGTGTACTGTCTCGGTGTCAACGAGAACACTGTACATGTACTTGAGATTCCACAAAAGGACTCGGACTCGGACTCGGACTCGGACTCGGACTCGGACTCGGACTCGGACTCGGACACAAGGACTCGGACTCGGACACAAGGACTCGGACTCGGACTCGGACTCGAACCCCAGGGACTCGGACTCGGACTCGGACTCGAACCGAAGGACTCGGACTCGGACTCGGACTCGGACTCGGACTCGGACTCGGACTCGGACTCGGACTCGGACTCGGACTCGGACTCGGACTCGGACTCGGACTCGGACTCGGATTGGGTGGACTCGACTACAGCACTGCTATAGCTTTCACATTCAAGCAAAAATAAACCTTAAGAATAAATGCGCTATTCAAAGAAAGGAAAGGAGGTGGCCCCCAGTTTCACTAAAAGTAATTAGCCTACATTGCCCAGAAAAACTGAGTAGAAAGTGACCGTGGTAAATTAAGCTTGAATATACGTCTATATCTTGAAATTCCCGGAGAGACGTGAATGTATTTTCCAGAGATCTAGAAATTGGGGCTTTTTTCATCAATATGGCAAGGCTGCAACCATGTCGTTGCCCCAAGTTCATAGCTGAGTTAGCCCTAAAGAGGAAGTATGTTATTAGGCACGGACAATGCATATAAACGGGGACATTATGCTAACTCCAATAATCTACAATGCTTCAAGCACCACAGTTGAGTAATGGACACACACGCTTTGCGTAAAGAGTGCATAAAGCGCGTGTGTACATGCCATAGGGTTCGACCATTGCGTGACCGCCTAAAACCAACTATGAAAAATCGAGATTTTGACAAGGGTTGACTAGACATTTTGCGAACAAATGTTTTCTTCGTCGTATTGGATTCGCATTAATTTTTTGTCAAGGCCCGCACCGACAAACCTCAGCGGGGTAACTTGTGTCCAGTTTGCAGAGGAGGGGCAAAGTTGTAATGAAGTCATCACAAGTCACATCGCAAGTCTGGTCTAACATCAAGTCACATGTAGCTTGCGATGATTATGAGTGACTAGTGTTTTGACTTGTGATTTGGGAGGGGGCCAACCGGGGAAGCAACTAAGCTTGACTTTGTATTCATACAATGTATTCGCAATCTCAAGTTGGGGAGGGGGAAACGGAGGATTGTGATCGTCCGATTTCTCCCCCAAGTTATATCAGCCGTGCGAAACACGCTGATATAACCGTCCCATTTCTTTATTTATATCAGCATTGCGAAGCACGCTGATATATTGTATTCGTCCGATTTCTTTCTTTCTTTATATCAGCCGTGCTAAGCACGCTGATATAATTTTTATTGTATTCGTCCGATTTCTTTCTTTCTTTATATCACGTGCTAAGCACGCTGATATATTGTATTCGTCCGATTTCTTCCTAGTTGATATCAACCGTGCTAAGCACGCTGATATTCGTCAGACTTTTTTCTTTCTTTCTTCGGGCAAACGCTCACAAAAAATGCTACACATGTATCTGCCAAAATCCTTGGCCGATTTTAGCCAAATTTGGACAGGATCTTCCTTGACTTGAGTCCTATCTCAGTGACCAGTATATGGGGTCAAAGGTCACCTAATGGTCACCAATGGTAATTTTCTTCAAAAATACAAAATGCTTCTCCCACAGTCTTGGTCCAAATGTCAAACCTGATCAGTTACATCTTTGGACCAAGCCTCATAGGCCTATGGGTTGTTCACAGAATTTGGCCAAAGGTCACCTAATGGTCAGTAGGGTAATTTTCTTCAAAAATTACCAAATGCTTCTCCCACATTCTTAATCTAATTAATGTAAAAGTTTGTTATTTACATCTTTGGACCAAGCCTCATGTTGGTTGTTCACAGAATTTGGCCAATGGTCACCTAATGGTCAGTAGGGGTCATTTGCTTCAAATACGAAATGCTCCTTTTCCCACAGTCTTGGTCCAATTAATGTCAAACTTGGTCAGTTACATCTTTGGACCAATCCCCATATAGGTTGTGCACAGAATTTGCCAATGGTCACCTGATGGTCAGTATGGGTCATTTTATTTTACTGAAACAGGTAAAACGATTTTTTGCCAACATTCTTCACTGATTCGAACAATTTTCGTAAACTACATGCTTAGCCCATACCCCGTACATCATTTTAGTAGATTTCAGGTGGTGGCCACTCAGTGGTCACTCGGTGGTTATTTTATGAAAACGCGAAAACGATCACAAAAAATGTTTCTTTTCCTGGAAGCTTAGGTCAATTTCAGCTTAATGCATCCCTGGCCTCAGGCATTTGAGGTGGAAGACGTATGAGGGGCATGTACCTTATGAGAATTCTGCGGATGTTTTCTTGCCATGATTGACAAGTTTTAGTTACTTCCCCTCTCCCTTCCCACGTAGGTGTGGAGCAGATTGTCTCGTTGGCCGCCGTGTCAGTCCACCGGTGCTGCCTGGTGGTGCGTCCCTTCACCGCCCGGAAGATGAACACGAGGTGGGCGTTGTTCTTCATCTCCATGACGTGGATATATTCGCTAATCGTGTCCCTCCCGCCCGCTCTGGGCTGGAACTCGTATATCTTAGAAGGGACTGGAACGGGTGAGTTAAATTATTTTTGCGACCTGAGAGCGGGACGTGAAATTGTTGACGTGAATATTTGCGACCGGAGAGCGGGACGTGAAATTTTTGACGTGAATATAGACGTGAATATTTGCGAGCGGAGAGCGGGACGTATAATTTTTGTCGTGAATATTGACGTGAATATTAACGATTTTGAGCAAATCGTGAATTTGTGTCGTGAATATTGACGTGAATATTCACGATTTGAGGAAAGTCGTTACATTTTGTCGTGAATATTGACGTCAATATTCACGATTTCCGATGTCCCTTCAGGGCCACCATACTTACGTGCAAACATAATATTTCCTTAGTCTTGACACTTTTTCTCCCATTGTTGGAAGTGATTTTTTGCAAAGCCCAGACAGTTTTATGCAGCTGTCTCCTTGCAGGATATCAGGAAATAAGCCAAAGGATAGAAAAGACAGTGAACCTTATAGTACTGTAGAAGAGAAAAGCAAAATATATATAGGGGCCTATAACACATTGACGGATTTAGTGCAAACGGGCATAATGTGAGTGTCTCTGATATGGCAGAATAATAATTACCAGGATGACAACATGAAATTTGACAAAATCGAATATAGTTTCATGTCGTCACATCCCGCTGTTTTTTTCTGTTTCGTCTGGTAGATTTCAGTCTTTTAACAAATTAAATCCAAGAAAAATGTGCCTTAGTTTGTTCTTTATCCCTTGTTATTTTTAATTTGTTGACAACAAAACCATGATGTATTACATTCACGGAGAAACCTACCTCATGATGCTACCCTTTACCTTTACATAGCGGCGGCGATTTCTCGTCAAGGTTGGGGGGACGGAGAAAAAAAGCGCACAACCAATAACAACTTTGACGCGCTACACGCTAAAATTGAAGTGTTTAATCCAACACTTACATGTGTGCGGTCAGTGACCACACTTTGAAAGTGTGGAATCCAGCATTTTAAATGTTGAATCCAGCATTTTAAATGTTAAATTCAGATATTAAACTGTTAATTCAACGTTTAAAATGTTGTTTCAACAATTTCAACAAAAAGTTTGGGGAAATGTTGAATTAACACTTAAAATGTTAAATCAGCATTTTAAACATTGAATTCACATTTAAAAATGCAGGATTTAACATTTAAAATGCTGGATTTCACACTTTCGAAGTGTGGTCACTGACTGCACACATGTAAGTGTTGGATTAAACACTTCAGTTTTTAGAGCGTGCAATGACGTCACCCTTATTGTATTTATTTAATTTGTTTTATTGTTATCAACCACGTACGAAGTACTATGGGGATGCTAAAAAATAGGTCAACTTTATACTTGCCTCTTGAAATACAAACAACAAATATTGGAGATTACATATCCATCACTGACCAATACTTTTTCGGAAGAGTGATTATGTAATCGGAAATTTTGTATTTGGTGTCTCTTGTGTCTCCTGGGAAATTTTTGAAAATGTGTGCTGATGTTTGTGTTTTGGTGCACACTGGTGCATGTAAAAGTCAATGACCCATGGCAAAATATTGGCGGGACACTGCCATAGCCGTCCCCTCCAAAAACTAATATTGGGGGGGGCGTGTCCCCCCGTCCCCCCCCCCCGGGATCGCCGCCCATGCCTTTACAAGACAACTACATGTCCTCTTATGAAGTACTGTTCCCACATCTAGGCTGGTGCGTCTGCTTGTCACTTATCTTTATTAGATAGAGTACAGAAGTGCATTGTTAATTTGGTTGAAGAGTTGGGCTCATCCTTACAATCACTCTCTCACCGGAGAATTGTTGCTAATATGTATTTGTCTGTTCTACAGATATTTTCATGGTAAATGTTCCACCGGCTTGTCCAGCTTGGTTCATACAGTTAGGGTGTTTGAGCGTGAAACTCGACTTTCCGCCTTTTTCCACCAATAGCCTATACTCTATAGCTGAGCTATAGGTGTTTCCCTCGTTCTGTATCTCTATGGAATTCTTTGCCTGGTGTATATGTTTCCCTTCATTTTACCATCTTTCCTCCTTCAAGAGGAATATTAATTCCTACCTCCTGCATCTTTGATTCTTTTTCGTTTTGTAGCTCCGTACCTCGAGTGGCGTTTAGCCTCGTTGGGGGAGAATTTGCATTAAAAAAAAAAAGAACACAAACTAATCAGCTTTAGGCCCGTATAGACGCATGAGATTGTGGATTCGAGACCTCGACGTTACACCATTTTTTTTGTTCCCCTAATTTCCAACTTTGGAGGAATTTTTTTTTAAAGGGAAATAAAGTCCGAAATATCATTACGTTCGAATTCTTTTTTTCCTTCTAATTCGTGGTTGCAGAGGATTTTTTTTAAAGGGAAGTTAAGTCCGAAATCTCATAGCGTTAACCCCATTCAGATGGGAAAACAAAATTCGCCGGCCGGCCCCCCGAACAGAACCTGATAGAGATACAGAACGATTGAAGAAGCCATTGGCATAGTTTTTTGTCCTGTATCTATAGGTATAGCTTGAGTGTATTGGTGAGAACATTACAAGTGGAAAGCCGAGCTTTATACGCTCAAAAGCCCTATAACAGGAGGAACCAAGTTGGACAGACTGAATGAACATTTTCCACGAAAATATCTGTAGAACAACCTAAGGGCAGCAAGAGATTTGCGGTGTGAGAGTAATAATTGTAAGGATGAGCCCAACTCTTCTCCAACCAAATTAACAATGGACGTCTGTACCCTAGCTAGCACCAGAGGGAACGTATATGCCCTATGTTGTTTTTTGTACAGGATAGTATCGGGAGGTAAATACTTCCGAGTTTGATGGAAAGGCTACAAGCGACTCCTATTGACGCATTAATGGGTTTTTGTTCGCCTAAAACCCGACTTTGGCGCGTCTAACTTTAAATGTCTTTTCGACAAAAACGTCAGAGAGCAGGTGTTGGCCTGGTATTATTAAATTTATCGGTTTAAACGATGTATACAACATTTGCTTTTGCAGTAATTTTCAGCAAAAGCATGTATAACCAATTGCCAAACAAAGCGTGGACTAACTAAAGTTGGTAAATTGTGGGGGGGGGGGGCAATATTTGAAAAAACGTAATTTGTTTTCAACGATGGTCAGCCGACAATCGCTGGAAATTGATACAAAAATTCCACTTTCTTGAAAATGGACGCTTGAGACTATTATTTACTTGTATCGTCAAGTAAGGTATTTCATAATAATTCAGAAGTTTTGTTTCTTGATATTTGCAAATGTTGTATATTACCATATTTTCAGCCATGATACTTTCGTAGCAAACGCTTTTGTAGCTCAATACATGTATTAAAGGCAGTGTACATGATTGGTCATTGTTGCAGTTTTCAGAAATGGGCGGATTTGGGGGTTAGTATTTTATAGGAAATATCGTTCCACTGACCTGTTCAAAGTTTTGCGTTGTTGGATGGCGAAAAAAACGAGAGAAAAACGGCGCTCGTTTTTAACCGTCGGGCGCATGATAGCCTTTATACACAGGGCCCAGACCAGGAAAAACTGCCGTTTTTTCCTGTCAAGGTTTTCTCAACGGTTTCATCATCCTGAACCTCAACCATTTGAAATTAGCTTGGGGGCCACCCTGATTTTTGCCCCTAATTCAAAATGGCCGCCAAAATCCAAAATGGCCGCCAAAATTACCTAAATTACATATATACTGCTAATTACGTTTAATATCAACGTTTTTTCAGTGGTTCTGTCATCCTGAATCTGCACCCATTGAATTTAGCTCCAGTGCCACCCAGAATTTGGCCTCAAATCCAAGATGGCCGCCAAAATCTAAAATGGCTGCCAAAATTATCTTAGTCAGATTTATACTACTTGTTTTTTTTCTGCAGGAGTTTTTTTTCAGTGATTTCGTCATCCTGATCATAAGGCCTTTGAAATTAGTCTGGGGAGTACCCAGGATTTGTCCTTGGAATCCAAGATGGCCGCCAAAATGGCCTCCAAAATGGCCGCCAAAATTACCTAAATTAGATATATACTGCTAATTACGTTTAATATCAACGTTTTTTTCAGTGGTTCTGTCATCCTGAATCTACGACCATTGAATTTAGCTCCAAAGCCACCCAGAATTTGGCCTCAAATCAAAGATGGCCGCCAAAATCTAAAATGGCTGCCAAATTGACCCTAATAAGATTTATACTGCTTCTTGTTTTTGTTTCTGTCAGTTGTCAGTGATTCCGTCATCCTGAACCTAAGGCCTTTGAAATTAGTCTGGGGAGTACCCAGGATTTGTCCTTGAATCCAAGATGGCCGTCAAAATGGCCTCCAAAATGGCCACCAAAATGGCCACCAAAAGCATCTTAATTATATTCAAACTACCTCTTCGTTTTTTCCTGTTAACATTTTCTAAAGTTGGTTTCATTATGGCGTCCTGAACCTAAGCCTTTTGAAATGAATTTGGGGCTACCCAGGATTTGGCTGCAAATCCAAGATGGCCGCCCAAACAAAAATGGTTAAACGGTCTCTTATTTGTACCCCATCATTTTCCTTTCTCGGAAATCAGAGTTTATGATTGTCATATACTTTAACTGTACAAATAATCTATACTGTCTTCTCTCCAATTGCAACATTAGCTAGCAGCCCAGCCTCATCGTGGTCCATCTAGAATTGTTTCCTTGCACGTAATTCGAACATACAGTTTAGAGAAAGGATCAAAGTAATTAATTGACAGGTATGTATACTTGCTAGTTAACATTGTTTGCGAAATGCATTGCTTTGGATGACATTATTGCTCAACTATTATGTTCTTCTTGTGTAAGTATACTGTAATTCACGAACAAAAAATTGAATGACTTTTATAATTGTATCTTTACTTCTAGGAATCAGCACTATGGCGGCTACCCCCTTTTTTAGTACAGGAGCAGATGACAGAAGACGGTGCCTGCTTTGCAATGAAAATATCAAGGATAAGGATGGTGGTGGACAGTCGTGGCCCAGCTAATTGAAATTCAGTATAAGGAGGCTGAGAACATATCACTTGACCATCTGTCAGCCAGTGTTTGGAGAACTTCCAGTCCAGCTTGTGTCACATTTGAGATGTCATCCTTATCCTTGATATTTTCATTGCAAAGCAGGCACCGTCTTCTGTCAACTGCTCTTGTACTCAAAAAGGGGGTAGCCGCCATAGTGCTGATTCCTAAAAGTAAAGATACAATTGTAAAAGTCATTCAATTTGTGTTCGTGAATTACAGTATACTTACACAAGAAGAACATAATAGTTAGAGCAATAATGTCATCCAAAGCAATGCATTTCGCAAACAACAATGTTAACTAGCAAAATACCTGTCAATTAATTACTTTGATCCTTTCTCTAAACTGTATGTTCGAATTACGTGCAAGGAAACAATTCTAGATGGCGCTCGTTTTTAACCGTCGGGCGCATGATAGCCTTTATACACAGGGCCCAGACCAGGAAAAACTGCCGTTTTTTCCTGTCAAGGTTTTCTCAACGGTTTCATCATCCTGAACCTCAACCATTTGAAATTAGCTTGGGGGCCACCCTGATTTTTGCCCCTAATTCAAAATGGCCGCCAAAATCCAAAATGGCCGCCAAAATTACCTAAATTACATATATACTGCTAATTACGTTTAATATCAACGTTTTTTCAGTGGTTCTGTCATCCTGAATCTGCACCCATTGAATTTAGCTCCAGTGCCACCCAGAATTTGGCCTCAAATCCAAGATGGCCGCCAAAATCTAAAATGGCTGCCAAAATTATCTTAGTCAGATTTATACTACTTGTTTTTTTTCTGCAGGAGTTTTTTTTCAGTGATTTCGTCATCCTGATCATAAGGCCTTTGAAATTAGTCTGGGGAGTACCCAGGATTTGTCCTTAGAATCCAAGATGGCCGCCAAAATGGCCTCCAAAATGGCCGCCAAAATTACCTAAATTAGATATATACTGCTAATTACGTTTAATATCAACGTTTTTTTCAGTGGTTCTGTCATCCTGAATCTACGACCATTGAATTTAGCTCCAAAGCCACCCAGAATTTGGCCTCAAATCAAAGATGGCCGCCAAAATCTAAAATGGCTGCCAAATTGACCCTAATAAGATTTATACTGCTTCTTGTTTTTGTTTCTGTCAGTTGTCAGTGATTCCGTCATCCTGAACCTAAGGCCTTTGAAATTAGTCTGGGGAGTACCCAGGATTTGTCCTTGAATCCAAGATGGCCGTCAAAATGGCCTCCAAAATGGCCACCAAAATGGCCACCAAAAGCATCTTAATTATATTCAAACTACCTCTTCGTTTTTTCCTGTTAACATTTTCTAAAGTTGGTTTCATTATGGCGTCCTGAACCTAAGCCTTTTGAAATGAATTTGGGGCTACCCAGGATTTGGCTGCAAATCCAAGATGGCCGCCCAAACAAAAATGGTTAAACGGTCTCTTATTTGTACCCCATCATTTTCCTTTCTCGGAAATCAGAGTTTATGATTGTCATATACTTTAACTGTACAAATAATCTATACTGTCTTCTCTCCAATTGCAACATTAGCTAGCAGCCCAGCCTCATCGTGGTCCATCTAGAATTGTTTCCTTGCACGTAATTCGAACATACAGTTTAGAGAAAGGATCAAAGTAATTAATTGACAGGTATGTATACTTGCTAGTTAACATTGTTTGCGAAATGCATTGCTTTGGATGACATTATTGCTCAACTATTATGTTCTTCTTGTGTAAGTATACTGTAATTCACGAACAAAAAATTGAATGACTTTTATAATTGTATCTTTACTTCTAGGAATCAGCACTATGGCGGCTACCCCCTTTTTTAGTACAGGAGCAGATGACAGAAGACGGTGCCTGCTTTGCAATGAAAATATCAAGGATAAGGATGGTGGTGGACAGTCGTGGCCCAGCTAATTGAAATTCAGTATAAGGAGGCTGAGAACATATCACTTGACCATCTGTCAGCCAGTGTTTGGAGAACTTCCAGTCCAGCTTGTGTCACATTTGAGATGTCATCCTTATCCTTGATATTTTCATTGCAAAGCAGGCACCGTCTTCTGTCAACTGCTCTTGTACTCAAAAAGGGGGTAGCCGCCATAGTGCTGATTCCTAAAAGTAAAGATACAATTGTAAAAGTCATTCAATTTGTGTTCGTGAATTACAGTATACTTACACAAGAAGAACATAATAGTTAGAGCAATAATGTCATCCAAAGCAATGCATTTCGCAAACAACAATGTTAACTAGCAAAATACCTGTCAATTAATTACTTTGATCCTTTCTCTAAACTGTATGTTCGAATTACGTGCAAGGAAACAATTCTAGATGGACAACGACGAGGCTGGGCTGCTGATGTTGCAATTGGAGAGAAGACAGCAAAGATTATTTGTACAGTTAAAGTATGACACTCATAAACTCTGATTTCCGAGAAAGGAAAATTATGGGGTACAAATAAGAGACCGTTTAAATCCGATTAAGGTAATTTTGGTAGCCATTTTTATTTGGACGGCCATCTTGGATTTGCAGCCAAATCCTGGGTAGCACTAAATTCATTTCAAAAGGCTTAGGTTCAGGACGCCATAATGAAACCATCTTTAGAAAACGTTAACAGGGAAAAAACGAAGAGGTAGTTTGAATATAATTAAGATGCTTTTGGCGGCCATTTTGACGGCCATCTTGGATTTCAGGACAAATCCTGGGTATTCCCCAGACTAATTTCAAAGGCCTTAGGTTCAGGATGACGAAATCACTGACAACTGACAGAAAAAAAACCAAGAAGCAGTATAAATCTTATTAGGGTAATTTTGGCAGCCATTTTAGATTTTGGCGGCCATCTTGGATTTGAGGCCAAATTCTGGGTGGCTTTGGAGCTAAATTCAATGGTTTGTAGATTCAGGATGACAGAACCACTGAAAAAAACGTTGATATTAAACGTAATTAGCAGTATATATCTAATTTAGGTGATTTTGGCGGCCATTTTGAATTAGGGGCAAAAATCAGGGTGGCCCCCAAGCTAATTTCAAATGGTTGAGGTTCAGGATGATGAAACCGTTGAGAAAACCTTGACAGGAAAAAACGGCAGTTTTTCCTGGTCTGTGCCCTGTCTATAGGACTAGACTTTCGCAATCGGTGATGGACTTTCGCGATCGGCGATCAACTTTCGCGATCAGTGATGAACTTGTATGGCAATCGGTGATGAACTTGTAGCCCTATGGCAATCGGAGATGGACTTTCGCAAGTGGTGATGGACTTTTGCACGTGATTGTTGATGGGGCGTGCGTATTCACGATCGGTGATGGAATTTCACAATGGGTAATGGACTTTCGCGAGTTGTGATCAGCTTCTGGCTATATTAGTCAAGGCGCGCGTGGCTATCTGGGGCGCGCTACTCGTCCGGGTAGCCACACGCGCCTTGACTAACGGCTACAGGGCGGTTTACAAACGATTTCCAGCTGGAAATCGTTGGAAAACGATATATATATTTCCACTTTTCTTGACAACGACAGCACACCTGGTGCCATCATTTCACAGGATGATTGAGACTACTAAAAATTGGAGGATTACCAATCGTGTACACTACATTTAAGTTCCTTACCCCGATAGCGATGTGAATGATCGATTGATCAGAAATCAGTTATATTATTTAGTTTGAAATAATATAAGTTTGAAATTTTATGAAATGTTATACGAATTGATATGCCTTCACTTCTGTCACAAAACTATATTACTGCAGTTTACCAACTCGACCCAGCCGGCCAGAAAACAAAATAGTTCCCAAATATGAGACCATGCACGCATTACAGTTCCCATGTCCGAGGTTCAAAGTCCCGTTTTCCCGCAATATCTCTCGGGATTTTAAGGCCATCTGTGTTTCCAATGCGTCAGTTTCAGCACGGATTCATAATTCGCGCAGTGATTTGATGACTTCAAAACGGTCATTCCAATCAAAACTTATTTCCCCGTTCAGATTGAAGTACTTTTGCGCGGATAGTGTTTCGTTGGAATTGGATATCCGGATTGCGCGCGTGCTGGCTCTGACATTGCCCTCTTTCCGGGTGACGCGACATAAGAAAAAAATCCTCGAAAAGGTGACTCGACATATTTTTTAAAAGTCCTCGAAATTACAAATAAAATCTTCCGTGGTCGCTCAATCCTCTCATGATGAAATAACCTCTTCGGTTACGCGGTTATAAACGATAAGTTCTTCGGTGAAATAATCACATGTAGTGAACGCAAAGGTGGTCGCACAACGCGCACGTGTTAATTAGATCAGAATGGGCGTTCGTGTTACATACATGGCGTGACAGTCAGCAATTTTATCCCGAATAACCTTTGAAATACCGAACTGGCTTAGGCCTATTGATTGTCTGTGTTTTACAGCATGTTCCGTGGACTGGACTTCAAGTAATCCCAGCGACTCGTCCTACATCATATTCATCTTCTTCATGGTGCTTGTGGTTCCATTATCTCTGATTGTGGGCTCTTACACCCTACTCATCTATGCCGTAAAAAAGGTTAGTGATCACCTCGGCCCACCGACGGGCCCTGTGTTTCCACCCAACACCCCGTGGACCTGTCGCGACACAAGTGCACTTTTGCTCGTGGTCTAGTTCCAGCCTTTCTGTACTTGCACAAACAACCTGACGTCTTCTGTCTGTAATATCCTAGTCTTGGTTCAAGACGACAGTGATTGATAATGGATCGTGTGACGTCGCGTTTATTCGTTCCATGCAGTGCGCCCTCTGACGGTACGATTATACCAACCCATGGGCTCGCACTATCGTCTTGGGAATCCTGCAAAATGTGGGCGCGGCTTTAATATGCAAATGAGTTTGTTTGTGTAAATATTCATAACCTTCGAACAACATGGCGTTCATATGCAGTCGGCGACCCCATGACATACCATACGAGTAGTGTCTGGTTTGTGGGAAGAATTAGAAACCGAAGATCGTATGTATACGCGTAGCGCGCCACTTATAGTAGTTATAGTAGTTATATTATTATCTTTGGAAGAAACAAATAACTTGCAAAACATATTTCTCTGTTAAATAAACGTGAAATTGGTGGTTTTTATTGGGGATATCGTTGGGGATTATACTTCTGCATCACGTTACGTGTGTGATTCATGTCACTGTCGAGAATCACGGACGCATTTTTTTAGTAAAAGTGAAATTCGTACTCTGAATTTCAATATGAATTGCCACACAGGCCTAGGGGGTAGGGGTATAAAATTCAGTGTTTATGATGGTTTTAAATATTTCCATTCATATTTGCTCCAACCACTCTTTCCTATTTGCCCCAACCACGTACGTTATAGCTAGCTGGATCGATGTGATGATTCGCCATGAACCTAGAGCTGGAATGTTCAAGCTAAATTTAAACCATGCAGGTCCATAAAAACAACAGTGCAGGATTTCGTTTTCACTCTAAGCCTGACGGCATACTCGAACTCCGATTGTACTGCACGCAACTTGAGAATTCCCGTCCTTAATCGACTGCTAAAAAGGGCCTTCGGGGCTCAGGGCTTGCAAACACAAACGAATTAATACTTGCCCTGAGCGTCCTTCTTCAGCACGGTCGGTCAAGCTTTATCCAAAGCCAACTTGAGAGGTTTTGTACAATATGATAAAGTGTGACTAGTGATTTGGAAATTTTAGGCGAAGTTGTTATTGAAATCAAAACAGAGAGGCACAGGTTCCTAAGCAAAGGTTTGCGACGCGCCGCTTGATATCCCTGGCCCGTTAACTACCTGACATTGTCCGAAATTGGTTTTTCTTGTTGTTTTTGTTAACGTAGGAGTCCACTGCGGCCGCTGCTAAATTCTGCTGACCACTACGGTCGACAGAGCTTTCCCACCTAGAATTGAGCCGCCAAATCTATACAACTGCGTCCTACCCCTAGAATCATGTTCAATCAGAAACTTAACAATATCCCATAGAATTGTTTTGGCGAGGTCCACATCATCCATGCAACAGCCGACATCATGTATTACTCAAGAAATGCCATTAAAGAGGAACTAAAACGCCAAATTTGTTTTTGACATTTTTGACTTATCTGATAGTTTATGCCTCCCCAAAACTAATGTAACAAGTTTCATGATTCTGAAAAATAAAAAAAAAATTGTTGAGCCTTTTCTTTCTGAGTCACTTTGACTCGATTCAGAAAAGGCCGAGGTCAACTGCGTACCGTATCGCGCGAGTATTGACGTACACGTGTAGAAACATATGACGTCACTGTATTATACGACAATGTTTTACGTAGAGTCTGTACGTATTTTTTGGTCTAAGGCTAGTATTACTTGCTGTGCTTTTTGCTCATGATTCAGGAGTAACACTACGATAAACATATTTTAAAGTGTTGACATCTTTGTGAGACACATTAAGAATTGGGGTTGTAGGCTTGTTCTTGCTGAAAAGCTAGTTATGAGTCATACTTTCCTTTGTTTGCAGTCGGCTTTTATTGGGACCTGCGCGGTAAGTTGTGTGTGAGCTGATGCTATACTCTAGTCTGGCGACTTTGATTATGCAGCCCTCATAAGGACCCGCACCTTCTCAGAACTATACACACAATTTCTGTTATAAGGTACCAGACTCAATCGCATGCAGCGCATGCGGTCATATGCAGCACGATATGGGGCAGCTTTTTTCACCATGCATCATCTGCAGGACCTACAACTTCCTACAGTCCTACACAAAACTGGTTCACTGTATCCGTCTTTGCTTTTTACTTTGTGCACATTTCAATGGTGTAGGACTGTAGGAAGTGTAGGATCCTACAAAATATACGGAGTGAAAAAAGCTGCCCCGTATCAGCGGTACCGTGCGTGTACAATGCATGTTGAGTCAAGCGAGCGTGGACAGGGCCGGGAGACGACCGGGGCTCTCTGGCTGCTCGAGACGGCAACCGCAGTTAACGTCGTCGCGCTGGTGCGCGTGAGTCCGGGACACGATTGGAATGCTCGGTGCTTTTAGAGTTGGAATGGCTCCATCCTTCAAACGGAATTGTGCCTTCAAACCCAGCTGAGTTTTCATACTAACACTATCATCTATACAGTCTTTGGCGAAATGTTCTGCACATATTTTCGACCATTTCGACAGCCCAAAATCAGATATTGTATTGTCTACAAAGCGGACCCACTGTCGCCTTTGAGCTCCATTCAGCACTGGGAATCGCAGTAAGGTTGGGTCAGGGTTTTTGTCGCTGTTCCTCGTGCAACCCCCAACTACACACGATCGAGGCATAATGATTATCTCAGATCCATGCTCATACTGAAATAATATATAAATTAGACAAAATAGACGGGAAAACGGAGGAGTTAGGTCAACAAAAACTCTTCAGCAGCATCAACTCCACGTAGGTACATGCATAGTGTTTGGCTGTAGCATCAACCGACTCTACACGTGTACGTCACGGGGTCACGTACATACATTTAACATACATAATGAGCTTTCGCGAAACAG
Source organism: Hippasteria phrygiana (assembly GCA_037893225.1). Lineage (NCBI taxonomy): Eukaryota > Metazoa > Echinodermata > Asteroidea > Valvatida > Goniasteridae > Hippasteria > Hippasteria phrygiana. The sequence continues at coordinate 875,531 of JAZGUH010000559.1, read as the reverse complement.
GATAAATGGTTCAGAATAACAACCCTTTTTTTTTTTATAAAAAAATTTCTCTCGTCTGCAAACTAATCTCCATCAGTTAAAAGAGTATTTAAACTGTCGGAAAAGTCCAAAAAGTCAAAAACAAAAAAAATTGCCGTTTTAGTTCCTCTTTAAGTATTTTGCCCAACTACCCTTTGCCTCTGCCGACAAGAATATCGTCAAGCACCTTTTGCCTAGCCATTGCTCGAACCAGTTTGCTACATAGGAAAGAGAACTCGGACCTGGGCATAGATCTGAACTTCCACTCCCTTTCACAGACCAGAAAATGGACCGCAACAGTAGCTGTATCCTTCGGTGCGATTTTAGGTTTCATCGGACTATCAAAATAGACTGATCACCCAAGTCGTGCGTTGGAGAGATGGCAAATCCGGGACACAAGGGGTAGGTCCTGCAGGTAACTGGGTTCTCTTCTGCTTTGGGGCCACGCCGAAATTATTTAGCATATACCTGGTTCCCGTCAAACGATCTGTGTTACTACTGGAATCGTTGACGTCACGGTACAGTAGAGCCATCTGGTGCATGGACCCTGCATGACAAGCTAAAATTCTGTAAAACATTTTCATACCACCATCGTTGACCTTTATCTTAATATTTAGCTGATAACCATCCGAGGGAAACTTACCTCTTGCAAACGGCATCGGGTACTACCCATTGCGAAGGACGTTTGGGTTCCTTGGCACTGTTGGCTTCGGATGGGAAAAAGGAAACCTTTGAAAGCGCATAACGGAAGAGGAAGGCCCATCACACTGTGTATGTATCCACGCCGATGGGACGTTTTATAAACTCCATCCAAGATTTTCTTGCGAAAGACTCTAGCCACCAAGATATTCAACGCTTGCTTTGGTACTACCAGCGTAACGACAATGTTACCCGATTCTTGGAAAAGCTCGGCGAGGGCCGAAATGCGTACAGATGGAAAGACGCACCAGTCTTTCTACCGAGACAAGGTTGAGCGAGTATGAGTTACCATGCACTGGGTACCTAATAAGAGGAACCCCCGCGGCTTCCCATCTCCTTCACATGGCAAGTAAGTAGGTAATGAGATAAGGTCCAATGTGATCCTGAGGGACTAAACAGCTCTCTTTGAAGAAAAGGCCAAAACAATCAAGTGGGCCCCGAATTTGCTGTTGAACTTTTTCCCGAGGAGTCTCAGCTAGGTTACTTTGACTACACCCATTGCAACCTTAGGTCGAAGTCTGCCTTCAATGTTAATGCCAGGATTAAAGCTTTATGACTCATTAGACAGTTTTAGGGACTTAGCTTCCAAACGTATACATCATTTGGAATCTATCTGCACATCAGCGCCCATCAACTCCGCGGTCACCGAGGACATCTAAAACTGAGGCAGCACAAAACACAAAGCATGTGCTCTTCGATGTCTGCCATTCCCGGATCTCTGCACCTCTCGCTACCAGCAATTGCTAAGGTGACATCACTTTCTTTTAGACTGACCACTCCAGGCACGTATAGCCATAAGCATCTGAGCCCAGCTGTAACCCAGTAAAGGCCTTGCCTCCGGGAGCTAAGAATAAATCAACAAGACGGCAAGAGGTATTTCATCTCGTGCCTGCCGCGTGAAAGGCACTAGGGTCGTGTCATCCGACGACGACATGAATTTCGACGACATTCCTTGTAATGACCACCTCATCAGCCGCACGTGGATTAAGATTGCATTGGGGAGATTTTATTTGCCAGTAGCGCTTGCTTTGCTATTATGGGGCCACGAAAGAGGGAACCTATTAAAAGAAAAGTACATGTTACAGTAGTAGAATCCCGAAGTTTGTTGAAACTTCCAAAGGCCTTTAAAAATGCTAAGACCATAATTTTCACTTTTACGTTATTTATTGCTTCCCTTCTTTGGCTTTTACCTAAAGCTTAATAACCTCATTTCAGCTATATAGCCCTTTCCAAAATGACTTCATAATTTAATTACATCCCGAGTAAAATAACCCCTGCCTCTGTGACCCGAAAACACATAGAACCAATAGCTTCGGCCCCTAATGCGAGGTACCAGGCAATCAATATTAATGTCGGAAACGCTGTGCCGGAGCGCTACCTAGCATGCGCCACATCAAAGGGAATCGGAACAACGAATATAAAGCTTATAGATACGGGTTACCAGACAAACCAAAACCAACTAACTTTAATTAAAACAACCTGATTGGACTACTCAAATCTGGCACAAGTTTTGCTGGCTAAAGCGACACCGAGGGCCCGGAGCCCAGCCCTTTTACATGGCGCCGCGCAACAAAGTACTTTTCAAGGCTGAACGAACCTGCATTGTTCGGGTCTCACGGCTATTTAACAAAATGAAGCATGAGGTGCCAGAGAATTCAAAAATTATGCGAATTAAAATGAAGTATAATTTGAATTCTATGAATAATAATGAAGTACAAGTCGAAGAGGATTGCATTCCTTTCTACGTGCCAGGTATGCGGATCACACAATAGGTTCAAAGAAACCATTGTAATGTAAATGAGATGCAGTAGGAGAGCGGGCATATAAGCCGAGCTCTGGCATGGGATCGTCATCTTTTCGAAGCCAAGTAGGACCGAGCCTTTTGTCGGTTACTCTGCATTGGGAGGGAAAAGTACAAACAAATGTATAAAAACCCAGGGCTATTTTTTAATCAAGCCGTATACGGGGTGGGAATCCTCTTCGACTTGTACTTCATTATTATTCATAGAATTCAAATTATACTTCATTTTAATTCGCATAATTTTTGAATTCTATTACATAACACTTCGTACAAGTCTTCAGAGGAGGATTGCATTGTTCAAAGCTCACGACAAAAAAGGTGAGGTCAAAGTTAGGAACAGTAGAGGACAAATGTCATTTGGTTGTTGCTATATCTAAAAAACATAGACAGCAAACTCTTGTTGCATATATTAAGTATGTTACATTTATATTAATGGAAACTGTAAAGGTGCGTAATCCTGAAACATTGGGATTACCAAGAGTCATCTTGAGATAAGTAAATTGACATAACAAGTAAAGCTTGGTTTCACCTTCCTTTTTGTTAGAATGGGTTCTTCCCATCTGAAAAAATAAAGGAAATGTTAAAGTCACTGTCACAATGGTAAATGGAACATTCCACATAAATATCGAATCACTAATTTTGTGATTTCAGTTCTTGATTTTATTAGTTATTTATTAGCTATGTCTTTCGTCCTGTAACTTCAGAACCGAGTCAGCAAAGGCCGATTTTTCTATCGGCTTTCTGTAATACTTCTCAAAGGTGGATCCACTTGACCAGTCAGCGGTGTTCAAAATATCCTGTAGGGATACGCCTTGTGCAAAGGCACTTGAAGTTGCAGCACTTCTAAAGCTATGAGCTGTATAGATATTTGTATTAATTCCGGCTGCACTCAAAATATTTTTCATCCACCTTGCCAGTGTCCCAGTAGACACTGGTTTGTGAGGTTTCCTTGTGGAAATACAAAGTTCAGTGTAAGAACCTCTAAGTTGTTCTGTTCGGTTAATATATTCTCTGAGAGTGGAGAGAACGCATAACTTTTGGTCTCCCTCAAGTAAGACTTCCCATTGGAATACTCATCTGCTAGGAAATTAGCTACGTCTACCACAGAGGGCGTAAAAGGATTAATTTTCCTTCTATCACACCAGCTACACCATAATTTCCAGACTGATTCATATTGTTTTTCAGTTCCATGTCTCCATGAGCTGGAGATGAGTTGGGAAGCTTCGATAGAAAGTCCCTTTGTCTGCCACTGTTGCTTGAGATGGTCCAAGCGGCTAGCTTTAGATTCGGTATTTGAGCTCGAGGTTGATGGCTTAGTGCCGTCTCCGGAAGCCGTATTGGCCGAGCCACTGACATATGTAGCAGTTGTGGGTACCAGGCTTGGGCTGCCCACAATGGGGCGATTAGAAGACACATATCGGTCTTGTCTCTGGCAATCTTGTCCACTATTCTGGGAAGAAGACAGAATGGCGGGAAAATGTAAGGAGATAATTGAGACCATGAAACTGTAAATGCGTCAATGGCCCAAGCACATGGGTCTTTTTTCCCACGAAACATAGCATTGTATTTTCTGGTTGCCATAGGAAGCAAACAAATCAACGTCGGGTATAAAGGTTTGCTGTATAATTCTGTCGAAAATATCGACTTGAAGGCTCAACTCTTTGTTGCTGTCTTTCCTTGAAAGATAATCGGCAGAAACATTATATTTGCCTGCAATGTGTGATGCAGATAGAAATATGTTTTTCTGCGAGCACCACGAGTATATAGACATTGAAATGTCGTGTAGGGATTTCACGTTCCCTCCCATTTTCAATAAGTAGGACACTGTTACAGAATTGTCCGACTTTATATAAGTACATGTTTATGTACGATATTTGCACATAGATTAATTAGTGCTTTTTGTACAGCCATTAACTCGAGTTGATTTATATGTAGTTCTCTTTGGGTGTCCGACCACTTACCCTGAGCGTAAGAGTCGTCCGTTTCACAGACTGCTCCCCATCCAGACTTACTGGCATCTGTTGAAATGATCAAATCAACAGGAGGTATTTTTAGATTTGTTTTAACCTCGTTCCTGGGATAAGAAATCCACCAGTTAAGTTCACCTATACAAGGCCTGACGTCAACCATTGCATCAAAATTGTCTGTGTTTGTAAGGGCTCTTATTTTAGTCTTTTCCATTTGTCGGTAATGAAGTTTTCCCTGAGGAAATGCTTCAAATATTGAAACAATAAGGCCGATACATTTGGCAAGTTGTCGAATAGTGACTATCTTTTTTGTCACAAGTTGCTGGCATTCAGACTTTATATGGTCAACCTTGTCGGCTGGTACTTGAATTGTCGCAGTTTCTGTATTGAAAACAAAGCCCAAGTACTTTACTACATTTTTCGGAATCATGCAAGATTTCTTTGTATTAATCACAAAACCCAAGTTTTGGAGAAGTTCGACCATGAACCGAGTGTTGCGAGTGCACTCTTTTTCAGAGACGGACATGATCAATATATCGTCCAGATAAATTACAAGGCGTATGCCTTTACTTCGTGCTGAAGCAATGACAGGTTTCAACACTTTAGTAAAAATTCTTGGGGCCGAGGATAAGCCAAATGGCAAGCAAGTAAAGCAATAACTTGTATCTGCCCAAGCAAAACAGAGATAAGGTTGATCTTCCTGACGCATAGGAATGGAAAAATATGCGTCCTTTAGGTCAATGGTTGAAAGGAAGTCATTCTCCTGAATTAGGCTTTTTACAAGCCTGACATTTTCCATTTTGAAATGCTCGTATACAACAAATTTGTTGAGATCTTTCAAATTGATTACTGGTCTAAACCCACCAGATTTTTTCGGTATCACAAAGATGTTAGACCGAAAACGACATTCAGCCGTTGGTAACAGGCGAATAGCGCCTTTGGATAATAGATCAATAATTTCGGCATTAATTATGTCAACCTCATGATCTGAAAATCGAATTGATTTAGGTGGTACAGTTTGGGTTGGGCAACACAGAAAATCAATTTTACAGCCCGATATTGTATTCAAGATCCAGGTATCGGAGGTGATAAAACACCAGTTTTCCCGATATAATGCAAGTCTCCCATCTCCTGGGGAGAAATTGGGGGATTCTGATAAAGAAACATACCCATTTTTTGTGTCCGGTCTTGCCGAAGATGTCGAGGGCTTGTTAGCACTGAATGTTTGTGCCGAATTGCCGTGTGACCACATCGGTTGCCCACGGTGGTACTGAGAAGGGTTGCCCGTTTTCGTAGATGATCGCCACTGGCGTCTGCCGCCTCTCTGACCGTGGCTATAACCTCTACCCTGTTTGTGGGTGGTGTACGGCGTGTAACGCCGGGGAAAATGGCTTTTGGCTTCATTTGAGGCCAATTTTTTGCCGGCTTTGTATGCCTCAGATACTTGTTTCATGGTATTATTCAAGTCACTGCCAAACAATTTTTCCGAGAGAGACGTTGATCGCGAGCATATGCCGCGATACACCGGATTGAGAACTTGTTTTAGTTCTTCACGGCGTCTCATACTGAGCTCGTAAGAGGCATTCCCTGCAAGGACAATGCCATCCAAAGCTGTTTCTTTCAGCTTATTAATATTTACTGCTTGATCGGATTTAGCAGACTTTCTCAATTCTACGAGAATATGAAGGAATGGAAGCATTCCTTTTACGACCTGCTTTTGAATCTGTTGCAGGATAATGTCCTTAGACCGGGCTGAAGCCGGGATCGTGCTCCATAATTCATTGTCAACTCTCGGTGCCGTCACGGCTACCGCGTTAGCTGGTGTAAGATACTTTTCAGCAATCTTCGAGTACGTTTCTTTTTTAATGGGCAAGGTTACTGCCTTTATCGATCTTTCTGCCAATGTGGCAAATACCTCAGGGCCCATGGCCTCTGTAGCACTGTAAATATCGTCTAATGGTAGGATATCAAATTCAACCCCAGCTGACGTACTTTGATTATCTGCCAGCGCACTGGTCAGATCAAATTCCGACTGGTCCGGATCATACGTAGTTTCCTGACTGAGCAGTTCTTCCTCGAACTGTTCATCGTACTGGGCGGAAACCTCGAACCGTTGCGGGCTTACCGCAGGACCATAGTCGGGACCAGCGTGCGTAGCACGTCCGGTATGCGAGTCTTTAGCCTGAAGCAAGGTAGACAACATGTCCTGCATGGACTTCATGGATGCCGATAGTTTCTCGATGCTATCTGCATTGGCTTGAAGCTGAGTATCCACACTGCGGTGGGCCCGGGGTGCTTGGCCCGGCTGAAGGGATGATTCGTCCTCGGAAGACATCGCTTGCATGGGTGCGAGTTTTTCGCAATGTAACCGCTATACCTATTCACACTTAGAAAAGATGACGATCCCATGCCAGAGCTCGGCTTATATGCCCGCTCTCCTACTGCATCTCATTTACATTACAATGGTTTCTTTGAACCTATTGTGTGATCCGCATACCTGGCACGTAGAAAGGAATGCAATCCTCTGAAGACTTGTACGAAGTGTTATGTAATAGAATTGTTTTCAGGTAGCCTCATGACACCATATTTTGGCATACAGAGTAGCCGCGTGAAACCAGCTTAGTAGCCCTGTTTAAATGTAAAACTGTTTCTCTTTCAATCAGTACCTCCAACATTATTCAAGGCATCCGCGCCCAAAATACATGAACACGCTGTGCTCCAGCATCATAGAGACTTGAAGCTCGCCATTTTTCTCAAAATCAGATCGCGCGCGATCGTGCGCAATTACTTAAGGAAGCCCGTTATGAAAGTCATATATCAAGTAGTAATTTTATTTATTTTTTTAAAGAAGCATCCATTGCGGTCAAAGGTCGCATCTACGAGAGGAATATTGTTTTCTTCCTACATTCTTCCGTCAGAAAATACATTTCTTTTCTATTTTTTACCTCATGTTCGGTACGAGTCGGTAGTGAGAAAAAGAAAAATGAAACTGACAATGTTTTCGATGGTGCACGTTGGGGTTAGTCGTAAGCGGACCCTGTCTTGATATTGTATCTCGAATTAATCCTAAAATTCTTTTAAACAATGCGGCCTATTAATTTGGCCTTAGTTTAAATAAACAGGTATTTTCTGTGGAATTTTATTAAGTTCTAAACAAGGTAACTTTAAACTCTGTTCAACACTTTTTGACTACTTTTAATTACTATAAAATTCTTAAACTCGAAAGTTTCAATCATATGAATTCCATTTCTGGAATCGGAATAATCTATTGAAAATTATCAAAAGAGATTAGGATCTGAGCCCAAAGCAGAATGCGTGTAAAGTTTATATATCTAAATTCTTTGTTGCGAATAAAGTGGACTCTTCGTCTAACTGGAAATATACGTTCCTGGCGCTCTCCGTTTTCCATCTGCCCTGTTTGGAAATAAGGAATGGGGGAAGATTGGCGTTAAAGGCAGCAGATGCCCCGCCTGATCTCAAACTATGAAGGCCGTAAGTGGCAACGTTGGGGACGATGGTTCGGATGTATTTCACGCGTGCGTGTATAGCTAAGTGGATGGGTGGACGGACTAAGGCCTTTCTTGGTGGCGATAAGCCTGCGGAGAACAGGTATAAGGGTGAATCGTCGGGATCGCCTAATGCTGTGAAGTAAACGTTCGGCCACTAACACTGGACAAGTTGGTTTAAACGTTCTGGCAATAACGACTTCCGTTCCTTGCCTGAATTGGTCAGATTTGGATTTTCGAAGGTGTATGGTTAGACGGTCTGGCGTTATTTTACAGTCATTTCTATTAATGTTTTTTACGTCGTCGAAACGAAGGAATCCAGCGTATGAGATAAAACATACGAACATAATACGCAGATCTGCCAGTGTCGCAGAGCTGTGCCCGTGTTTGGTATCTAGCTTTGCCAGAATATCCGATGTGATGGGGTCTTTCCGGACGGTTGGTGATGAATTTAGCCTTTTGAAACCTTGCAGAGCCATCTTAGCCATACTGCTGTCTGTTGGTGAAGGCAGACCGACCAAACTGTGCGCCCACTTGATTGATGCTGCGGCAAGCTCAGCGGAGGACTTGGGTCCAGTGGTCGACAGATGGGATATGTACAATGCGAAGTGAAACGGGCTGACCGGGAACGTTGTGATGTCCGATTTTGATGAGGCCCAGTTCTCCCACTTGGTCCAAGAAGCCTTGTATTTTGTCGTTTTAGATTCAGCCTTGGCCGACATCAAAAGAGACGGCAACGTGGTGCCCGCTAGTACGCTGAGGGATGGGTCGCTGAGGGAGGATGCCCGGTTGTTCCATATATCTGTTGGGAGGCAAGTAAAAAAGAGACCAACAGTACGGTATGTCAGACGAAAAAATGCATCTGTACTGTGTTAAAAGTATACCGATCCCTTCAAAGATCACTGACCCATCGACAACCAACACTTGTACATGTCGTTCCTGTTTCATCCGATACCTAACTCCCTAAGTTGTGTGCAAAATCCTATTAAAATTGGAGGATTCGGGACTGTTCGGGTTAAAAACATTCTCAAACGAGATTTTTAGATTCCATTCAAAGAACTTTGTCGGGTAAGGAATTGGAATCGTGCTACGACCTTCTAGGAGAATACGCGTTGTAAGAGGAGAGTATGATTCAGACTGATATCGGTTCCGCGCCGAGTGTCAGCGCAGCATGTTTAGTGCTGCTATACTCGGTGGCCACGAAAAACCCCCTGTGGAGGAAACGTGGGTGCAGTCCGGACCCTCAGTGGAGGTGCACTCCCCCTGAAACCGATACCGTTTAAACATTGATGTTAAAGAATGAGTGATTATAGGGAATGGGAGGGTGGGCGTATCTCGTGTAGCAGGGTGTGTCGCTTGACCGAGAGTGAATGGAAAGAACTAAAGCAGCTCTATTTAAGCAGAGATAAATGGACATTCCTTATAGACCTTTATTATCATGCTGTCACAATCTTTGTCTTGTTCCCTGTATGCAATATAGGGAACAATTATAGGGAGCAATTATGAATAGTGATTCCAATTATTGAATGAAGGTGCCAGACTATTTTTCCTTTCAGCCTCAGTTTGGTTACATTGATTTTAATAGGAGAAAAACAAAATGGCTGTACCGTGAAAAAGCTCTATTGCGTAACGTGTTGAGTGGCGCTGTGAAAAGCCACCGGAGCGTATATCGTTCAAAAAACGAAAAGAAATTCCACTTTCTTCTTACATTCTTCCGTCAGAAAATACATTTCATTTCTATTTTTTACCTCATGTTCGGTACAAGTCGGTAGTGAGAAAAAGACAAATGAAACTGACAATGTTTTCGATGGTGCACGTTGGGGTTGGTCGTAAGCGGACCCTGATGAGAAAGGGTAAAGAAAAGTAAGGAGTTTATGCCGAGGACATGGAGCAATATTGTGCGAGTGACGGCACCAAATGGCCGTGTCGAAGACATTATGGAAAACCAACTATACACATAAACGTTCAAATGTTGGGAATGTGTAAAATATTATAGCCAACAAATCTGGTGATTCACAGTTGCAAAAACAACTCAATATGTTCGATTTCACGCCGGTATCGGATAACCGGGAATCGTATGGATTCGGTGACTTGGGCACGAATTATGGAATATCTGGAAAGAGGGGGGGGGGGGGGGGTTGAACTTAGCTAGATGTAAAGCAGTGTTGGCAATAGCCAAGGTCGGAACAACAAAAGTCTCTGTTTTCTTGGAGGAACTGTGTGATCTATTCTTAGCGCCAGAGACAAAAATGTCGGAGAGCTGTTGAAAACTTACCCCTGGTCGATTAATGGTGGGGCAAAGGAAATTCTGAGTAGGCGCCAGTCATGGACGAAACTGTTTAAATGAACGCCGTCGGAACATAATGACGGCCAGAAATAGGCCGATGTCCATTTTGAGACAATAAGAGTGCCATTAGCTCTACATTTCGCAAAGTGCCTCAAAACGGCAACTATGAGGGAAATTGGAGGACAAGTATAATTATTCTCGTTAAACCAATCGTGACAGAACGCATCTACTCCCTTTGACCCCTTGCACCAAAATCTAGAATTAAACGTTGGGACTTTGAAATTAGTAGGAGAAGCGAAACAATCTATGGAATGGGGACCCCAAAGTTTGTCGACGAGCGCGAAACTTGTCTGGTCGACGGACCAGTCATCGTAGTCGGTGACCCTACTGATATTATCTGCGATTGTATTAATATTTCGGGGAATCCATTCCGCCATTAAGACGATATTATGTTTCAAACACAAGTTAAAAATGGAGATTGCTAGTGATTGTAGGTCAGATTTGTGCTACAGTGCGCTATGATGCGGGGGACGTTAGTGTTATCCGTGTACCACTTGACTTTCTCGTGTGAGTAATGGTCGCTCAATTCAGATAGAATTCTTAGAACGGCGGCTAGCTCTCGCCAAGTTGAACTGCGCGATCTTTCGGTTTCCGTCCACGTGCCGTTAAATTTCATTTGGGGGACATCTTGGACGTGTCTGCCCCAGCCAACATTGCTTGCGTCTGAATAGATTACGAGAGATGTTGCGTGCTGGTGTTTGATGGAAATCCGTTGTATGCGTCAAGGTTCGTTTGCCAGAATGTTAGTTCACGACGTCGGACCATGAGGATCTAGATTCGATGGATCTATACGTGGCGCGTGTCATGAGGCGCGTAACTGGACCTAGAGCTGCCGACATCGATATTATCTGGCCAGCGATGCTAGCGATGGATCGTACTTGGATAGGGGTAGATAGTGTGTGGTCTAATAGGGCCTTCGCGATTGAAGCTTTAAACAATGTTGGTAGGGGGCACGGAAAATATTAGCGTGAGCGAATCTATGATCATGCCGAGAAACTTAATGGTAGTTTGGGGATTCCAAATGCATTTCGTTTTGATTGGGACGAAGCCGCTATCGACTAGGGCCTCTTTGACTATACGACTGTTGTATAGGGCAGTGGTCAGATCTGGAGAAACTATAATGCCGTCGTCGATGTAAGCGAATGATGTGATGCCTTGCGCACGCCAGTGATAAATGAGTGGTCTGGTGATCTTAGTGAAAATGTAGCATGCGCTGGAAAGACCGAAAGGCAAGACGCGAAAAACGTAGAATTTGGTGGAGGAATTACGAAAATGCCAAGAAAATCCGAGGAACTTTTGATGTGGAGCAAAAATATCTAACGTGGTGATAACCAGATTCGAGGTCGAATGTGAAGTAGTATTGGTTGCGATCTAGCACTTGGGAAATGTGGTTAAGGTGTTCATATTTGAACTTAGTTTTGAAAACGAATTGGCATGGTTGGGGTGGCGCAAGTCGAGGACTAACCTGAATTTCTTACCTACGGCGACTGTGAGAGGGTTGCAGCAATGGAGGGGGCTATTTACTTCGATAATGCAGTGTTTTAGCAAGAGCTCAGAAATGGCCTTTTCAACAAAATTGGGATGGGCAAGGCTAGATGCGTTATTCTTTGCTATGAATGGAGGTGGGATAGTTATAAACGGGATCTTGTAACCCGAATCCAAAACATCTAAAACAAACTTGCTGGCTTTTAATGCAGATCTCCAAAGGGAACGCACCGTTTTAATCTACCTTGAACTCCTTCTAGTGTTTTCCCGTCATCTTGATGCTCCCAATCTCTACAGCTTGTCGACTGCTCTTGGTCCAAGGGGTCCTGGTTGCTGTAGTGCTCGAAGGGATGGGCAGTTTGTGCGGACGTGGCCCTGGATGCCGCATTGGAAGCAGGTACGGTTGTCGGGATAGAGCCCCCGGTACTGGTAGGGGCGAAAAAGCTGCTGACGAAAAGGAGTAACAGGACGCATTGCAGACGGCGCTGGCTTGGCTTGATAAGGTCTGCTGCTGGGTCGTTTCTTAGGTGCCGGTTTCTTGGATGCGGCTTGCCTTTTCGGCTTTTTTTTATTCTTTTCTCATCGCTAGAGTCTGCGGCCAGAGTATCAGACATGTACTCTTTAACGACGCCCCAGCCAAGCTCCGATCTATCGGCGAGCCGAATTAACTGTTGGCGTTCTTTGATGGTCTTGACTGCCTCTTTAAGATTGATTTTGGCTTGGTCTACGTCGAGTGTATCGATGTTATGTAGGGAAGATTCGACCAGGTTCAGCACTTTCTCGCAATGAGAAAATTGCTGTTGGTTGCCCTCCCTCTTGAACGTCGGGGTGTCGACCAGTCTTTGCTTTTTACAAGCAGATTCGACTCTAGAGTCGATAGAGCTAGTCAGTGCTTGGATGGCTTGTAGTATCTCCTGATTGCCGCCAAGAGGCTGCGATTGTGCCTCGCTGTCTGATATGCACGTATGTTTCCTCCGCCAACTTAGTTTTGCTCATTGTGCAGATCTACAGTTTACCCTTTGTGTTGTACAAGTGACGTCGATCATTTTTTTTTTTTTAAGCAATGAGGTGCTTATTTGCGTTTGAATAGACATAATGGTATTGCGTAATTGATTTGCATAGTAGCCTTTTACAAGCAGTGATATTCGTTGATTTCCTCTATTGCTATCATAGTTTTTAGGAGATTCTTTGGAAGCGGGGTTTTTACAAGAATGCGAATCCCATGGAAGTGAAGCTAACGACCAACTCGAAACCTTTCTGGTGATTACTAGTGTGCAAAGTTTATTTTTGGTCAGATTCACGAGTTCAAACTTGGTGTAGGCTGTGCTTCGATTCTGTTGCAGCAATTGATTAACTGAACCAGCGATCCCGGTGATTTTCGAATAGTGCACAATTTAATAGCTTTTATTCATATCAATACCAATCACTATATAAATATGCCAAGAATCAATACTATCTACTTCCGACTTTACCTGACAATGTTACAAAGAAATCAATAAATATTACTTTAAAAAACCTTTACACGCCTGATTTTATAATGTGTGTCTTGGGATACTTCTTGTGCACATATATTGCTGGGGTACATCTGACAGAAAACCCCGTTAAGAGACAATTTGAATGGTTCGTGTTGTCATAGCGTTTGTGCAGTATTTTGGCAACACGCCTATAGTAGCATCCCGATGTAAAGGCCCTGTCACACTTTCGCGTATATCAAGTCCTTATGAGTTCCTTATTAACATTTTTCAATACGCAGCCGTACGCTCAAAATTTTGAAATTTTTTAATTATTATGACTTATGTGCGACGCACATCTAGCGTATAAGTAACGAATTCAGCGCATCTATTGCGTATGAGGTGCGTATGAGTTGCGTATGCAGTGCGCAACACGATTTTACTGCTGCGAATAGCTGCGTATGCAGTGCGCATGCCGAGCGTATTCCGGACGCACCCTACTTATCCCGACCGCATGCCTGACGCACTTCCGACGAATGCCGAGCGTATTCCGAGCGTATTCCCGCCGCATTTCCGCCGCTCGTCTCCAACGATGAAGTAGGGAACATCTTGGGTGTCGTTGGGGAGAGACCCAGGATCTGGGAAGCTGATGGTACCATCACCAATGCACCCCTTGAGTTCACTGTTATTGAAGACCTGGGCGTCGGATGCTGACCCCAAGCCGCCAATATCTGCCCAGACGAACTTGTAGTCCGCGTCGACCATGGCAAAGAGCAAGATGGAGTAAAAGCCCTTGTAGTTGTAGTACATGGAACCACTACAGGGAGGACAGCGGATGGCCACGTGTTTTCCATCTATGGCACCACAGGTGTGGGGGAAGTTCCACTTCTGGTAGTACCTGTCAGCTACATGGCGCCATTGCTTGGGTGTACATGGGCAGACCATCAGCTCATCCAGGTACTCTGCTATGATGGCTTCGCAGACCTCTCGGACGACCACAGAGATGGTGTTGTGTGGTACTCGCCAAGCAAACTTCATGGACGCGTAGGTGTTCCCAGAGGCGAGGTGGCGGAGGGTCAATGACAGCTTCAAGCCTGGTTCCATGGGGTGTCTCATGAAGGTGTGTTTCTTGGTGAGTCTTCCTCCCACTCTCTCCAGCAGCTCATCATACATGGCAGGGTGCATGCGCAGGAAGTTGGTGAAGGCTCTTGTGTCCTCATTTCGGAGCTCCACCATCAGTTTATCATAGACCCCAAACTGATGTCTTCTCCCTATCCATGGCCGGACCCAGGCGATTCTTCGGCGCGCTCTTCTTCTTATTCTTCTCTCTCTTCTTTGACGAAGGAGATGGAGCTGCAGGTTCATGATGTCATGCTGGTGTTGGATGACAGCAATCATGTGTTCTCGCCGGTGCCGGCCTGGATCTGCCATCTTCAGGAGGTCTGTTCACCCTGGAGTGTAGAGGAGCCATCATATTTATACTAAATCTCGAGTTTACCCTGGATGTACGGCAAGTACGCTATCTGTACGCTGTCTGTGCGTTTCTCATAAGTTACAAATAAGTACAATGCGCTGCCCGATCGCAGGACCAACGGTACTAATTCGTGCAATACGTCGGCATTCGCTATGCGTGCGTTGTATCTGCGCTGCAAGTACGCTATGTATACGTCCAATGTACGCGGCTCATACGCTGACGGGGTGCGTGCCGGGAGGTCAGCGTATTACCGCGTATGAACCGCTTATCCCCCACGAACACATAGCGTATTCGTACCGCGCTCGACCGATGCGGGACCGATGCGCTGCGTATTTATAACTTATGACCTGCGTAACAGCGTACGCAGCGTAGTTTTGTGCTTGCCCAAAACTATCCGGCGTACTGGGCCGTACTGTGCGCATGCCTGCGTACATAAAACTTACACAAAACGATTGAGATGCATATGAGGTGCTTATTGTGCGTATGAAAGAAATGTCAATGCGCAACCCATAAGGAATTAGGATACGCAAAAGTGTGACAGGGCCTTTCGACTATCTCACAGACATTATTATCAATGGCTACGGCTCCTCACTGTAGCCTGTCAATGGCCAAATTCGAAGCCGTAGCCACAAAAAACCCGATCAAAACAACGGCTTAAACTATGCGAGTGCAGCATAACCAGACTGTGAATAAACCAAACTGATACACCCGCAATAATACGTCAACATACGTGTATGACGCAGACAGAAAGCGTACTGAAAGGTATTCGTATCTTGTGTAGCAGGGTGTGTCGCTTGACCGAGAGTGAATGGAAAGAACTAAAGCAGCTCTATTTAAAGGGGCTGTGTCGTCGCGTCATCTCGCGTTAACGAATCAAATATTGGAGTGCGCCCCCTTGCGCTTCATTTCGGTTATGTGCTATTTTTAACCTCCATCCGTTTGTTATGGCTGTTCTGAGAATTGGCTTTTGGAAACTACACCCCCTGGAACACGCACGCATGTCCAGCGTCTGCGTACTGAAATACACGTACGTGTACACACATACTTATAAACAAGTAGCACACATCGTGGCACTCAGTTCTCTAAGAGTAAAATTTTTTGGAAAAACGTTTAAATTTTATCTGTTTATTTCATAAAATTTCATTCACATGTACACAAGTGCCATGGAATATTTGTCTGAAAGTTGCATAGAATTGGAGGTTGGCGATATAGAAGTAGAACCTTAACGCTTGAGAACCTATGACATGTACATGCCGAAACTCTTGCCAGAGAGGACGACTCGGCACACGGGGTGCTTGTCCATGTAAATGTGCACAGCAAAACTGCAACGTGTCTTGTCGCTGTGGGACAGTTCGCGCTAAATTTTGTACACAAAATCCCACAGGCGGGGTATCCGTAAAAGGGTCTATGTATTATGTGTACATTCATTTGGATGTATCTTGTTCGTATCTTGCTTGTAAACTTAGGTCGATAAAAAGCTTCAGGCTTATTTTGACCCGTCACTTTGATAACAAAATTATCATGCTACTAAAAGAGGGGTAGTGGCTGCATACAGACAGTTCTTTAGCAGCGAAAAAATAAATTAAAATCTAGAACTTAGAAGTACATCTTTTTTTTTAACAGTTGATAGATGGAGCTGAAACAACTTCACTTGGTCGCTATTCCAATAGCACTTGTCAACAACTCGCTGTGTGAAACAATATTTCCGCACATCAAGTCTACATGTAATGTATAGTCAACATGTACAGTACATACATTACATGTACAGTACATCCGATCCATGTACTCGGTATGTGAATTGTTCATGTCATAAAAAGTAATAAGCGAATAATCCGTGCAAAACAGGTGAAAATTAGGGTTGTTTGAATATTTGTCGGGGTGTTTATTTCTTTGTTTCTTCGGTAGTCATCTTTATCATAGTGATGTGGGGATCTGTGCGCCAGTGGCGTAAACACGGGGAAGGAGTTCAGGGGCCCGCCGATTTGTATTTCTTTTTTGTTTCGTAAATTTAAAAAGGGGAAATTGTACACAAAGTGATGTTTCAAATTTCAAGCGGTGTTTGGGGCGGGGGTATCCCCCGTTGAGAAAAAGTTCAAGATGCAATACTTCGTTGACAAATTCAATAATCATCCCTACTTTTCGACACGGATTTACTCGCCACTTGTGAAATCTCATTTCATTGGCGTATATTATTTATTGGTAATAACTGTTATTATTGTGTTTATTATTTGATAGTGTTGAAATAACTCGTATGATGTAACTTTCCATAAATTCCTGCCGTCAAATGTAACACAAGGTCGTAGACTCAATATCGCCATCAGTATACATTGTAGCTGTTTTACTTTGATTTGCTCATCATTGCACGCACAGCCGATTTTAGTCGAAATTTATTTCGATACATAGGCCTACAACTTTATTTTTGTATAGGAAGGGGCTGGTGCATTATTTATTTTACAATTATAAATACAGATTTACTTATTTACTTATTTTCGTTTGGTTCTGTCATGGTACATTTTGGCGTTTGGCCGGCGGGTGGGGTGTCACGGACTATGTTCGACTGTAGGCCTATCGTATATTTTTGGTGGCACAAACACATACAAAATACTTGTACATGCAGTATGTATCATAACTACAGGATCATGCATGCAGCAGTCATTGCATTTGTAATCTGATCTGGCGCGCGCGCCCTGTGGGTCAGCGCGCGCGCGCCCTGTAGGTCAGCGCGCGCGCGCCCTGTAGGTCAGCGCGCGCGCGCCCTGTAGGTCAGCGCGCGCGCGCCCTGTAGGTCAGCGCGCGCGCGCCCTGTAGGTCAGCGCGCGGTCGTGGGGTATTATTTGCAGTTACTGGGTTCATCTGTGTTCATCAGTTCGGGATTCAGTGTACAGCCGCAAGCCTGCTATGATCGTGACGACACAGCCCCTTTAAGCAGAGATGAATGGACATTCCTTATTGCGTAACGTGTTGAGTTACGCTGTGAAAAGCCACCGGAGCGTATATCGTTCAAAAAACGAAAAGAAATTCCACATCTACTAAAATATTTGCTTTGCTGGGCTGTAAGATTTGATCATCTCTCTACCTACAAAGTCTGGCCCAGACAATATTTTCCAATTGATTGATTGACTGATTTATTCAGGTTAATATCAACTCAACAACAACATGAGCACACAAGAACTCAAATATTGAGTAAACACAATAAATGCGAAACAGTTACTTTAACCTGGGATAGCCCCACAAGCCAATTTTACAGGCTTTTTTCCATTGGGGTCCAAACATTATTTAAATTAATTTCCCGAATGCATGAAAAACAGTTTCCCATCTTTTCCAACATGTATAAGTTCTTTCCCTCTCTATCTCTCTCTCTTTTTAACTTCTTTTTCCCTTGCACTTCAACTGTATTTATTCTCCAAAATAACTACTTAGCTGCTTATCTCCAACTCCTATGCTGCCTTGGGGGCTTTTCCCTTTCATTTCCTGCTGCCTGTATACTCAAATTTCAAAGCTGCATAAGGGGCCCGTCCCCTTCCAATTCCACTGCCTATACACTCGAATTTTCTAGCTGCATGAGGGGCTCGTCCCCTTTCATCCTCTACTGCCTATACAGTCGAACACCTTTATAACAAGGTCCTCGGGACTTTACAATTTACCTTGTTATAACAGGTACCTTGTATTATCAGTAATGGAAAACAAAGAAAAACAAAGACTCAGGACCTATTTTGTCCTTGTTATAAGCAGTATGTTGTATTAACAGTGCTCTGATTATCAGGATTCGACTGTACACGCCAACTAGTTTTCAAGCTGCGTGAGGGGCCCGTCCCCTTCCATTTCCTACTGCCCATACACCCACATTTTCAAGCTGCATGAGGGGCTCGTTCCCTCTTATCTCCTACTGCCTGGCGCCAATTTCCAAGCTGCATGAGGGGCCCGTCCCCTTCCAACTCCTGCAGCCTATACACGCCAATTTTAAAGCTGTCTGAGGGGCCCACCCCCTTCCATTTCCTACTGCCTATACACTCAAATTTCCAAACTGCATAAGGGTCCCGCCCCCCTCCATTTCCCACTGCCTATACATTTAGATTTTCAAGCTGCATAAGGGGCCCGTCCCTTTTCATCTCCTACTGCCTATACATACCAATTTCCAAGCTGCATGAGGGGCCCGTCCCCTTCCATTTCATACTGCCTATACACTCACATTTGTAAGCTGCATGAGGGGTCCGTCCCCTTTCATCTGCTACTGCCTATACACTGCAAAAACGTTTGGTAAAACATAATTGGGCAACCGTTATTTACCCAACATTGGTATTAATTTACCACATTGTTGGTTATTTAAGGTAAAAATGGACCAATAATTGGGAAGAATTTGCCCAAGACTTTGGGTTGTTGATATGTTGCCCAACAATTCTTTTTTTTACAGTGTACATGCCAATTTCTAAGCTGCATGAGGGGCCCTCCCCCTCCATTTCCTGCTGCATGTAGTGCCTATACATGTAGACTCAAATTCCCAAGCTGCATGTACAAAGGCTTTTGACTTCCATATTCATGCTGCCTGTACTTTCAAATTGCTTAAGGTTTCCCTTCTATTTCCCTCTGCCTCTGGGGTACCCGGTACTCCCCCTAATTAAACCCAATGTGCATATGAATACTTTTAAAATTACGATCCGCACAAGGGGTCTTTCCCGGGCGATTATACTGCTATGTATAAAAGTGCTACTCCATTTCTTTGACGCCCTTTAGAAACAACGGTTTGCATGCGCTCTTACTCTGTAGATGCGGCTCAGTTCCTTCTTTCTTTTCTTTTTTTTGTTATTTTGTTATTTTAATTTTTATATTTTGTGTTCCCTTCCAAAGTAGCAAAAACTGTCTAATTTCAAATTTGGAAATACTGACGCACACAAAATGCGCCCGGCGGGAACTGGATCCTTGCCAGGTTGCAAATAATCTGTCATTTAGAGAGAAATTGTTCGATAACTATTAAACGTGGGCGGGTTTCAAAGTGAATAATTTGTGCATTGCCTTGCCTCCAGAGCAGCTATCAAATTAGGCTCTATTCTTTGCAATGCAGCGTTTAATATTTCTTTCTAAAGCGGCCCTCAACTGGCTTTGTTCAAATTTTCAGTTGTAGCAATCTTCCTTTCACCCATTTTAATGGCAGCCCTATTCCTCTCATTCAAAGTAACTTTTAAATGGGCTTGGGCCGAATTCTCTGAACGCAGCATTGATTTATTTGATTATTTTGATTATTATTACTTTGTTTGGCAGCTTGATACTTTACCCAAAGCTAGTTGACCCTAACACAGCTTTGGTCTAATTCATCTATGCAGCATCTTCTTCTACCCACTTCAATGGCAGCTTCAGTTCGTTTCCTCTAAGGCATCTTTTATCGGGCCTAGGCCCGACTTTCTTTGTTTGTTGGGGTTTTGGGGAGTTTGTTTGTTTGTTTGTTTGTTTGTTTGTTTGTTTGTTTGTTTGTTTGTTTGTTTGTTTGTTTGTTTGTTTGTTTGGATATCTTCGCCGTAAGGCGAAAAGTCCATATCGGGCATAAAGAATTTTCTGTGATTTTTCCAAAGATTTGCGGGCCGAGTTTCCACTCAAGGTCGGCATAAAAATTACGGGACTCAAAATATCCCAATGTTTTCTGTGCCTGGTAAATGTGAGGCAGTGAGCCAAATCTTGCAGTCGATGCACAATTGCCAGATCTGTCTAATGAACATATTTAGTGATTTGGATTGTGTCCCACCGTAATGTTGAATGAATGCCACTACCGTGGTGTTATCGGACTTCACATGATGCATTTTTCAACTCGGAAAATGAATCAAGGCTAAAAAAAAAGCATGTCTTCATTTCCAAATACACACGTAATGAGTGTGATGTATGGTCTCTTCAAGGGACCATCGTCCTCCAGTAACCTCTAACTCTTCCAATGGCAGCTTCATTACCTTCCTCCAAAACACCTTTAACCTTTTTTTTGGGCAACATTTCGGTTTTTCGACTTATTTTCACAGGCAGCTTTACCCATTTTTTCCAAAGCAAACGCTAAACTGGCTTTGGATCAATTCATCCGTGCAGCATTTCTTTACATTGACTTTAATGGCAGCTTCATTGCTTTCATTCAAACCACCTTTAATCGGACTTACGCCCAATTGTTTCAAAGCAAAATGTTGTTGACCTATTTTAAATGACAGCTCTATTTCCTCCAAAGCAAACTCTTGATTAGCTTTAGTTCAATTCATCCATTTAGCATTTCTTTCCATTCATTTGAATGGCAGCATTCTTGCTTTCTTCCAAAAGACCTGTAATCGGGCTTAGGCACAATTGTTTCAAACATTTTGTTGACTTATTTTAAATGGCAGCTCTCTCTATTTCATCCAAAGCCAACTCTTAATTGGATTTAGTTCAATTCATCATGCAGCATTTCTTTCCATTCATTTTAATGATAGCTTTCTTACTTCCACCAAACCACATTTAATCGGGCTTAGGCCAAATTTTTTCAGTGCGGCACTTTATTGACATATTTGTAATGGCAGCTCAGCATTTTCTGTAACTCATCTTGAAGCTAGCTTTATTCCTTTCCTCCAAACACCATTTAAATAGGGCTGATATGCCATTTCTTTTCGTTATCGAACGACAGGTGGGCTCAATAGAGCCGTTATGTAACGTTTTCGTTACGCCCCAATGGTCTTAGCTTATATAAGCTGGCATTGCATTCAATGCCTTTCTTCTCGGTCTGAGCATTCGAACCTCGCTTATCTACTTCCCTTCATAACGTTTGAGCATACACTATCGCCACAATATCACCCTGCAACGATGATCTCGGATACAAGCCTCTAGCTTCCAGCGCTGCATCAACGGCCACGTCGGTGCCAACTGCCCAGCACTTCTGGTCCTCCGAAGTGTGCAGCAACAGCCCGGAAACCCGGCCCACGAGTTTCCTCGGCATGAGACCGCAACCAGAACCTGGCAGACCCTGGACCACGACATACGGGCCCCATCAGGAGTAAAAGATGCAATTTGTAAGACGTCGGGCTGATTTGTAGCTTTGTTTTCGCTAGGCAGTTAAGCCCTAGCGGGTTGAGATTTACTTGTTTCCTTTCCTATTAATTGCAAGACTTTTGTCTTGTTTCAAGCACGACTATTTGGTGTCGTACAGCCGATTTGAGGGCTGAGGTTGTTTGTACATGGAGGTATTCCTTTTAATACCTCCATGGTTTGTACTACATTGTAGTACCATGCACACCCATTTCCATCTTTGGCGTATCTCAGGTGCGAGTTTTTCGCCGCTCAACCATTCCAAATTGTTCACCAAACTGTTTTTGCCGTTTCCCTGTCTTTAATTGGTATTTATTAACTTGAGGTAGATATAGAAAAGAAATTAATTTTCTGACGGAGGAACGGAGAAAGAAAATAGATTATTCTGATTATGCCGTGTTTTCTGTACCAGTTTGCAATGGTAGTTTTCCTTTTCTGCAAGGTAAACTTTCAACTGGGCTTGGCCCAGTATTTCACAATGTCCGTTAACAGCTTATTCACTTAATTCCTTATTCAGGCCTCAAGTGGGCTTGGACCCAAATCCACCCCACGTACAAATTGATGTTGTGGTGCCAAGGTTTGTAGGGTCCCATTCTGTAACCACATTAAAACTCTGTTCGGAACCGATTTTGTATACCACCAATTGTGAAATTGTAAACGGTACATTTCCAAAGACGTTCTGTAGATGCACAGCGCTACCTACGGAAGCTTAAAGTGACCATCCGAGTTTCCGCGTTTCTCTGATAGATTTTTACGGAAAGATGGAATACTGAGATATTTCAGACGTCTTTCTATGATAATCGTATCTCGGAAAGACGTCTTTCCACGATATCGTATCTCGGAAACTTCTTTCCACGATCAGGGGCGGATCTAGAGGGGGGTTGTGGGGGTTGCAACTCCCCCACCCCCCACCCCCACCCCCCACCCACCACCCCCCACCCCCCACCCCCCACCCCCCACCCCCACCCCCCATTCGCGGCGCTGCGTTCACCCCCGTTCACAATCCTTTCCAACTACACCGTCTTATATAGCTCACCTGGATAATCATAATTTAGGGAAAGGGACAACAGATCAAACCTCAACCAACACTCGATACTTCTTCACCAAACACAAGGTCGGTGCAATTCCTCAAAGTCGGGAGGCTTTCATCGGTATATTTACTTTCGGTTAGACCGATCGCAAAGACGACCGGTCGCTCGGCTGTCAGAATCGCGACTGATGTAGATCAGTCGCCCTCTACGTCCACAGCGATGCAAATAGTCACTTTATTTGTAGAATATTATTCCTTCTATGTGAATAGATATTTTTTTCTGACGTAAAAAAAATAAAAAAATAAAAAAATAAGAAATGAATAAATAAAAAAAATAAAGAAAAGTTAAACCGCTGGTGCAGGATTCCCAAGACGATAGTGCGAACCCATGAGTTGGTATAATCGTACCGTCAGATGGCGCACTGCATGGAACGAAAAAAACGCGACGTTACACGATCCATTATCGATCACTGTCGTCTTGAACCAAGACTAGTAATACCCCAGCACGAATTCTCTTGAGGAAAAAGCGCGATCCTTGTACTCGAAACTAAAATCTTGTTGCCGATTAAATTCTGCAACACTGTGCGAGTTCAGGATCAAGGGAAACTAATATACGAAGCACTTGAGATTCTACAAAAGAACAAATTATTTCATTTGTACCGCCCTGAAGTGCCTCCAGTAGGCCTAATTCACTTATGTTACCTCTTTATGGGAAATCGGATAATTTCCGCGAGTGTTAGAAGTAGTAAACATTTTTTTGAAGTTGTCCCTAAATGTAGTGACAATTTGAAATGAAAGCGCAACCATTCACAATACGTACTAACCCCCGCCCCTTCATTTAACAAAAATATTACAAACAAAAAAACATGGGGCTCATTTTTTTCCCAGAAAATTTGCGATTTTGTCCCCCATCAAAAATCTGGAAACATGTATATGACTACAGTAATAAACCAATACTAATTTTCAACTCGATTACTGATGCAAAACCATTAATATCAAATATTACGGGCATATACTTGAAATACACAATTTTACATTTTTTCCCCAGAAGCAATTCAACAAAAATAACGTGAGTGTATGTAGCTGCAGTACACAGCATGCTGCACAAAAACAATCAAACACATCATAATAATATAATATAATAATAAGCACTTGCAAAGCGCCATCTATCTAAAAATCTATTCCGAGACGCTGGAGACTAAGAAAACAACTAAGACAGAAACTGAAAGATAAGAGATCAAAATGAGTGCCTAATTAAAGTAAATTTGCAAACAAAAAGGTCTTCAGTTTTGATTTAAATGTGTCCAAGGAAGTAGCTGTTGGAATGTCCAGTGGTAAATTATTCCAGAGGGCTGGTGCTGCTGCTGCTGATGAAAAGGCCTTGTCCCCATAAGTGGCATGTGTCCTTGGTGTCACAAGAAGACACTTATTTGGTGATCGCAGGCTGCGTTGAGGAATGTATGGTGTGATGAGTTCATTGAGATAGCCCGGTGCTAATCCATTTACTGCTTTCCATGTTGAGAGTAGTATTTTGAATTGGATTCGCTCACGTACTGGCAACCAATGAATTAAGTCTCTGAAGAACAGGCGAAATGTGATCAAATGTCGAGGTCCTAGATAGTATACTCTGGCTTCTGCATTCAGAGCATGTTGCAGTTTGACCAGATGATGCTTTGAAATATTGAACAAAAGAGCATTTCCAATATCCAGGCGAGATAAAACAAAGGCATGTATTAGGATAGAAGCTGACTTGTCATCCAAAGTTCTCCTGAGACTGTTAACGTTATGGATATTATAATACACTGACTGACAAATTTTCTTTACATGTGCTTCCATAGACATATTCATATCAAAAATAACACCAAGATTTCGCACAGAAGTATCGGGTGAAATTTGTGCGCTACCAATATCTATATGTTGAGTTCGAATCAAATGTTGCTGAAACTTAGATGAAACAATGAGAAGCTCTGATATATATTCGTTAAGCTTTAACTTGTTCGAAAGCATCCATGATCTCATATCTGAGATACAGTCTTCCAAGCGATGTTTTGCAAACAGTTCACTTGCTGGGTTGGATAGATCAAAAAGTACATATAACTGTGTGTCATCAGCATAGAGATGAATCATTATTCCATGCCTGCGAGCAATGTTTGCGAGATGAGAAGAATATATAATGAAAAACAAAGGTCCAAGGACTGATCCTTGGGGGACTCAAAATTCCAACTCAGCAGGAGATGACGTTGATTCACAGATTTTAACTACCTGCGATCTGTCCTTCAGGTATGATGTAATCCATTCTAGGACAACTCCTCCTACTCCAAATAATCTGAGACGTTTAATTAACAGTGTATGATCTACAGTCCACCGATTCAGGATAAGGCGCCCGTATACGGGCCCAAATTTCGTGGAAAATTGGCAAAATCTCACGGCGTCCGCAAGGGTGCCGTGGCTATCCTGCGGGTGCCTTGGCGTTCTTTCCTCGCCGTAGGGCGCATCGGGAGCTTTTAGCGCGGAATTAAAAGTTCCCGATATGTCGTAGAAATTTTTACTGACCGTAAGCCCGTAGACGCGTCGTAGACAGCATCGCACGGGCATCGCACGGGCACCGCACGGGCCCCGCACGGGCCCACGGCCCCCGGAGCGTTCGTACGGATGCCGTACGATTTTGGGACGGAATTTCGGGCCCCTAAAATCGTACGGCACCCGTACTATTTTCAAGATTATCGTACGAGTATCTTACGATGTCCGTGCGAGTCTCTCACGAGCCCCGTACGATGTATAAAAATCGTACAGGTATCTCACGGCTCCCGTCCGACTCCCGTCCGACTGCCGCGTCCATTCGTACGGGGCCCGGTGGATATGTGACTGAGGCATTAGCGGAATGGCCGGGAGACAAAGCAATCGTTCTAGCCTAGGGCGACATTTGTGTGTCTATAAAAAGCAACATCACGGACACCAAATCGCACGGGTTGATTATGTTGACGCCGGTCGGTGGTTTCTGGTAATCCATTATGTCGACAGACGATCATAAAAATCATTATATTTCTATATTTTCCCCATCAAAGAGCACTTAGGATAGCCCACATGGCGCCTGATTTATGTCAATGTGCCTTTTAAATAGCTTTGAGGCTGCTGTGTCCGTGCTCTGGCTGAGAAGTTCAATTCATTGGATTCCCCCTACGAAAGAATCATCACAGAAAACTGTGTTTTGACCGAAAACAAAAACACCACTTACTACAGTCTTGGTCTTCCGTTGTATATGTGCTACGCGCAAAGATTGCCCAGTACATTAACACTGTAGGATTTAGGAGCGTCTCCTAATTTCAAACTTATTACATCTGTTACTTATCAGGGGCCGTTTTGGGGGCAGGTGATGAACTGTCTCATTGGAAAGGTCACAACTTAATGCTAACCATGCAATTAGCAGTTAAATTTGAAAAGTTATTATTCAGGGTGCCATATACCCGAGGATTTTACATAACTTGCCTTTACCTGCAGGACAGATTTCGAATTTCCAGAGAGGTCATTTTAACATGCCGATGAAAATGTCTATATTTATGAGCCATAGCGCGACGATCAAATGCTCAACAGCAGTGCCTCCATAGCTTTGTGCACAAATATATTTTTGAAACATTTCTACATTCTTGGGGGGGGGGGGGGGGGGGGGGGGGTTTAGGGTTCCAGGTCTTACTTGATTGCCATAAGAAGCCACATTTTGGTAAAAACTAAGTCTTGTTTGCGTGTTTATATATAATGCTTTTTTGACAAGGAGCTCCGTGTATTACCAAACAAAAAATATAACTTCCTCTTGCACAAATTGGTATAAAGAATTTCAAAGATTTGAAATAGCATTACCTTTCTTTCACTTGCAGTAAAAAGAATTTAACATTTCGTAACGCATGGTAATGCGTTGATATCCGGTGCACGTTGTCTTTTAACGAAAGAAATAAACCCTGTGGGGTTTATTTTCAGCTTTCAAAATCAAACGTTAAGTGGATTACCAGGGCCCAATTTCATGGCTCTGCTTACTGTAAGCGAAAAATCGGCGCTTACGTATTTCACGCGTTAGCGGGAAATTTTAGCTTCTGAGCATGCGTACATCCCGTAACTAAGGATTTTGTGCTTACATGGTTAGCGCAGAATTATTCCGCTAGCGCTGTTAGCGCAAAATGGCGATCGTAAGCGCGGAAAGCTGTGGTTAGCAGCGTTATAAAATTGGGCCTAGATATTGCCGTCAGGTATAGGCCCTATTAGGAACAGGAAGGCAGCAAAGACTCGGTATTTCATCAAAACAGCCGACCCGATGTATGAAAACATTGGGCACGTGTATGATTCAATGGCTGATTAATTCCGAAACTCTGCGATATTTGCAGTTTGAACCCAAATCACCACATTCTTGCTTGAAAGAAACAAAAGTATAAGCATAAACCATGGAGGAAGGAATATATTCCTTCCTCCATGCATAAACACACATTGATCAGATAACGCCGAATATAAACAATTCTACACCGTGTGGACCACATTGGAGTGATCCTAGTACATGACATGCGGGGGGGGGGGGGGGGGGGGTGGTCTCAAATCTTGGCTTCGGTTTGGGCTTCGGCTTCGGCTCCAGTTATTCCCCAGTCCCATTGCCAATCTGAAGCCTTGAATACGTAAATATATTAACAGACTCTGGCTCCGGATTAAACATCAGAGCTTGATATACATGTAGAAAAAACAGTATCAAATTCTTGCCAATCTGGACAGTTATATTTGGACTAAACTTGCCCGAACGGTGGCTAGTCGACCACGCACACAGTCTGAACTAACGGTCAGCGTAAAGTTGCGGTTCTTACAGGAACAGTATTTGTTGTACTACGCTTTGACTCTTGAAGAGGGAACTAGCGACACAGTAGTTCGACTCGCTATATTTAGCACCTGGACGTCATTACGCCGGCGCAATGTCCGTCGCAAATCAACCACTTGTTAACCAAATTTTCCGCCATTACCCTTACTTATACGGTTAGTGACCTCATCCAATAAAACACCGATTATCTCATGCCAGTTTTCATGAATTTTTCTATCACTTAACAGATCGCCTCCAGCGAGGCGGCGCGATCTTCTCAGCACAAAGCCGACAAGAAGGTCACCATTTTGGTTGTCATCATGATATCGTGCTTTCTAATAGCCTGGACACCGTACGCAACGTTCTCTCTCTACGTGACAGCCAGCAAGAATAGCAGCATATCCTCAGTGGCGGCCTCCGTACCAGCGATGTTCGCTAAGTCTTGCACTGTATACAACCCGGTCATATATTTTCTGTTAAATAAACAGGTTGGTATGCCGTACAATTAGTTTTATGTGAAGCAGCATTTTGCATTGAGAGTTACTTGAAAAGCAATTGTACCACGTACGTCACATTAAGTATAGGCCAAGTGTCATGCTGTCAAACTCGCAGGTGGAAATCAACATTGTGCAGAACTCAATGACGAATTAATTATCTTTAAAGAGGTGAAAATGGTAAAGGTTTACGGTAGCACTAGCACCATCGTCCATGTGGAAACTTTTCTCTTTTGTGAGTTTGTATAGTTGTAAAAAGAACCCGGAGGAAACTCGGTTTCACTGAGAGGTTGCAGAATGTAAGTTGTAAAATGCAAATGTAAGTCGGCCGAGGCGTGATTCGTACCAGATCCAAGAGGTTATAGCCCGTTGTCACCTGAACGATTTGTAATGTGTCGTGTGTAATTCGGACGGGTCGCATGCCCGTGCGAGTTTTTTCAAATGTTGAGCATTTCCATACGGCTGTCGCACGGTTCGCACAGTTCGCATGGGGGTCGCACGGCAGTCTGATAGATCGCACGGGAGTCTGAAGAGAGTCGCACAGCTCGGCCGTGTTGTTCTTGCTGCCTGCCTGCTTGTCCAGGCGCGGATCCAGGGGGGGGGGGGGTTGGTTGTCGAACCCCCCCCCCCCCCCCCCCCGGCTCGTTGCCATTTTTTTTTGCTTGTATAGGGGCCTACGCCTAAAGTTGCAAACCAGAAAGTCTTATTTTGCCTATGGGTAAGAACAAACAAACAAAGAGATTAAATGGCGCCACCAATGGTGAGAAGGTGTGTCAGCCCCCCCCCCCCCCCCCCCCCCCCCGCTTGTAATTTATTTTTTTAGAAACTCCCCTCCCTGCAAAAAATCCTGGATCCGCCCATGTTGCCATCACTCTTCTTCGGTGGCATCGTTGTGTTGTGTTGAATACTTGTTGACTGTCAAACATCAAGTGCGGTTATGAAGATCGACGCCAAAAGGCCCTGCTTTTATGCGATTCGCGCGGATCGAACGCCGCTTGTACGACGGTCACACGGCGCTCTGATTGGTTGTACGGCGGTTGTACCGCATGCGCACAGGTCGCACGCAAGTTGAACAAAAATCGCACGGCGCTTGCGCGGGACTCGTACAGGTTGTACGACAGTCGCACGAACTTGAACCGTTATCGCATGTTTCGGGAGGAAAAGTCGCACGAGAGTTGAACGGCAGTCGCACGGCAGTTGTACAAGTGAGACTGCGCGGGAAGAAACGGGGAAATTCGTACGGATATCGCACGGTCGTACGATTTTTTTAGTCGCACCGCAGTTGTACAAAAAATCGTTAAAGTAAGAAAGGGCTATCATGTTGAAGGAAGTATATTACTCGACACCACGAACTGAAACACTTTCCATAACGTGTACAAGAAATTGGGAGGTCATATCATGAAGTATAAAATGACCAAGTTGTATTACCTGAAGTTGTCTTATTTAGCTAATTACAGTAATGAGTTTCTCCTAAATTGTTGCAATTCTGGCCTTTTTCTATTTCACGAGTGACACTGCGCGCGGTGTATGTTCGTGAACTGACACGCAATGCACTGTGGGCGCGTTCTCGTACAGTAACGCGTAATTTTGGTTTTCATGAACTGACACTCAAGCAAAGCACTGTATACGTTTACTCCGTACACTACAGTAAGTTGTTATTTTTGTTTTTACGAACTGACACTCGTCCCAGTTATTTTTGTGTGAATTAACCAATCTGGTTAATCAACAGCTGCGTTTCAGCAGTTAAAGGGTTTTAAGTTAAATAATATAGGCCTAACTCAAATGGTCTAATCGAGTAAATTCTTGTCAAACCTTTAATTAAAAGCCATTCTCTCCGAATTGTAATGCCCATAACAGGGACTACCGGGTGTCATTTCGTGGTGTCCGCGACGCACGCACTGCATGCACCAACCTCGATCTTCGTAGATTTTGATCAAGGTACTTTTAAGTTTCATGGCCTCGGAAATTTGAAAGTCATATATTCAGCTGTTAAAACCTTTCTTCTCGAGAAGTGGACAGCCAAAACTGTATTGAATTTTATTTCCCTTCAAGAAAAGCAATTTCCTTGGGAAATTACTTTTTTATTATAAGTTTTCCCGGCCAATTTCACTATGTTTTCGTTCATGTTAACGCCTGGCTCATTCAATTTAGATTGAAATTGAATGATCACGCAGATCGTCATTCGACAATCAAAAATAATCATTCAATTTCACTATTGGAGCATTCTTTCATCTTTTAGCTTCACTCTTGCCTGTAAAGGATAGGCCTACATTCAAATTAAATGTAGCGTATTGTTCATTTAATTTCGCCTGGACCAGCGGTAAGGGGTTGATTCATGTTCATTATTGGGCAAACTTATTTCACTTTTTTAAAGCATCTTTTCCTGCATGTCCACATTCATGCATGTCCATACTCCAATAAAACTCTGAGTCATCTCAGCGAAAATCATATCTGACGTCTTCAATCCGTAGATGCACAACCCTCATTCTTAAAGTCTTCAGACAGATATGATGGCGAGCCTACGGGAGGGGAGGTGTGATCGTCTGATGGAATCGACCCAAGAAAACAAATTCCCCAAGAGGAGTCTTCCCGATGGTACCACCATTGCCAAACATACATGCCCCGATGTCTTACTCATGAAGAGATCGATGGGTGAATCAGAACGAAAAAGAACAGTAAAGGTAAAAAGTTAAAGGATTCATAAACATGTCAACATACAAATTCCCATTTTGGGGTAAAACTTTAAAGCAAACAAAGATCAACAGTGATAAACAACATTCCTTAGCCCTTTTCATTTCATTAGTTCGTTACATCATCCATCCCTCATTATATCAGTTCAGATGTTCGGACACTATGAACATCTAACAAAAGAAAACCCACGCAATCCTTTGTTACAAACAAAGGACTGCGTGGGTTTTCTTTTGTTAGATGTTCATAGTGAGATGAAGTCTTGAATGCACCAAAACGAAATATAATCCCCCTAAACGAAAACGAACAATACGAACAAATAATTGCTTAAAAATTTAAATTGAATGCCCAAACAGTGAAAAAGAAACCTTAATTTGATCAGATTTGTAAAAACCACGCGAATTTAAATGACCAATAACGAAAATGATCAGAAAAATTCGCAAATTGGCCGGGAAACCCTCTATTAATGTGATTACTTCCATTTCAACCATGCAGGATCATGCATAGGCACACGGTTTTTCTGCTATAAAACGGAACCTCCATCCATATCACAAAGACTGTAAGCTTTAAGCGCAGGAAGATGAAGCTATCGCTGACTTGCGATGTAGAATTTGTTTAAACTAGTGACGTAAAAATATAAATTTCCACGCACGCTCAGGCGTTAAGCTAGCGCGAATAAGCCAGTTCGGTTAGACTGGTTGTAGGGATCAGTGGCGGGTAATACATTTTGGAAACATCAGGAGGATATCCTCCTGTTGCAAATTATATGCCGGTCAGGGATCATATACCCACAATGCAACTGAGCATGGGTATCGCACTGAAAATATTGCGGCCAATACGTGTGGTGATAATACGTCAGTGTATATTACGAATTATACAACACCTGAATAAATCCCCGCCATCCGAATGGTGGAGAGTCGATCACGTGCATTGAATTATTCGACCCATCACACGACGCGAACCCGCCCCGCCCAATACGTTCTATCACATGGGTCTATCACATGGTGCGCGCGCATTGATAGAACCAAAAAACTTTTCTAATTTCACGGTCACTAGGTGGCGCTACAACAGCGCTGTCATTCACACAACATGGCGGCCAAGTTACCCGAACTGCCGCGGTTTGTTCTCCTAACAGACGACGAAATATTGGAACTTGTAAGCAATGTTGACGCTCCAAATACAAAGAGACAAATCAAATATGCAGTGAAACGATTAGATGAATTTGCTAGACACGCAGGAACAACAATTGAAGCTTTAACTAATTCGGAACTCGACAATTTTTTGTCCCGGTTTTTGCGGGACTGAGAAAGGAAAACAGCACGTTGTACACAAAGAAATCCATGCATGCAATCCGCATTTTTAACTTTTCTGGACTAGTACAGTTGTAAACTTCCATAAATTGGATATAGAAGTGCATTAATTGGTTACTGAAAGTTCTGAATTTGTGAAACAGCTTTTTAACAATTCTGAACAGTTTGATCTTCAACACTTCGGAACGGATATTTTTAGATGACATTCTGCATCTGAAGTGAATAATTCTTCTGAACTTGTTGAAAAACAGTGAACATTTTTTACTGTTTGAGACTTTTCGAGACAGTCATTAGTTACTGGAAGTTCTGAATTTGTGAAACAGTTTTTTACAATTCTGAACAGTTTTTAACTTGAATAAAATGCATTGAAAGTGTTCCCCCAGCTATCAGTGTTACTACATCATGTAGTACATGTTTCTTACAATTATGTAAGCACCAGTTTACAAGTTACCAATCACTAAGATGACGAGAATTTATTCAGGCGTTGTATAAAACAAATAATGAATGTTTCACATTCGTGCGATGGAAAGAATAATTTCATTCGGTGACAGATGGCATGTTCTATTCCACTCGGCTTCGCCTCGTGGAATAGAACATGCCATCTGTCACCTCATGAAATTATTCTTACCATCACACTCATAAACATTCATTATTTGTATATTATACAACACCTGAATAAATCCCTGCCATCCGATTGGTGGATCGTCGATCACGTGCATTGAATTATTCGACCCATCACACGACGCGAACCCGCACCGCTCAAAACGTTCTATCACATGGTTCTATCAAACGGTGCGCGCGCATTGATAGAACCAAAAGAACATCCCTAATTTCACGGTCACTATTAGTGGCGCTACAACAGGGCTGTCATTCACACAACTGTTCTCCCATGGTTCTCCTAACAGACGACGAAATATTGGAACTCGTAGGCGATGCTGACGCTCCAAATACAAAGAGACAAATCAAATATGCAGTGAAACGATTAGATGAATTTGCAAGACACGCAGGAACAACAATTGAAGCTTTAACTGATTCGGAACTTAGTACAAATGGCCACACGGGGACGTGCCGCAAACATGGGTCGCATTTTCGACAATCCGGTATATCAATGACCCCTTTTTTCCCCCCGTTTGGTGGTATACTTATCGGTTGTAATTATATCCTCTGTATTGACATGGGCTTTTATCACATATTGGTATATCAATGGGTCGTCAATTTTCCAGATTGAGTGGTAGTAATAACGTTAAAGATCGCCCGAGAGAGATCATTATTCCCGACAGCAAAATATTAAAACGTGGGCGTGTGATTGGAAACGTCTGCGTTGTGTGCATTTATGCTCATATTGCGTATTATGTACCAGTTAGCTCGATCGTACGCCGTATTTGTATTCGATCGCGCGCGTGTCGATTTGTACTTATAGAGGTGGCTGTATTTTGCTGTAAGGACGAGTTGTATGGTATTTGGATGGGTCAATATCTTGGGTTGGTATATCAATGGGTGGTATTTTAATCTAGTATCATGGGAACCTATTATATATTGGTTTATGCATGGGTAGTAAAAGCAAGTTCAAAGTGGTATAGCCAACGGTCTTACCTAAAAATCATGAGAGGCACCCCCCTACCCTAACAAAAGGTGAGTACCCCCCCCCCCCCCCCCCCCCGGAATTCGTCACCTCAACAGTGAGGCTATCGAGGAGATGGAGGATGGTGGTCTAAAAGTATTCCAGGGTCTCTATGATTTCACAATGTAAAAACGTTGGGCAAGGAAAAAATGGGCAAATATGATTTACCTAGAGGTTGGTAATTAATATTACAAATATTGGTCATTTTCCAAAAATATTACCCAACACCAGGTGCTCTAAATTGTTGAAATACGTTTGATAAAAACTGTGTCAAATTTTACCAAATGTTCCATAACTCAATTACCCCAACTGAGTTGGTCAATTTTTGTTTGTCAGTTTGGGCAACAGTTTACCCAACAAAATGAACAACCTATAAGGAGCAACAGTTACCTTTTCTCTGGTCTGTTTGTCAAACGTTTGGTCATGAGGGGGATCTAAAATGTGCCAAATTAGTAACAAAACTTTAAACTAACAACGGATTTAACCTGTCAAAATCTACTTGGTGAAAAAAGGGCAGGCTCGCTGGTTAGCGTTTCAAGCCGAGAAACCCCACATTTGTACCTATATAAACTATCAATAAACGGTAATTTAACTTGAGCACTTCAATACTTGGTATATTTCGGAAGTAAATTTGGCAGTCCTCCAAAAAAGCTTTTAAATATTGGTCTGGATTTGACCAATTTCTGGGTTTTGATAGTACGTTTGCGCGTTACAAAAGTGTTAAATTTATCGCGCGCCTTATGCACGTGCGATCAATCCGCCGGGTTACCGTGCACACATCACATCGAATAATGGCCGGTGAGTAGAGCTGTCTATACGCTACTACCATGGAGTAGGCGGCTGGCGGCCGCGTGGACGGTCGTTCTACAGGCGGCTATACCGTAACTTATTGATGTGAGGCTTTCATCCATTATCATGTGCACCGTGATCATGATGTTAATGTTGATGAAGATGAATTTAAAAGTAAAGCTAACCAGACCCGGGATATGCCTATTTAGGCTTAAAGCCTACTTAAGAAACCATCACGACATCGGAAAACGTCCTACAGACTTTGAGTTGATTGAACATAAATATAAAAACAAAGAGACATCATAAATTTGTTAAGAAAACAAAAGACCAATAAATGATAAAAGATGGCCCCATTTGTGGGGCAAAAAGCTTTGACTAATAAAATATGGAAAATCAAGTGACCATCTATTGTTCAAAAATAAATAGCCGATAAAATGCACAATTTGCATGACCAACTCCATTGGTGAAAGCTGGTGAACCAACCATTTGGTGAAGCTTTTTTGCCCAACTTCTGGTCACAATGGCTTGCTAAAGACAATTGGGAAGTTTCTGACCAGAAGTTGGGAAGTTGATATTTGCACCAACTTTGGGCAAGGAATTGGTCAAACTTTGCCCAACTTTTTTTTCAAGTGCATGAGCAGCCTTGCTCCAGTGGCCCACAGTGCAGTGCTGACGATCCAGAGTCAACACACAAAGAGCCAGAGACAACATCCGCTCAAGTTTTAAACTCGACGTCAACACCCGAGTCCTTGACCAATCCGGTCATACCCATTACCCATGAGCCAGGTGGCGACTCTCATCAAAAAGGATTTTCGCATCGTGGGTCAGATCGGTGAACCGGGCCAGAAAGATCGCATCTCACACAGCAGTCTGGTTAGGCAGATAGAAAGTGGGCTCCGCAAGGGCTACAAGGAGGCAGAAATAATTGAATCTGTTATCCGCGCAATCTCAGCAGGGATGCGTCTGCGAAGCTACCTGGAGAACAAGGAGGGACTTACACTATCCGGCCTTCGTAAAATACTTCAAGCAAACTACAGGAAATTAAGGCAACGCGACTGAGATGTACCAGGATCTTTCATCAGCATCTCAAGAAGACAGCTCACGACTACCTCGTGAAGACTCTTGACCTCCGGCAGAAGATCCTACAGGCCTCCAAGAGTGAGACTTCCGTGAAATATGGCCCTTGTCTGGTACAGAGCATGCATTCATTGTACACTGGATTGCAGAATGACGACATAAGGGGAGGGATCACAAATAACAGTTACTCTCAGTGAGGGGGCTCTACACCTTGATCAGCCAACTGCTGAGAAACTTGTTCACGCATTTATCACCTCGCGCTTAGACTATTGCAATAGTTTGTTGTTCAAAATGCTGCTGCCAGAATGGTGACACGTGTGAAAAAGTATCACCATATAACACCAGTCATAGTACAATTGCATTGGCTGCCACAGTCTGCAAGCGGAATGTGTTTAAAGGCAGTGTATACATGATTGGTCCATAGACCTGGAGGAAAAAAGAATGGACTGCCAACTCCAGCGGGCGCACTCGATCTTGCGTCAACCGGAAGTGTTGAAGTTACCGGCACAGAAAACTTCCGGTTTGCTGTCGTCTATGCGTACCGTACGTTCATTGTGCTACGTTTACATGATTTTCCCTCAAAATGCCAGGGAACAATTGTGCAATTGTTGGCTGCATTGCCTGTAAGGGCAGAAATAGGGGGCTAAGTTTCCATGGAATACCGAAGAGGCCAGACCCAGCCAAAAAACAGCGAAAAGATGAGGCAGAACGGAATGGAGGCGACAGTTAATTGTCAAGTCGACTCGTAGATAGGGGAATTGGTTGTGGAAGGAACGGCACGGGATGACTTTTGATGGGCAGGACAGCGCTGTCGTTTTGGACGGGGCTTGGGTACACAGGGGGCCGGGATGGACACAGGCATGACAGGGGGCCGGGTAACGTGAATTGTCGTGCCGGTCTATATTTTGTGGCACGGGGCTGGGATTGGATATATATGCGGGGCCGGGAAGTTTTTCTTTTGCGGGGTGACATGGTTGATGGGCCGGACAGCGCTGTCGTTTTGGACGAGGCTGGGGTACACAGGGGGCCCGGGATGAGGGATTAGAATAACACTTTGATAACAAACTACATTTTGTAATCCACTAGCCTCTACACTGGCCATCATCAACTGAGATGTTTAAGAATACCGGCCTATCACCGCATCGGTGCGGCGATAAATACCGGTGCGGCTGCCCGCCCGCGGCCGGCCGTGCACCGTGCATGCCGCGTTGCTCTCGCGGGCCTTGCATGCCGTGTCACTGTACACCTGACCGGGTCCCCGCGCACGGTAATACCACACATTCTGAACCATTCTGGGCCACGCGCACACGCAAATACCCAAACATTGACGGGCAACCTGTGTTGAAAATACCACGCGCTCCGCTAGCTACATCATGTACAACGCATTGCACGGTCGAGTTGTCTCCATGTCAAAGTCGACTTGTCTCAACGGACGACTTGGTAAACGGTCGAGTTGTCTGAACGGTCGAGTTGTCTCGAGTCGAGTCCGCCAACGGTCGAGTTGTCCGACATCCATTTATACGTAGCAGCTAAGAATTGCAATTGTCATTCATTCCCAGAATTTTCATTAATTCCCAGAATTTTCATTCATTCCCAATGCTAGTCTAATACATGGATGATGGATCTCAACTGACGAACATGTACTATTTTTTTCCCTCAAAATGTCAGTATCTCACTAGAAACGAGTAGTTTTAACTCAGAAAAGTGTTAACCAGACATTGGGCTAAGAGGGCCTACACTCGTACTTAGCGACCAGTGTGCAAGCATACATTTCCAACTTGACACTTTGCCCGCCAATAAGGCCCAATAATAACACCAGTTGTTAATTATCAAGGCTGTGTACTCATAACTGTATCAGAACATACTTGTATGCTGTCTATTTCGTCCATTTCGTCATGTTTTAACGAAAACCTAAGGCTTTCTAGGCAAAAGAGTAGCGCGGCGACGATGCCTATCGCACGTTAACAACACTTCAAAGGTCAACCGGAAGTTTTCTGTGCCGGTAACCTCAGGGCTTCCGGCCGACGGAACATGTTTATACGCGATGCATAGCGCGCCCGCTGGAGTTGGCAGTCCATTCTTTTTTTCCTCCAGGTCTATGATTGGTCATTGTTGCAATTTTCAGAAATGGGCGGATTTTGGGGTTAGTATTTTATAGGAAATATCGTTCCACTGACCTGTTCAAAGTTTTGCGTTGTTGGATGGCGAAAAAGAACTAGAGAAAAACGGCGCTCGTTTTCAACCGTCGGGCGGATGATAGCCTTATAGTCAAGGCGCGCGTGGCTATGTGGGCGCTGACGCGCCCCAGATATGCCATGGCGCCCAGGGCCCAATTTCACGGCGTTGCCTACCGTTAAGCAAATGTTTGTGCTAACCATGTGTCACACCCCCCAAAATTCCACTTTTTGGGGTGGACAAGGTTATTTTGTTTTCTTGGCCATGCAGCTTTGCCGAAAGTTATTTACGACCCCGGTCTCGGGCATGGCCTAGCTTTTTTTGACCTCCAGAATTCGGGGTTAGGCCTCATGTAGGTGGTTGGGGCATTCTGACTTCAGCCTGCAAGCAGTCAGGATCAATGCCACCTTGCCTCCTACATGAGCCTGTTTCCACCATTTCTTCTAAAATAGGTG
Organism: Hippasteria phrygiana; assembly: GCA_037893225.1. Lineage (NCBI taxonomy): Eukaryota > Metazoa > Echinodermata > Asteroidea > Valvatida > Goniasteridae > Hippasteria > Hippasteria phrygiana. The sequence goes on along the minus strand of JAZGUH010000559.1, from coordinate 837,293 downwards.
CAGTCGACGAGAGGAACGACCCCTGTTTGTGTTTTCGTCCCCGTCGTGAGCTCCAGGAGTGTTCGCCGTCCAACCATTCCAGATCATCCATTGCAGTTCAGCTATAAGCCCCGTCCCTGTTTCTTCTGTACCATCTTCACCTTCTTGTCTCTGCCAGTTTACGCTTTGTGCCACTTCATCGTCAGCATCTCCTAATAATAATAATAATACAAGCATTTGTAAAGCGCCATCTATCTATGTAGACATATTCCGAGGCGCTTGAAGAAAAGAAACTGTCCAGAACTCTACAAATAATTAAATATACATGTACATGTATGTATACTTGAAACAAAACCAGCAATCTAATTATAAGTTGAGTTAAACAGGAATGTTTTAAGAAGGCATTTGAAGGTATGTAAAGATTGACAGCTACGAATTTCCTGAGGCAAAGAGTTCCATAGAGTGGGCGCCGTAACCGAGAAGGCATAGTCCCCATACAAAGTTCTAGTTCTTGGTGTCACAAGAAGATGTTTGTCAGATGACCTTAGGTGGCGATTTGGGGAATACTGGGTGAAGAGATCCTGCAGATATGTTGGTGCGCTGTCATTGAGGGCTTTCCAGGTAAGTAGGATTATTTTGAAGGCAACCCTCTGTTTGACTGGAAGCCAGTGAAGATTTCTCAGGACTGGAGTAATGTGGTCAAATTTCCGTGTTCGGGATAAGACACGAGCCGCAGTGTTTTGAACATGTTGAAGTTTGCACATGAGAGTGTTGGTGATTCCAAACAGAAGTGAGTTGCCATTATCCAACCTTGATGTCACGAGAGCATGGATAAGGATGGCAGCCGACTCATCAGTCAGGATTCGGCGGATGCTGTTGATGTTTCTAATATGGTAGTATGACGTTTGGCAAACTTTCTTGACATGCGATTCCATTGACATCGTGCTGTCAAACATGATGCCAAGATTACGTGCAGTCGTAGAACGTTGAATATTAGAAGTCCCAAATTGCATCTGGTTGCATCTGATTTTATCCTGGCTACGTTTGGAAGTGATAATTAGAAGTTCGGTCTTGTCGTCGTTAAATTTTAATTTATTCCTGGTCATCCATTGCTTAAGATCACAAACACATTGTTCAATACGCTGTCTCACGGAATGTTCGTCGTCTTGGTTTCCTAGATGAAACGATCCATATATCTGTGTGTCGTCTGCATAGCAATGAACTTGAAGTTGATGCCTCCGTACAATAGCGGCAATAGGCTCGGAGTATATTGTGAAGAATAAGGGACCTAATACTGATCCTTGAGGGACGCCAGAAGAAAGTGAGATGGGGGATGATAAAGATCCATTGATGTTCACAGTCTGTGTTCGATGACATATATATGATCTAATCCATTGCAGGGCTGGACCAGTAACACCGATGGACTGAAGGCGGTGGAATAAAACATCATAGTCTATAGTGTCAAATGCTGCATAGAGATCAAGGAGAACAAGGAACACACCACGCTTATCGTCAACTGCCCGGAGAATATCGTTCTTAACTCTTAGAAGAGCAGTCTCTGTTCCATGATGTTTTCTATACGCAGATTGCAATGGTTCATGTAGATTGTGTTCAGTCAGATGATCAGTAATTTGGGAATAAACAACCTTCTCTATTACTTTGGATATGAATGAAAGGTTGGATACGGGACGAAAGTTCTTGAGGTTTTCAGGATCGAGGGTGGGTTTCTTCAGCAGAGGAGTCACCAGGGCATTTCTAAATTGCTGTGGGAATTTAGAAGATTGAAGAGACAGGTTGACAATTTTGGAGATAACTGGAGTCAAAATATTCAGATTGTTCTTTAGGAGCCAGGTAGGAATTGGATCCAAATCGCAAGTCTTTGATGGTGATGATTTGATGATTTTCCTGATTTCCTCATCCAGAGCTGGTGTGAATTCTTCCAATGGTGTAATATCAGAGTGAGATGACTCGGTGGTATACGGCTGCATACAATCTAGATCGCGGTCAAGATTATTACGAATGTTCCGAATCTTTGTTATGAAATAATCACTAAAAGTTGTCGCCAATTCCTGTTTATTGTCGTGTGTGGGTAGTTTAGTTTTTCCTTTGTTGTGGAGTAGAGATTCAACAATTTTGTAGAGCTCTCTCTGGTTCCCACAGCTGGCTAGTTTTTCTTTGAAGTATGATGATTTGGCACTGTTGATCATATTAACAACACAGAGTCGTTGCGCTTTAAATTGGTTTCTATCAGATTCTGATCTGGTTTTCCTCCAGCGTCTCTCCAATTTCTTGCGGTGTCTCTTGGCATCGGCAATCTCCGGGGAATACCATGGATTGGCTGGTCTAATGGTAATACAGCGAGTTTTCAGTGGAGCATGCTTTTCCAGAATAGACTTCAGTGTGGAGTTGTACTGATCTATGAGTGTTTGGAGGTCATTGGACGGGTTGGTAAACAATTCTGACTGGCTAATATCGTTGGAAAAACTGTCATGGTCTAGAGATCCATATTTCCGATAGGAAATATGCTTCTTAGTTGGTTGAGGTTTAGTCAGATTCAGTGCACAATGCAAAGCAGCATGATCTGTCAGAAAACATGCAACATCCACTGAATCAATTAGGTTGTCCGTGGGTCGTGCAAAGACAAGGTCCAATATATGGCCACTCACATGTGTAGGAGCACATACAAACTGTTTCAGGTTAGTGTTTTGAATTATATCATTGAGGTGGCGAGCAGCAGAATCATCTGTATCCCAGTGGAAATTAAAATCCCCAACAATCAGCAACTTGCTTGGGGATGCCGAGAGTACACTGACATATTCGGAGAAATCGTCAAGGAACATTGTAGGGGTTATACGATTCTTTGAGCTGTATGGTGGTCTATAAATGATTACCAGCTTCACGGATGAGAAAGTTCCTTTGACAGTTACATCACAACATAGACTTTCAAAATTACCACTACTGTGTGATGTTATTGGGCCGTGTTTGATATTAGTCTTATATATGAGAGCAATACCCCCACCAGTTCCATTTGGACGAGGTACATGACACATGTCATATCCAGGAATGCATAATTCACCTATTATTTTATCATGTTTATCAGTAGCTGATAACCAAGTTTCAGTCAGTGCAATCAAATCAAAATCATGTTCAATAAAGTAGTCAGTCAGTAGGTTGGTTTTATTGCACACAGACTGGGCATTTAGGACACACAGTTTGGAGAGCATTGGTTGTTTCAGACTACTGTCTGTTGATGTTGGCGGTGTTGATATATGCAGGTCATTGTCCGAGGATACAGTTGGTATTGCATGTACCACTTGTGTTGGGGGGTCAGATCAGTTTCCTCGACGTGACGGTCGCTTTGTGTTTATTCGTAGGTCTTTCAAGGTGGACCATGTAGCTGGAGAAACGGGTATTGTTTTACATCTTAAACCGATACTCAGGAGATGCTCTCGCTCATACCTATGAGTAGGTTTGTTGATGACTGCAGCTGTAGTTATTTCACTAACAGGACCAGGGTTGGGGTTTATATCCCCACAGATTAACAGGGCAATGTTGAAATTTGAAGAAGAATTCTGGTAGTATGGAATAGGTGTTTTCAGGTTACACTTGATAGTCAATCTCTTCCATGTAGGGCCATATGCTGGAGAATATGCATATCTGGCAGACCGTTCACTTGCTAATCCCTGCACATCACACACCAGAACAAGGGCAAACAGGAAACTCCAAGTTAACACCTCCATTGTATAAGGCAGTGGGCAGGAGACAAACAGCAACTCCTCTTATTGTTCAAACATGGTCAGGCTTAAGCTTGTGGCTTGGCTGATGAGTCATTGATCCGTGGTTTGCATGGCTGAAAAGCCCATCGATGAATATTACCTTCAAGTGAGCAAAAATTGAAGATTTCCAACATCAATATTTCAACTAGAAGAGTAGATGACAACATGTAGATAGCACCAGAAGATTCCTTGGTGTTAGCTCTTCAGGGTGATATAAAATATGCAACAAACTAATGTGAATAGCAGGATATAATACATGAAATATACAGAGCGAAAAAAGTGTGCAGCTTGCGCGCACAACTACACTCTATTCAAATCCTATTAATGAACTGTGTAATCGTTCGCGTCACGAAAATCCGGATCGCGTATTAGTAGCCTAATTTCATTATTTGTTAATTACCCCACTGTTTAAATTGTTGCATTTATTAATTGTTGGATCTTTTGAAATATACCTGACTATCATATCGACTTGTAATTCGTTAACATTCTTATCACATTTAATTTTGTCTGCCGTGAACCGGTTATATTAATAAAAGGTTTTCCATTCAGGAAGGACCCGTGACAAAATTTGGAGGCACCACCCGGATTTAGGTCGAATCGCTAATATAACGTTGCTATTAGCGACCCACAGTCAAACCAGATTTATACCAGATCCAAAAATTAATAATTTCTTGATATTTAAAATTTGTGTGTTCTTTTTATAATCCCCTTGTGTTCTTACGATTGTGTATTGTTTTTTTATACACCGGCTAAGTCATGTCCGAGACAGAGGGTAAATCTGAGCTTAGTGGTGATTTTAAGCAGGCATTAGATGAATTCTTGCAGCAACATGGCAAGTCCCTCAATGACATACAATCTCCCCAAAACCCATCGGCCATACCCAAAGATGATGAACCAACAGTCAAACACATCATGTCGTCACAGCGGCGCCGACTGCGCCTCTTTTCTGGCAGAGTTCCCGTCCCGAGCGGGGAACTCGATTATGAAAGTTGGAAGAGGCCAGCCAGCCTCCTGCTGGATGACGAGGGCCTCACATCGGCTGAGAAGTTGGGCCGGATCATTGAGTCCATTCTCCCGCCAGCCAGCAACATCGTATGGGCCATGGGGAGCACTGTTACGGCGGAGGAATGCTTGCAAGGGCTGGACAAGGCATACGGGACAATAGTAGATGGTGATGAACTGTTCCTGCGTTTCAGTGAGTGCTTCCAAGCAGAGGGTGAGACAGCCTCTAACTATCTCACCAGATTACAGCAGCAGCTTACCCGGGTTTTGGAGGCTGGAGGTGTCAACACCCACCGAGTGGACAATGTGCGGGTGCGGCAGTTCTGCCGTGGCTGCCTATACAATGAAGAGCTACTGATGAAGCTAGACCTGAAGCGACGGACCCTGGCCCCCAACTTCGTCGAGCTGCTCTGTGAAGTCCGACAAGAGGAGCAGCGGGCATCGGAGAAGCGCGATCGGAGGAAGACAGACAAGAAGGAGACATCGGTGGCTAAGCGGGCTACGGTGATGGCTCAGTCCGCTACTGTGAGCGATGACAACCGAGTGAAGCACCTAGAAGAGATTGTTATGCAGCTCCAGCAACAACTGTCTGCTACGTTACCACCTCCTGCGAGTGCCACCCCTAGGCCTGCTGCACGTCACCCTACGAGAGCCCCGCGACGGAGACCCATGGTGTGCTTCAACTGTGGCCAATTAGGGCACAGAATGGAAGGCTGCACAAATCTCAGGAACGCAGAGCGGGTCCAGCAGCAGATGGTGGCACGTTGCCAGCCTCAGACCAGCTCGGGAAACGACAGCGGCCGCCAGTAGGGGGACGACCAGCGGCCAAGCAACAGAAGAGTCCCATAAGGCAAAATGACAACCCGGGAAATCGTGTCTCCTGCAACAGCGTGAAAAGTACACCCCTCCAAGGTGTACCACACAAGTTGGTGGGCAACCCGTCCATTGTCAATGCTGTAGTAGACGGACACGAGGTCCCGTGCCTTTTGGACACCGGCTCGCAGGTAACCTGTATATCCGAGGCCTTCTATCGGAAGAATCTGTACAACCGCTCACTGGAACCTCTCACCACTCTGATGGTACTGGGAGCTAACGGGCAAAGTGTACCATACATCGGGTATGTGGAGATCTCTGTGAGCTTCACCAAGGAGAAGGCGGGTGTTGACATGGCAACTGAGATATTAGCGTTGGTAACTCCTAGTCGAGATGGCAAGGATCGAGCCCCTCTTCTTCTTGGTACGAATACCAGTATAGTTAGAAGGATGCTGGCGAGCTGTAAGCAGAAAGCTGGACCCCACTTTCTTCAGAAGCTGGTAGTGGACAGCGCATGGGCTGCTGCGTATAGCCAAGTGGATGATGGCTTCATGACAACACCTGAAGTGAAGGTTTCAGATGTGTGTCTTCCTCACCCAGTTACGGTGCCTAGTGGAGGCCATGCAGAGTTGGAGTGCCCGGTTGAAAACAGAGCCCAAGCTGAGTGTCTCGTTATGGTTGAAGCAGCAGAAGGATGTCTCTCCCCTGGTGGTCTTGTCATAAGACGCACTGTGAATGCACTTCCGGCTCTTCCCAAGGCTGGAGTGACAGTGATGGCTGTTAATGAGTCCCAGCATGACATCTCGCTGCCAGAGGGTGCTAAGGTTGCTGAAGCATTTGCTGTCAGGGTTGTACATCCCTTCAAAGAGGAGGGGATAGCCACACCTAGACGACTTGGTAAGCAAGTCCAAAGCCATACTATGGGTGTCAAAGAGGGGCAACCCCTGGAATTCGACTTCAAGGGTTCACCTATCCCAGACGAGACGAGGGAGCAGGTCATCCGGCAGCTACAGTCGAGGTCACATGTCTTCTCGAGAGGGGATCTGGACATCGGGTGCACCTCCGCAGTGAAGCACCACATCAACCTGTCAGATGGTTCACCCTTTCGGGTGAGGTCCCGGAATATTGCCCCGGCAGATTACCAGGATGTGCGATGCCATCTGAAGGAGCTAATGGACCAGGACATCATCCGCCCGTCAGAAAGCCAATTTGCCTCGCCAATCGTAGTGGTGCGGAAGAAGAATGGCGACGTCAGATTGTGTATTGATTACAGAAAGTTAAATGCAAGGACCATCCGTGATCAATACACAATACCCAAGATCGAGGAGACCCTCCATGCTTTAAACGGTGCCCAGTGGTTTACATGCCTGGACCTCAAGTCCGGGTATTACCAGATAGAGTTGGAGGAGGTCGACAAGGCGAAAACAGCCTTCTGGTGTCCCCTTGGATTCTTTGAATTCAATCGGATGCCGCAAGGCATTACTAATGCCCCAGCGACCTTTCAAAGGCTTATGGAGAAGTGTATGGGAGACTTCAACCTGATGGATGTCATGGTATACTTGGATGACCTGCTGATCTTCTCCAAGACCCTGGAGGAACACGAGGAGAGGTTGATGCAAGTCCTTGATCGACTGCAAGAGTTCGGCCTCAAGCTGAACCCGGCAAAATGTCAGTTCTCCCAGACGTCCGTCAAGTGTCTGGGGCATGTGGTCTCAAGGGATGGAGTTAGTACCGATCCAGACAAGATCAATGCAGTCCGGTCGTGGCCAACTCCGTCTAATGTCAGGGAGCTGAAATCTTTCCTCGGATTTACTGGGTACTATCGGAGGTTTGTGGAAGGATACTCAGCAATTGCACGACCACTCCATCAGTTGACAGCCGGTTGTGACCTGACGGGGAAATTTAAGAAGGGGAGAAAACGAAAGGCATTAGTCCGCAGTGCCAGTGAGCCCTTTGGTGACAAATGGACGCCAGCATGCCAGTCTGCCTTCGAAACACTTATGGACAGGCTGACCATAGCACCGGTTCTCGGCTTTGTGGACTATGGCTCTCCGTTTCTCCTCCACACCGATGCTGAGAGTCATCGCCTATGCTAGCAGAGGCCTGTCGCGAAGCGAAGCCAACTATCCTGCCCATAACCTAGAGTTCCTGGCCCTCAAATGGTCAGTGACGGAGAAATTCCACGATTATCTGTATGGTGGCAGATTCACCGCGCTGACAGATAATAATCCACTGACCTATGTATTAACATCGGCCAGGCTCGATGCAACTGGGCAACGATGGTTGGCTGCCCTCGCAAACTACGACTTTCGCATCCAGTATCGGCCAGGGAGAAAGAACGCTGATGCTGACGGCATGTCAAGGCGACCACAGGTGACCTCGCCCACAGATGAAGACTCTGATGGGAACGCTGAGCGCCTCCGGCGGCTGAAAGAAAGGATCCTGGGTGATAATGAGGTCAAGCTGGACGAGTCAACGGTGGCTGCTTTGTGCCAGAGTGTAGATCCAAGTCCAAGCTGCACCCTTTTGGAGACCATCACAGACTCGGCGAGTGCTGTGCCTGACGACTTGGAGGGCACAGGATGTCAAGGTCAGGATTCCCTCCCAAGCCTAACGAGCCGAGACTGGGTGGATCTTCAACACGCCGATGAGGATATTCGGTATGTCATCCAGTGCATTCAGATGCGGAAGCAGCCCACCGCTAAAGAGCGTTCAGCTATGACGGATGGGAAGAAGATCCTACTCCGGCAGGTTAAACACCTGGCTCTTAAGGACGGTGTGCTGTTCAGAATGGGTGGCAGCATAGATGAGTCCCCACGCCAACAGCTTGTGCTGCCGAAGAGCTACAGGTTCATCGCCTTCGATGGGGTGCACGACCAAGTGGGCCACTTAGGCTTGGAGAGAACCTTGGACTTAGCAAGGGCGCGCTTCTATTGGCCAAAAATGGCCGATGATATAGAAGAGATGTGCCGGAGCTGTCCCCGGTGTCTTCGGCGCAAGAGGAAGATGCTCAAGATGGCCCCACTGGTATCAATCAAGACCACTCATCCGATGGAGTTGGTCTGTATGGATTTCCTGTCTCTTGAGCCCGATGACCGGAACACCACTAGCATCCTTGTCCTGACAGACCATTTTACAAGGTATGCCCAGGCGTTCCCTACAAAAGACCAGAAGGCGAGGACCGTGGCGAAAGTGCTCTGGGAAGAGTTCTTCATCCACTACGGCTTCCCAGAGCGCCTTCATTCCGATCAAGGACGAGATTTTGAGTCAGCTTTGATCAAGGAGCTGTGTCAGCTGGCGGGCATCAGGAAGTCGCGCACGACGCCATACCACCCCCAGGGGAATGGACAGGTTGAGAGGTTCAACCAGACCCTTATTAGCATGCTCGGGACCCTGGATGCGGAGAAGAAGAGCAAATGGCGTCTGCATGTCCGGCCACTGGTGCATGCCTACAACTGCACTAAGAACAGTGCTACAGGTATGACACCCTACTTCCTGATGTTTGGTCGGGAACCCCGCCTCCCAGTTGACCTACAGTTCGGCCTTCCAACCCCATCCAAGAAGGCAGTTTCCCACCAGAGTTATGCACAGGACCTGAGGGATCGTCTACAGCGTGCCCACCAGCTCGCTGCTGCTAAGGCAGAAACAGCTGCCGCTCTCAACAAGAAGAAATATGACAAAAATGTTCGAGACCACGCCTTAGCGGCCGGCGATTTGGTCCTTGTGCGCAACGTAGGCATCCCTGGGAAACACAAGCTGGCTGACCGATGGACGGCCTCCAAGTACCAGGTGATACGCCGTGTGGCCGACGATATGCCGGTGTACGTGGTGAGACCTGAGGATGGCGACGGACCGGACAGGACTCTTCATCGCAATATGCTACTACCGTGTGGGTTTCTTCCCGGAGCCCCGGTACAGCCGTTAACTCCCGTCCGCCCGAAACCAGCCCCCAGGGTCTCGCTACGTCAATCGAGAGGTACAGCGCAGCAGCCAGGGGATTTGGTAGGCCATTCGTCACCTCCTGGAGATCCCAGCACCGAGAGTGAGCCCGTGGTGCTAACCCAAGCAAAACCGCGGCCTGTTCCAGCTCCACGGAGGCTCATTCAAAACCCCACCAGTGATGACGCATCGATAGTCCAGTTAGATCCCGAGGCACCCGAGTTTGTACCAGCAGGACCAGCACCTGATGTCATCGAACCAATGGATGAAGCCGGGAGTGTGGTATCCACAACTGACAGTGTGGCCTCAGAAACTTCTCCGTCCGAACATGTCTCCCTCCAAGAGGCAAGGAGTTCGTCGGAACCGAGCACTTCTTCATCAGACGAGTCATCTCCTGACAGTCCCCCGGCCCATGCCAGACGAAGATATCCAGCCCGAAGCAGGAGAGCACCTGAGCGACTGAGCATCTGAGACTAAACTTATAGAAGAACACCTGGCAATTCAGAAGCAAAGTCTCACACTGCTTCAATCCTGCCTGATATCCAAATAGTCAAATCAGTTATAGAGTAGTCATGTCGGGACGCCATGATTTTAGAAGGGGAGAGTGTCACACCCCCCAAAATTCCACTTTTTGGGGTGGACAAGGTTATTTTGTTTTCTTGGCCATGCAGCTTTGCCGAAAGTTATTTACGACCCCGGTCTCGGGCATGGCCTAGCTTTTTTTGACCTCCAGAATTCGGGGTTAGGCCTCATGTAGGTGGTTGGGGCATTCTGACTTCAGCCTGCAAGCAGTCAGGATCAATGCCACCTTGCCTCCTACATGAGCCTGTTTCCACCATTTCTTCTAAAATAGGTGAGTCCCCGAATTCTCTTCTGTTCTTATGATGTATAGTAATGGTGTTGTTGTTTGTTTCATTGATTGATTTACCCTCATGGTAAATTAATATTTGATACAGATATTCCTTTAGTACTTTCCCTTGATTAGGAAAGATTTTGAATTGTTATGTCATTATTATCGTTATAGAGGACTCTTTCATTCAGTTTGCTAATTCATTCGTGTTATTCATAGTTATTCATTGATTGCTTGTGACGTTCTTATTAACTTTTAGATGTCTTTACACTGCAAAAGTGGTGTTTATCAATTGGGCAAGTTCTTGCTATCAGTTTGTGAACACGTTTACATACTAAACATGTTTAGCGTATTGACGGATAGTGTTTAGCCGTTGAACATTGATGTTTATAAATTTGGACACGTAATGTCTGACTTCTAAAGCCCCTTTACAGACTGATGGCAGGATTGTGTTTGGTTGCTGAACGCAGTTTTTAGAGTGTATACTTTACTGGATTTTGTAGCTAAAGGACATTTGTTTTATGAAACTTGGTCTTCACCGTAGGGAAGAAAAGAACATAATCATCTGTAGGACTGATTATTAATTGGGAACTTTTCAATGTGTTGGGTTTCTCACAATTTTGTCGGAACTTCTAAAGTACATGTACAATCATGTCATTTGACTGATAATATTCTGTGTCTTAATATCATAGCCTATACGTGTATGGATTAGTGACACTTTAAGCAGTTCCCAGTACAGCTCAATACGGGAGTTGTTGATTGATCTACTTTACTTCATTTTAGGTCTGGACATTTTATAGCTAACCAGTTCTTTAGTTGTTCTTTGAGTTTGTTTCTCCGTTTAAGGCCTTTGATGAAAGTATCTGAACCACCTGTCGGTTGTTTCAGTTAATAGGTTTTTATTAACTTTGAAGATTTGGTCCGAAGTGACCTTTGCTTGAACACTAGGCCAATTATTAAAGCGGCTTGGCATTACTTTTATTGTTTTCTCCAGAAACAAGATACATGTAATTTTGTAGGGTTTAATCTTCTTACTAAGTGAATATTCTATCTTTTCGTTTATATCTCCTAGTGTTTGATTATTTTTGTTTCTGGCATTGTTATTCTTTATTAAGTTAGGTTTAGTTTATTAATATTTAGTATGCATTCTGACTTCAGCCTGCAAGCAGTCAGGATCAATGCCACCTTGCCTCCTACATGAGCCTGTTTCCACCATTTCTTCTAAAATAGGTGCAGTCGACGAGAGGAACGACCCCTGTTTGTGTTTTCGTCCCCGTCGTGAGCTCCAGGAGTGTTCGCCGTCCAACCATTCCAGATCATCCATTGCAGTTCAGCTATAAGCCCCGTCCCTGTTTCTTCTGTACCATCTTCACCTTCTTGTCTCTGCCAGTTTACGCTTTGTGCCACTTCATCGTCACCATCTCCTATTAATGAACTGTGTAATCGTTCGCGTCACGAAAATCCGGATCGCGTATTAGTAGCCTAATTTCATTATTTGTTAATTTCCCCACTGTTTAAATTGTTGCATTTATTAATTGTTGGATCTTTTGAAATATACCTGACTGTCATATCGACTTGTAATTCGTTAACATTCTTATCACATTTAATTTTGTCTGCCGTGAACCGGTTATATTAATAAAAGGTTTTCCATTCAGGAAGGACCCGTGACACATAGCAGAAAAATTTGCTTACGCGTAAGCGTATTTTTCACGGCGAACTTTTCACGGATGCTATGCTTAGCACAAAAATACATGCGCGCGCATCCGATAAATGCGTCGTCTGCTAGCGTGCACGGTTTTCGTTGTCTGCAAGAATGAAGAAAGCTGGGAAGGAAAGCGAAAATCTTCGCCCTTTTCGACTTTGGGGAACCCTGAAATTTAATAAATATTATGGATCTGTAGGTTATTTTTCAAAGAATGCTTTTCACAATTCAAGTTAATGGTGAAATAAAATATTGAGCGTTGTTTTTTAAACACGTAAAGTGCTATAATAGCTATCTTCACATTTAAAGTTATTATTTATTTGTACATATTGCACAGAAATGTATTTTATTGTTGAAAAATATAAATTCTTGAAAATGTACGGTTTATGACGTATATTAACGTGTATTATTCAACCCTTGTTTGTTTTAATGAGTACCTTCGCTAACTTGAACCATTAATTTTTTTAGGCCAGCTGATTTGAACCCCGATACATCCATCTTCATAGTTTCCCCCTTTTTGTTTATATAAATGGTAGGCAAGCTGCTCTGGATATGACCTACTGCCCTCTCTCAAAATGATACATTGTATATATTTATCGATTGGTTCGTTACGCAATTTTTGCATTAACCCACGTGTATACGTACGTACGCGCCGCATGTACAAAGTAAAAACATAAAAGTGCAGTCAATGTGAGAGTCGTCTTCACGGGAAAACTTAAAGTTGGACACGTGCGTACAAATCTCCCCTTTCCTCGACTTAAATGATATTTTCTGCAATAGAAGCTTCCTGCATATGTCAGCACTATAGCAACGCTTGTCTGGAAAACTTTAGCACAAAATCAGGCCGGTTAGCGTGACTTTTGGTGTGCTAAGCCCTTTAGGCAGAAAACGTCTGCTTACGGTCGCCGTGAAATGAAACATTTGCTAAGGGGGCTCGGTTAGCATAAAACGTGTGCTTAGCAGCGCCGTGAAATTGGGCCCAGGTACGGTGTCCGGGGCGCGCCACTCGTCCGGGTAGCCACGCGCGCCTTGACTAACGGCTACAGGGCAGTTTTCCAACGATTTCCAGCTGGAAATCGTTGGAAAACGATATACATTTCCACTTTTCTTGACAACGACAGCACACCTGGTGCCATCATTTCACAGGATGATTGAGACTACTATTAACTTACAGTCTAGTATTATTTCGTAATAATTCAGTAAAAACAAATGTGGGAATTACCAATCGTGTACACTACATTTAAGATCTTGTTGGTAACGTATAAAGCACTCCACGGGCTTGCACCTAGTTATATTATTGAATTATTGGTAGATTACAGGCCGATCCGCTCACTAAGATATAGTAGTAAACATCTGTTAAAACTGGCCACAACATCAACATCATTATGGTGATAGAGCATTCTCAGAAGCTGCTCCCAACGTTTGCAATGAGCCTCCACTGTGTGCTGAGTCTTGAGATGATTTTAAGAAATTGCTGAAGACACATCTTTCTACTTGTAATTAAACATTAGTCTGCATGTTATTCTTGTTTTAGTACTTTGCAATTTTTACTTTTTAACTTGTTTGCTCATGCAAATAATTGTGTGATTGTGGTGTTTCATGTAAAATTGAGGTTGGGTTTTTTAACTGGGATTATTTATATCGTTTTTCATTTTTATTGTTAAGCGCTTTGAGGAATTTTTGAATTCATATTGAGCTATATAGATGTGGTAAACTTACTAATGCTATGTTGGGGGCGACACAAATTGCTACTTAAGAGTCGGTTTGGGCGACTTGCTCGGTTAGGGCGACAAAGTTGGTGTCGCCCAATGTGAAAGTCACCCCTTTGGAGTATTTTTTAGTAAGGCACGTGGGGAAAATGCTATAATAGGACACCGATGTTGCCCATTTAGAGTTATTATAGGCATACAATGTTTTGACATTCCAGTCTCCATTGTTGAGAGCAATGACCCATTATACCCTGCATATAATAATGGCAGAAGTGGTTTTCTTGACAGACTCCATGGTCCCATTTTCGAGTTTGATAATATTCATTATTACGTTGCACTTAGACACTCTGGGCGCATTTGTATACATTTTCATTTCACAAACCGGAAAGCGTGCGATAAATCAATTCGGCATTTTTGTCTCGTTTGTTTGATTTATACTTGCACGTCTTCGGCAGGGTAGTGTTACCGCCGACGGTGTAATACAGCTTTTACCACATTTCCTTACCACAAACAGCATCACTTCGTATGCCTTGGCATAGGCCTATATCTTTATAAATCAGTAGACAAAATCGCCCACGGCCCTATTTTCTTTACTTCTTCACGTCAAACAGTGAAAAGATCTTAAGTTACCAAATGCAATGTATCACTCTGGGCCCAATATCATGGGATTGCTTAACGGTAAGCAGAAAAAGTAGTACCAACTATAGCAGAAAAGTTATGGTAGCTTACCACCATTTCACAGCCGTTAAGCCAGTTCGGTATCTCAAAGGTCAAATGGTTTTCGGGATAAAATTGCTCACGTAATGTCACGCCATGTTACGCGAACGCCCATTCTGATTGAATTTAACACGTGCGCGTTGTGCGACCACCTTTTGTGTTCACACGCGCGCGTTAGGTCACGCGGGTTATACGGTAGTGCACATGCGCAGTTAAAATACCGAACTGGTAGACTGGTCCCCGCCCCCCATGGGGACCGGTAGCTAGCAATCACAAAGCTTTTGATTAAACCACTTCTGTGTATGCGCAGTAATCATTTTCTATTTTTAGAGATGATGTTTACATTTTCGTGCAGAATTGACAGGTCGAGCACATGTTACACGTACGTGTAAGTTTGTACAGTATCGGAAAACTACAAATAATGCAGCGTAGCCAATAGAGTACCGAAGTCTGACGTCAGTTGCCGCTGCAATGGTTCCAAACACATGCAGTTTAGAATGTATTCTGGTTCCAAACATTGCATTGATTGACGTCATCACTTTGGTACTCTATGATTCACCTAAAAGGCACGCGAATTTAGGGAGACGTACGTGTGCGCCAGCAGCCAAACAAATCAAACAATACACAAAAATCCAGGGAACTGCGTACAAGCCCCAACTCTCTTCCTGGAGGTCAAATTGATCCACCCTTTGCTTCTTAATCTACCCTTCGCTTGTCGCGGCTAATAATATAATTTCTCATCAGAAAAACAATACAAAACAAAATTATACAAATTGAGTAAAGAGCGTATATAGGTTTAGGAAAATTTAGTATTTCTTTTATTACAAAGCAGAAGGAAAAACTGAAAAAAAAAATGAAAAGTGACATTCGTCCTAGTCAGTTTCTTTCAGATTCTTTCATATTGGGACAACTTTTTGAAATTTCAGTTATTGATGAAGAAACAAAAGAAAACAATATATTGGTACAGTCAGAAAAATTAATTTATTTCTTTTTTATATTTTTTATTTTTATTTGTTTTTTTTGGGGGGGGGCACTAACATCAGTACTGATCGACTGTGGAGCAGTAGATGGCAAAGGCAAGCTATCCACCACAATCTATAAAGTCATGAAACCCTTCGAGAGGGGTGGTTCCATGCAAAATTCAGAGCGGAAATCGATTGTATAATACTTTAAAATCTAAAATAAAAATCCAAACTTTTGCTAACATATTTTAAATTTTTTTAGATTTTCTATCCCATGATTGAGATTTTCCATTTTGCTTTCATTGTGGCTACAATATTATGTTAGCCTCCTTGTATGCAACAGGAGACAGCTATGGGCCAATGATTAAATATATATTTTGAAACAAGCCCAAATTGACTCCACAAATTTATGCATTTAAACAGAAGTATGAAAGGGTATTCAACATGAAGCTTTGGAGGTCTCTTTTCGATTCTGAACTTAATATTTGTCCTTTCGATGCTGGATGTTATGAAACTGGTGGACTTCATTCCAATCAATAAACAAATTTCCTTCCTTCTTTGTAGACTTGGCAGTTGCAGTGACAGCAAGAAGAAATGCTCCTGTAAACAGTGACTGCAGTTTAGATACTTTTCTAAAATCTTGTCTAAAGTCTGCCCCTAATGAAGGACACTGTGGGCTTCATCAATCACAACACGAGCCACACTGTTCTGATAGGGCTTTGTGACGAAAACATCACACACATGTTTTATCCAATAAATGTTCAGGATGCCCAATAACGTCAAAAACTCTTTCATCCGTAACATATTTCACTCTGGTGTCCAGTTGGTCATCTGCAATTATGGTTAGGCACCTTTTGTCACGGACTTGAATGGCACATGCAACATATCTGCATGAAAAGACAAAGAAAAGTTAAGAAAATTAATAGCAGTACTGCTGTTTGCATACATGGCATAAGTCGGGTGCCATCAGTGGATCTGCGTTATTGCCTGATGGCGCAGTGCTATCAGTCGACTGGACTACTATCACAATGGAAGTAAAGTCTTTCATACAGGATCACCTGATCACGCAAATCTATTTCTGATCAATTAAGTGCAAACACATGTACATCTTTGACAAACAAGTGAATTGGTAGTGTTAAAATATTTCAAAAATTAATATCTTCCATTTGTCAGGGTTGTTTTTGCACAAATACTGGCACTGGATGCCTGAAACATGACTAAGCACTAGTTGGACAATCAGTTCAGCTGGAATTGTTTCCCAAATTTTCAGTATCTTTGTTCGGGTGGGCGCTATAATCAGAAGTCATAAACCCAGAATGCCGTGTAGCTATAGGATCACACCCAGGGATCACACGGCATTCTGGGTTGATGACTTCTGACTAGCGCCCACCCGGACAAAGATACCGACAATTTGGGAGACCGCCAACATAAGGCAAGATAGCTTAGTTGGTAGAGCGCCGGTACGGTATTCCGGAGGTCGCAGGTTCGAATCCCGCTCCTGCCAGTTTCTTTGTTCACTTTGAAAATGTGTTCAAAATTTACCTAGTCAGTTTCCCGTGTGGATTATGATTGTGAATTATGATTCAGTTTTAATATGAAAGAAATGTTTTCACATCATCACTATCACCACCTGACTATTTGCAGAATACCTGCTTGCATAAACAAACGGAAGCTTTGTAAATGATAGAAATTGCATAAAGTACACGGTCCCCGTAAACGACATGTCTCAGACATATCAGATAAACTTGTATTTGCCCCAGTGTCTGTCTTACCCTTTGAATCTGCTCTCCAATGATTGAATTAAGCGGGCTGCAAACGGGCGTTGTTGCTGCTATAGCTCCCTCGGTGATGCATTTACATGCACATAACACGCCAGTCCTGGCAAGATCGCAAGAATTGTTACACGTCTCTCGCCCCCTCGTGCGGTGTAACTGTATGAGCAAAGACAAAAGCAGCGGTGTGAATGTGTGTCTGTTCACTTTGCTGAAAGTGACCAGCAGCCGATTTCACGAAACTCTGCGTAACTTACGCCATGCCGTAGGACTTGCGCTATAAAAATCTTGCGCAGCTGCGCTACATCCTTGCGATCCATTTCACGAAACACTGCGTAGCTGCGCAGTATTTTATATATTTTATACATCGCGGACGAGGCTGAATGCAGCTATTACGACGACTGTTTGAGTACAACAATAAAAATACATGGAACAGTCGTCAAATTGAACTGTAGGCGCCATTTTGAAACTTTTCATTTTTGAAACTTCGCTCCGAAAAAAAATGGATGGCAACTTTCGGAAATATCTCACAGGTAAACCTAGAGCGGATGATCATTTCATTACTCTCTGAAATAATCTAGTGAATTTAATAAATGATTTGAGCAACTAACGGCTCTACTATGCTCACCCTCCGCTAGCTAAGTCATCATTTCGGTGTTTGTGCGGAAACCTTAAGCCACCTCAAACAAGTGCGTAAGTTACGCCATAATTTTTCCACGGTTTGAATACCCCAACACGTTCACACACACACACACACATCCAGTCATGTAAACGGGTGCAATCGTGGACCTCCCATTGTTCCTCTTTTGTTTATACTCTAACTTTTTCGGAAGGCCTCCCATTGGTTTTGTACACAATTTTCAATCGTGGACGTTAGGTCAAACGTGGACCCCTTTGTCTACGCCCGAATTCTTTTGTCCTAGGTCCACGATTGCCGGCATATACAAACTCACACTCACATGTCTCTGGCTCATACAAAAAAATAAGGGGGGGGGGGGTCACAAATAACAGTTACTCTCAGTGAGGGGCTCTTTTTGAACCCAGCACCACTGATGAATCTCTCTTCAGACAGCTTAAGATTGCAGAAGGTAGAGAAATTGTACGACTAGCCAAGCAGAAGAAAGCCAAGCCAACCGCACGAGTGAGCACAGTAGAAACACAAGAACAAGTGAATCTCTCCAAGCAGCTTCAACAGATCCAAGCCGACTTGGCTGCCCTCAAAGCCGCTACAAAGAAAACGGCTGACAAACCTCAGCACAGTTAAGAGACGAGTCAACATCGGCCATCCCGCGAATGGGGGTTGCCACACTTGCCGCGAAGCAGGCAAAGGACAGGATCACTGCTTCACCTGTGGTAGTAGCTCCGAACACTTTCGGAGTGGCTGCAAGCAACGTCGACAGAACAAGCAGTCGGGAAATGGCAACAGGGCAAACGGAGGGGACGCGTAACTGCCCTCCAACAGAAACAGTTTCCTGAAAATTCACTGAAACAACCTCAGCCTGACACATCCATGCCACAAGACCAAGTCCCCAAGTTACCAGAAAGTGTTGCTCTCATGGCGCACAACAGAAGTCGAAAATGATAAAGCTTGTTGGCCCGAAGTGCACTATGCAGTGTTACCTAGGAGGACATAAAACACTTGCCCTGTGGAACACGGGGGCACAAGTTTCCCTCGTGTCTTCTTCATGGGTTAACCAGCACATGCCCCATGCAGTTGTTCGACCAGTGACTGATTTGCTTGACACAAATACCCTCATGGTGACCACTGCAAATAATGCCCAACTCCCATACTCTGGCTTCATTGAGGCAGATTTCCAGCTGTCAACGAGGTGCCAGCCTTTGTCAGTTACAGTGTTGGTAACGAGCGACCATACAGTAACCCAATCATCGGTTCCAATGTTCTCGCGGAATTGGTATGGGACCCAGAATATTCTGCTGAATCCCTCCTAACCGCCATGGAGGACACCTTCTCTTCAACCGGAAAGAAGAATGTACGAGCCTTGGTGATGAGCCTGCTGCAACAACCAGAATCCCCCAAGCTCTGCGCTGTAAACGTTGGCAGGAGCGATGTCACGGTGCAGAAGCGATCCTGTGCAAGTATCCAGTGCCGAGTCCACACGAACAACTAAAACGATGGCCGTAATGTTCCAGGCTGATGTGGAACAAAAGTGGTCCGATAATTTGGAGATCAGCGATGCTGTGGTGTCCGTTCCGAATGGTAGCTCTTGCCATATCAACATTCTGGTTTCAAATCTCACTGACCATGACATCATCATCAGGAAGAGAACTCTTCTTGGTACCTTACAAGCCATTCAGTCAATAATCTCTGGTGAAATCCAGTATGTCCCACAAGCATCCTCCACAGCAAGACCGAGAGAAGACACACCAGTGAGCATATAGCAAACCTCCATGTAGATCCAAGCTGGGACCCACCAGTGAACTTGAGTCATCTTTCAGAGAATTGAAACAACGCACCATAGCCCAGCAGATGCTCAGGGAAGAATCCAGAGCATTTTGTCGGGACGAACAAGACATGAGGTGCATCGAGAAACTTCAGATGAGCATAAAACTCAACGATACTATACCCCAGTACAGCGGACGTACCAGTCCATACCCCGTCCCCTGTATCGTGAGGTAAAATACTACCTCACAGACCTGCTGAGTCGAGGGTGGATCCAAAAATCTTTATCCAGCTATTCTATTTTAGTGTACAAGAAGCTCCATGGCAATCTTGGGACCCGGGACCAGAACGTATAGTACACCTAGCCCGGGAACATTTCTACTGGCCTCACATGGAAGTAGAGATAGAGCACTTCATTACGAAAGTGTGCCGATGCATCATGCAAAAGAAGCCATCCAAACCCACAAGAGCGCCACTTGTCAACATCACAACTACTGAACCGTTTGAACTGGTTTCCATTGATTTTGTTCATCTAGAAAAGAGCAAGGGCGGTTATGAGTACATGCTTGTTTTGATGGACCACTTCACTCGGTATGCTCAGGTATTTCCAACAAAGAACAAGAGTGGACGGACGGCAGCTGACATCGTGTTTGACAAGTTTGTCTTACAGTTTGGGTTCCCGAAGAGGCTTCATCATGATCAAGGGCGCGAATTCGAGAACCAACTGTTTACCAGACTGCAAGAGTACTCAGGAGTTGCTCATTCACGCACCACGCCGTACCATCCACACGGCAATGGACAAGTGGAACGCTTTAATAGGACTCTCCTCGGCATGCTAAGGACACTACCAGAACATCAGAAGAGAGACTGGAAGTCAGCCGTCAACAAGGTGTACAAATGTACCAAGCACGAAACAACATGATAATCGGTATTTTATCTGATGTACGGCCGACATCCACGTCTTCCGATCGACCTAGCCTTTGGTCTTGAGAAGTGTGATGAATCTGCAGCTAACAGTCAGAAATACACCCAGCGTTGGCACAACCAGATGAGAGAAGCCTACAGAATAGCAACCCAGAACTCTCAACAGACAGGGAAGAGAAGCAAGGCATATTATGACCGCAAGGTATACGGAGTGTTGTCCTGTCACCAGGTGACCGTGTTCTTGTCAAGAATCTTGAGAGAACCGAGGGCCCGTCTAAGTTGCGTCCCTTTTGGGAGGATAAGGTTTACACCGTAGTGACTCAAAAGGGTACAGACATCCCAGTTTATGAATTCAGACCTGAAAGTGCCCAGGGACGAACCAGGGTGCTACACCGAAACCTGTTGCTATCATGTGACTTTCTCAGTAGGGAACCCGAAGAAACATGCTGTCTCAGCCCCAGCAAAACGAGTCCAAACGACGAAAGCAGCCTTCGCGCCATCATGAGACCTCTCAGCACCGCAACAAAATGAGCAAGAAATTAGTAAATGAGCAACAAAAAGAGCAAGAAATGAGTAAATGAGCAACAAAAAGCAAGAAATTAGTAAATGAGCAACAAAAAGAGCAAGAAATGAGTGAATGAGCAACAAAAAGAGCAAGAAATTAGTAAATGGGCAAAAAAAAAGAGCAAGAAATTAGTAAATGAGCAACAAAAAGAGCAAGATATGAGTAAATGAGCAACAAAAAGAGCAAGATATGAGTAAATGAGCAACAAAAAAGCAAGAAATTAGCAAATGAGTAAATGAGCAACAAAAAGAGCAAGAAATGGGCAAATGAGTATTTAAGGCTGTATTTGGTAATAGGATTTGTGCATAGAGGCTAATAAACATTTTGTCGTGAAGTAATAATGTGGCTGCATGAGGCAAAAATTTGACATTGGAATTGCATCCAAACGATGACGGTAACCAGAACACAACACCGGAAAATAATTTTGAAGGCCTACATATGCTTCATTGAGGTCATAAACTTGTTAGTTCTATAATTTATAATCTCATAGCTTTAGCCTACGTGGACAACATACAGGTCTGAAATTCTAAATCGAGAAGTCGTTTTACAGTAAGTCTGATGTACAACCGTATGACTGACCGTATCCATTAACGGATGGGTTAATTTCGTTGCTTGTTTCTTTCACACTAACAAAGAATTTCCCGTTATTAGTTCAGGTCATCGAAGTGATTATATTATCCCAAAATGTAGGCGTGCCATGAGCTGTTTAATTACATTTATTATTGCAAGTGCTCCCAACACAGAGTCTCGGAGCTCTCAAAAGAATGTCTGCCTAGACAATGTAAAAAGAAAACCGGTTACCATTATGATTCCCACCAATGAACTATATGTAATCATTTACAGACCAATTATAGTATATAGACCTAAATTACAGTTGGGTGATTAAAACTTAATAAAAGCATAGTCCTCTTGCCCTTTAATACCACCTAATTACGTGCCTTTGGGACTTAATTACCTTTTTGTACTGACCTTCCACCATATAATATAGTTGCAACCAACCTCTTACATAATCCCTACACAATACATCCTGTAATATAATCCTCTTATCTATTGTGTACTGTGACCTTCCACTTCCCTCCACATTCCCTCCACAAATTCCTCCTCACAGCCCCTCCGAAATCCCCATAGGACGTGCACAAAAATAGCGACCAAACACCGACTAAACAGCCCCACTGCACTACTTCTTTGCTCATACAGTTACACCGCACGAGGGCGAGAGATGTGGGACAAAGATATTTGCGAATCTGCCGAATCCTACGTAATGCCAAATTTGCAGCCCGACGTCATACATTATTAATGTGTGTTGTCATACCACCATGTTTATCAATGTTACCCTGAGGTTGCGTATACCAGACGCTGTATGAGTAACATTCGAACCAACCGTGATTGTGTCAATAACGGTGATGACCGCCTGAGGAACTTGGATGTGTTGAGTTAAAGCCTATTCGCGATCATCCAGGATTTCACGCTGTTAATGCATTGTTGATGGCTATATATACTAGGCATCAGATGCCAAACATTGAAATGAACGTGGATTACCCAATTTTCACTCATCGCTTCTCATGGACATAGAAAATCTGAAATCAGACAATGCTTTTGACGCTCTTTCTGACTTGTGTGATGTGTCTATTGATAGTTTACCCCACGGCCATCCATTTACGAGTACCGTCCGTGTCCCGCGACGAGACAGTCCCGATATCCCTACCATATCACCCAAGACGCGGGGCAGGCTTCGCTTCATCCGGCCAGGCTACACAAGCTTGCGGCTTGACCATAATGGAATAGCAAGTTTATTCCAACATGTATTTTTATTGATTAACTATAAAAAAAGTAATTGAATATCACAAACAGACGGTTATTGTAATAATAATTGCCCAGACGTACTTTAACCAGCTGCGACTGGAAATACGACTGGTGAACACGGTCCGCCATTTTGAGTCAAAAATTTGGTTCTACAAAATGGCGGACCGTTATTTGTCACGAAATTAAACAAAAACCACGCAATTTGAATGGATAGTTATGTGAATCTGTATATTCTACTTTTAAAAAAGCTTCCCAACAATATCTATTTCATTTTTATAGCCCAAATCGCAAAATCTAAAGCAATGTGTCCCTTTAATGGGAACGTTTACTCAATCTTTAAAAAGGGGACCGATTACTTCCAATCAACTACCGTCTTGTTTCGTTGACTTGTATTGTTTGCAAACAGCTCGAGCTTTTAAAATATACAATAATATAATGGGCCACCTGGAAAAGTACTCTTTACTCAATGACCGACAGCATGGTTTTCGACGTGGTCGATCTTGCGAGACACAGCTAGCTGGTTTGGTCAACTGGTGGAGATCCTTGACAGACGAGGCCGGGCTGATCTCTGTATAATGGATTTCAGCAAAGAAATTGATATGGTCTTCATCAGCGCCTCCAAGTAAAAACTTACCATCTCGGGATTAGGGGAGACACCAAATCCTAGAGCTTCTTAACTTTGAGCCACGAAAGAGTCATCATTGATGGGCAATCATCAACCAGTTCAGCAGTGGTCTCTAGTGTCCCCCAGGGGACTGTAATGGGACCTTTGCTGTTTTTGACATATATTAATGACCTCCCGGAATGGGTAACATCCGACGTGAGACTTTTTTCCTGACGATTTGATTATATATATGTTGAGGCTGTGGTTTTTCCTTTAACTTATTTGTAACCGTGGTTTCCCCTTTAAAACAGTTCAGTGAATGTGCGACCTACTTGATTGAGTGGCGACCGTGCCCGTGTTCGTGTGTGCGTTGTGCGGTCCGACTTCACTGACTAAGAGTTGTAAAAGTACAAACTTGTGGGTTTTGTCTTCTTATATCATTGATATCATTTCTTAACAATAATTCTGATAGACCTTGATGTTGGTAATACTCTTAGGTTTAAAAGGAAAAAGTAGTATTTTACACAGCGGAGCGATATACTAAGCCTGTTGCTATGGAATTTTCGCGCGCTCCAGCTGGCCGGTTTCTCTACTCAGTTTAGTCAACATCGGCTGGGGAATAGCTGACGTTTTCCTGTATTTTTGCATGATCTATCCTCAAATGTAACAAACACCCTTGGAAGACAAGGTGAGCAAGGTTATTCTGAATAATCGTACCCTAGATTTTGTTGATAAATTGTAAGTTTTATGGCCGGGAATGTGTCACTAACTTTGCGGTCGCTGACGGTTGATTATGAAATCATAGCGTGTGTAAGACCATATGATTGCAGTTTTAGCACGAAGTGCACGTTGCAATTTATACATGAAGTGTCTGTTGCATTTCTTGACACGCGTAAGGCATTATGTACTTGCAGTATTGTTGTATACTCTTAAGCTGACTCTGGGACTTACATATAGTAATGGTCAGTTACTAGAATATTTGAAATGTACCTTGTACATTGTATTATTTATAATGTCTGCACATTGTTTGCAGGGTGTTTTGTTTTGTCTGGGTTGAGTCGATCGATGTAAACTACCTGCACAATTTTGTCAGGGTGTCAAGCCAGACTCCCCTATCTTACTTGGACTGATGATTGATGAGAATAAATTACCTACCATGATGAGTTCTACAGATCAATGTTGTGGGCATCTTCTTTGCTTCCCTTAATCCGGGACTCGCCGTCCCCCCCTCAAGACTGTGCCGAACCGCCCCTCGGAGGTACAGCAACCGGAGCCATACTACACCAAGTCCCCTCCACCCAACATATATATATATATATACATGTAGATCGATAAACTCTCCTGAAGACTGTGACATACTACAAAAAGATATCAGCTCTGCAAATGGGAGGAAACCTGGCAAATGAAATTCAACACAGCTAAGTGTTTCATCATGTATGTGACATACAAGAAAAATTTCACAACTCATCAATACCATATGGGAAATTATGTTCTTCAAAAGGTTGATCACTACCACCCATCTTTGGGTGTTGAATTGTCGAGCAACCTTCAAAAGGTTGATCACCACCCATATTTGGGTGTTGAATTGTCGAGCAACCTATCTTGGGCAAGACACATTAATCAATCTACAAAAAACCAACAGCATCCTGGGATTGCTGAAGAAACGTATGGAACTGCTCGCTTTGGACCAAGGAAACTGCATACAAAACCCTTGTTAGAACAAGATTGGAATATTATAGTTCAGTTTGGGACCCTTACCAGAAAAATTCACCAGGAAAATGTAGAAAAAGGTCAACGGAGGACTGCAAGATTCGTGACCAACGATTATCGACGCAGTATCTAGTAGCAGGGTTTCAGGCAAGATACGTGGACTTAACTGGGAGATGTTACAAGAAAGACATGAAAAGGCTTGACTTATCGCACTTTTCAAAGAAACTCATCTCATTACTCCACTTAATATCGGCCAATACCTCAACAAAAACTCCACCACTGGACATGTACTCGCCAATCTCAGGAATTGAATTATTTGGTCATCCGACCAAATACAGAACGTTTTAGATGTTCTTTATACCCACGGGTAATCCCCATTTGGAACTCGCTACCAGCTAGCACCAAATCAACTGCAGATGTGACTGCCTTCAAGACTACCTTATCAATGTCAGTATTAAAGATTAAATTGTTTTCGCGATGCATGGCGGCTTGTACGTTGATAGCCACCTGTGGCGATGTGTACAGCAGTAGACAAGACAAGACAAAGCATCAGCTAGTGCGGATGGACCGGTTTTGGAAAAATGAAGCCGAGTATTGTGGAGACAGTAATCTACTCTAGAAGAGCCAGAAAGCGGTGCATATTCACCAGAGTGGAGTGGCTATGTTGACAGAATTTGCTGAAAAGGCACTCATAGAATGGAGACCAAAAAATGATAGAATTATTACAGCCAAATTCTATTCTCAGTTCATTAAATTGAAAAGGAATTAAACTGCTGCAAACTGCTTACTGACTGAATTGACCCGAAATATAAAAATCAACAAAATCTAGGGAACATTGTTGTTATTCTTCAGTACCGCATGTACATGGTGGGAAAAGTCCGAATCATTAGAACAAATCATGAGTCTGAGTGCCTGGCTGAATGCTATGCCCGTCTTGCAATGCCTAGGGTGACAGATGGAGGCACTGGTAGGTGTCTGTGGGTTTAGAATACAGATCAGTGGTTACCGAGTTGTCTTCCTTGCGGATGGTAATATCCAGGAATTGAAGTTGGTCTGATGAGCTGAAGGCTTGATTGTCCTGTGGAAGGAATTAATGTATTAGTGAAAGTCACCAGACTGTCCTGATCACTGGTCCAGATGAAAAATACATCATCAATATATCTCCATCAGATCCAGGGACGACACGGTGATGAGGCAAGCATGCGCTCTTGAGGTCGCCCGTGAAGAGGCATGCAAAGGAGGGGGCCATGCGAGTGCCCATGGCTGTACCGTGTACGTGTAGATAGTGTTTACCTAGGAAGGACAAATTGTTCTTGGTTATAGTACAAGTCTCATGAGGGTGCCAATGTCAATGATGGGTGGGGTCGTGTGTCCTGCCTTGGCCAGGGCCGAGGAACAAGCACGAATAACTTCTTCATGGGGGATGTTGGTATACAGAGATGATACGTCAAAAGTCCCAATGATGGCTGTGCTGGGAATCTGGTCCTTGATTCATTCCAGCTTGCGCAGGAAGTCTGGGGTGTCATGGATGGGTGTCATGGATGTATGATATGGGATCTGTGGGACGAGGGGTTTGAGAAAACTGCCAATAAACAGGGATGCGTTCTGTGGGTGAACCATTTTGGACCTACCGGGGTTGCCAGCCTTGTGAATCTTTGGAAGGCGATACAATCTGGCAGTCCTACAGTTATAGAGGGAGAGATACATTTATGAGCTTTCTTGGACAGCTGGTCACGTGATCGCATATCGTCAAGGACCTGTTGTATCTCTTGAGATAATGTACCTGTGGGGTCAAAGTCAAGGCAGAGGTAGTTAGTGTAGTTATTCAACTGGCGATGGGCCTCATCGATGTACTGCTGACGATCCATGATGACCACAGCTAAACCTTTATCCGCCGCGCGCCGGCTTGATGATGGTATCAGTACGAGAGCGCAAGGCATTCAATGCAAAGCGCTCCTCTCCGAGGAGACTGGACAAAGTGATCAGGTTGAACATAAAATGTCTCAAGGGCTGGTATACACGATTCTTGGGGGTACCCAGGTACTTTTGACACGGAACGGTTCTTGGTCACATGGGTCAGAATCAAGGAAAAACTCACGGAGACGGATCATACGGTGGTATTCCGTGAGATCTTGGCTGCTCTTCCTGACATTATTTCATTTATATGCACCAACCATGGATGTATGAGGCAAAGCAACGGATAGTTTATATAGATGGCATTAACAAGCACAACATATGGGGATTATAACAGACGACATGAGTGCTGAAATTGGAGCTCTGAATAAGGATAAACAACCAGTAGTGGTGAACATGGAATATTAGGAGTCATAAACAGCAACGGTGAAAGATAAATCGACCTTTGCGGGCTGAACAAATATGTGATAACTGGAACATTGTTTCCTCACAAAAAACATTCATAGAAGCACGTGGATATCTCCTGACACGAGAACGACCAGTCAAATTGGCCATGTTCTCATTAATTAAAGATACAGGTCTTATGTGGGGAGTGATCACCAACTCGTGGTAACACAGATGAAGCTGAAACTCAAAAGAAAACTACGTCCAAACTGACAACCAAATACAACGTAAATAAGCTGTACAACCAAGCAATCGAGAATCAATTCCAATTGAAACTCGGGAATACATTTTCTGTACATGTACTTCAAACTGTACAATTAAGAGGAGATGGATACCGAAACCCAATGGGGCAATTTCAACAAAGCATTGAACCAGACAGCCAATGAAGTACTACATGAGCCAAGAAAAGGAATCAAAAGCATTGGATGGATATAGGTACAGAAATTCGGAAGAAAGTTCAAGAAAGAAAGCATCTCAAAGTCAAGATTGAAAATGCTCAATCCATCAGAATAAAACAGCAATTCCACAAAAGGACCGACAAAAGGAACTGGGTGGAAAGCCTAGCATCTGATGCCCAAAGGGCTGGCGAAGATGGACAGATGAAAACACTCTACGAAATAACCAAAAACCATTTGCAAATGACAACCTCGCCACGCAGCTGCTGACGAAGGTAAAATGTCACGTTGGAAGGAACGCTCTAAGGAAATCTTTAGCAGAAGTTTGTCCCATGCCCAACGTATTCAGTGGTAATTGAAGATGAGGACTTCTCAGAAATGGAAACAATCAGCACATAACCTATCAGCAAAGGAGAAGTGAGAGAAGCTATCAAGCAGATGCATGGAAAATGACATGATTACACCCGAGATGCTAAATGCAGATAGAGACCTCAACAAATAAACTGCATGGTATCATCAATGATATTTGGAACAATGAAACCCTACCAAAGAAAGGCGACTTAACCGACTGTGGAAACTGGAGGCAGATAGCCAGCAAGTGCTCAGGACAGGTATTGATAAAAATCGCCGACCTGAACAGGCAGGTTTTCGAGAAGGAAAGAGTTCTTTATCTTGGGAAACATAACCAATCCATTGAATGAAAATCTTCACAATTCGCCAATTTTATCGACTTCGACGAGGCTTTTGATTCAATACATCGGGACAGTTTGTGGGAGATCATCAGACAATATGGAATATCAAAGTCTAGCTCATGTACACCGACAGTGTCTGTGCAGTATAGATAAGGGAGAGATTACAGAATGGTTTCTAGTGAAAACAGGTGTTAAGCATGGGTGCGTCATGTCTCGATTTTTGTTCCTTCTTGTCATTGACTGGTTGATGAAAAAGAGAACCAAAGACCACAAAACTAGGATTAGATGGCGTATGATGTCCAATCTTGAGAATTTTGCAGGCCACATCGCCTTGTTATCAATAGATCACTCACAAACGCAAGGGGAAACAAATAAGATATCCGACATGGCGAAAAGAGTTTGACTAAAGATAACGAAAAGACGACAAAGATCAGAGAATGCATAGTGCAAAGATGGTGCAGCTTGGGGGAAAATAACATAGAAGAGACGAATACTAGGTGCATTTGTAAACAAAGCCAGAATTATGACTGTCTGCACACAAATTGAACAAAGTCTGGCGATCCAATCAATTCGGTAGAAACACTAAAGTCAAGTTGTATAAGACATTAGTCAGACCAGTACTTCTTGATCTCTACGGTTGCGAAGCATTGAAAATGCGCAAAGCTGACGAAAATAGGCTAGACTGATTTCGATATCAATGCCTGAAAGGGCCATTCAAATATTCTGGCCGAATATCATTGGTGTAGACGAACTTATCTCAATCAAACTCCAAAAGTAAATGTAAGTCAGGAAATCAAACGCAGACGATGGAACTGGATTGGTCATGTTCTGTATAAGGAAAGAACATCATTGCATGACTGCTCTTAATACTTGGCAACCAGGCGGAAGGCGCCAAAAAAAAGGCCAAAAACAACTTAGAGAAGGACAGTAGAAAAGGACATCAGAAAGGTTGCAGGATGGGAGGACATGGAAACAAGCCAGGGCTAATGTGCACGGGACAGACATAAATGGAAGTAGAGTGATGATGGCCTTACGTGCCACAGGGAACGAAGAGTGTAGGGTAAAAAATGGTTGGTCATTATCTACAAATATTCCATTGGCTTCAATGCTAAATCATTTGGATAATATATTTCCGTATACAGCCTTGAAATTGTCTGAGCTTTGCTTCATGTTTTGTCTTCGAGAGTGTCGTTTTGTAATGAGTTGATTAGGGCGCCAATTAGATTTCTTTCTCGAAAAGGGCTTCTTTCATCGCATGGCAAGGCCTTTGGGATGAAAACGGCTTTAGCTGTGAGATTGCGCATTGCCCGTGGGAAATGAGACTGATTCTGTTATCAGACCAGCATAAGACCGCGTTAATTCGGCGGCGAGGTGGAAAATCAACAGCGGGAATGAAACACATTCAGGACTTTGGAGTCAACACACAGACTTAACCCTATCAATACCGTGCGCGCCACATGGGCTCAATCTTGTGGGCAAGTTGGTTACCGGAGCGCCATTTAGTCACACAAAGTGAATAGATTTTCGTCACAAGCGTGCCCTGCTGGTACGAGCTATTATAACGTACAATGTTAACAATTACGTTGTGGTACAACGATTTACAGAGTTTACTTCTGTATAACCACATAGAAACTCTGTTACAAAAATGTTCCTTGTATATCAACAACTGCGCAATTGTAAATTGTACATGTACAAAGAAGTTCTGTAATTATACAATGCTCCTTTGTTGACTTGTTCATTCACATAGAATCTTCTGTTATCCTACATGAATCTCATTATGCAGCAGCTGACCAATCACAATTGAGGAAATTTGTGTGCGCAAAAATGAATTTTTAGTCCAAAAACACACTTTCTGGATCATAATAGGTAATTTGTCCAGCAATTCATGTACAAAATTACTTTTATGCAAGCATTATTAAATAATGTCATAATTACATCCCCGTTTATGTAAAAACAAATCAAAACGGTTGATGGGAAACCATGACTTCATAATAGCTCGACCGAATGAATATTCGGATGTACACGTAGGATGTACACCGTAGTAATGTAGGAGTATGTAGGATTGCACAGTAATAACATTGTACAAAGTTTGTAAAATTAGAAACCGCAGTCTGTAGATGCACAGAAAAGTCTACAAATAACCTGTGATACCACAGAATATTTTGTTAGTAAACAAAATGCCTCTGTGAATGTACAATGTCATTGTAAAAATACGAACCGTTCTCAGGTAATGTACAGTACAGTCACACAGCCCTTGTAATGCCAATTGGCATAAGATTTTTTGTGAAATAACATAATTTTTTTTAACAGCGTATGCAACTGAAATGTGAATAGCGCCCTCACTTTGGACAGTGCTCTGTGATTGGTTAAAACGGCAAGCGCGCGCGTGCCGGATTAGTTTTGCATTTTGCATCCTGCGCTCACTTGCCAGTCATCATGGCCGAAAATGCTAGTAAAATTCTGGAGAAAATCTTCGCAGATAGCGGTTCTGATATGTCCGATGACATTCTTTTGCACCAACATCTGAAGAAAGTGATGAAGAGGTTATCCCAAGCTCATCTACTTCATCGGGAAAGCCAAACTTCAGGTAGGAGCCTGGGGAGGTTCATACATTGATCAACTAACTTTGCCGTTTCGCATCATAGGTCTAGGCCCTACATTTTCTAACGTTACATTTGCTTTTTGATGTTCTTTTCTAGAGAAATCATAAGAATCAATGACATTTCAGTTTGCATTCCATCGGATTATGCAATGCAATTAAGAATTGATGAAAGTATTGATATTTTTTCCTGAAATACGCAGAGTAAAGTATTTTGTACCCAAAGCAAAGGTGCAGATTAGGACTGCAATGCTTGAAAAAAATCACATTTTCTTCAAAGTATTCCTGACTTTTTTAATGAATAAAAGACAGGCTGAAATAATATTTAAAAGGATATTTGAATGTAATTACAACTGTATTCATTAATGTACCCAGAAAATCCAAATATTTTTCACCATTTTCTATTAGGAATACGAGTCTGGAAATGAACAGCATAATATTTCTTAATGTCCCTAGTTTTACTTTTATGATTTTGTAGTATAACTTGTTAGAGGGTGTCCTAAGAAGCAAGATAATCAACATTTCAAATCCAATCTGTGTCTTATAATTATCCAGATGGCTGCACTTATTCCAGTGGGACTCACTAAGAATGAGCATCAAAAAGCAGCATTTGAAGCATAGTATGTCATTAAAGGTAATACAACATTTGCGAACATCCCCCCCCCCCCCAAACAAAAAACACACACAAAATTTAAAATAATTATTATGAATGACCGTATTTGGCAGGTAAAGAATAGTTCAAGCATCCTGTGAAATCAGGGCACCAGTGGTGTGATTTTTTCAACAAAACTGAATTTTTGTTGCAATTTCCAACCGTCGTAAAAAAATATATACTAAACCCTGTATTAATCCATTTCCAAAAATTACAACAAAAGCTAATGTTGTATGGTACCTTTTAAAGAAAATGTGCCCTGAAATAAAAATCATCCTTGGCTATTACATTTCTGAATGTTGCAATTTCAGGTCTGGATGGCATAAAGCAAGCACCTCCTACAGCAAGCGCCCACGGTAAACTTCAGTGAAGAGACTGGCTGTACGGAAGATTTCAGTCACCTGTCACCCATACAGATCTTTCAACTCTTCTTCTGCCAAGCAGTGTGGGAGTTGATGGTGAAAGAGACCAATCGATATGCCGACCAAACACTGAGTGCAGATGCAGCCAATCATCAGCCTGCCTGGACTCCAACTAATGTTCCTGAAATGATGGCATTCGTGGCCTTGCTTCTGTGCATGGGTATCAACAAAAGGCCTCGCTACAGCATGCACTGGTCCAGGTCCGAAGTTCTGCGAAGTCCCCTGTATTCGTCGACCATGTCTCGCAATCGATTCACCGCGATCCTTCGATTTTTCCACCTTGCCAACAACAGAGCTCAAGCAGTTGACTCTCCCCATGACAAACTGCCCAAGGTTCTCCCGCTGCTCGACATTGTCCTGCCATCCTTTCCTCGCATTTACAGGCCAGGACGAAACCTCTCACCGGACGAGACTATGATCAAGTTTAAGGGCCGACTTAATTTCAAACAGTACATGCCACGAAAGTCCGCCAAATGGGGATTGAAATGTTTTTCATTGAACGAGTCGGAAACCGGTTATACATGTGCCTGGAAGGTGTTCACCGGCTCTCAGCCCACATCAAAACAATGTAGTAGACCCTCCATTGGTTACGCTGCAACACACCATCCACCTTACCTTCTAGCACCAGGCCATGTAGTCGTAGACCTACTTAAAGGACTCGAACACAAGGGACATTTCATTTTCATGGACAATTGGTACACTAGCCCAGCTCTCATCTGTAAGTTGTCACACCTAGGGTTCGGAGCTCGTGGAACTGCACGCTTCAACACACAAGAGATTCCAGAGTGTGCAAACCCAAAGAAGTTCCCCGTGAAAAAAAGGTGCTGACCCCCAGTTTTACACAAAAGCCGGGCAACTGGGGGTCGTTTGGCAGGATGCCAAGCGTGTAACTCTTCTGACCAATTTTGGAGACTGCAGTATTGACACTATAATGAAATTCGCAGCAAACACACTTTGAGCGGATTTCGTATATTTTGTAGATTGGTTCCCGGCATACACTAATCAGAGTGTTTATATTAATTTACGCATTGCGACGTTTCCAGCTGCTGCATTTCCGGGGGATGTGTTAGGTAATGTGTTATAGGTAACAATGGGTATATGGTATAGGGACACGTGGATAACCCTTGGTCCCATATCGTGCTGGGTATTTAAATGTAGTGTGCACGATTGGTCATCCTCCCATTTGTTTTTTACTGAATTATTACGAAATACCTTACTATAGACTGTAAGTTATAGTAGTCTCAATCATCCTGCGAAATGATGGTACCAGGTGTGCTGTCGTTGTCAAGAAAAGTGGAAATTTATATCGTTTTCCAACGATTTCCAGCTAGAAATCGTTGGAAAACTGCCCTGTAGCCTTTAGTCAAGGCGCGCGTGGCTACCCAGACGAGTGGCGCGCCCCGGACATGCTGGCATCTGGTATTCGGGGCGCGTCACGCGTCCAGGTAGCCACGCGCGCCTTGACTGAAGGCTATCATCCGCCCGACGGTTGAAAACGAACAGGTCAGTGGAACGATATTTCCTAAAATAATACTAACCCCCAAATCCGCCAATTTCTGAAAATTGCAACAATGACCAATCATGTACACTATGTTTAAAGGCGAAAGCAAAGCGAATTTCGTGACGTCATCGGTTGTTTTTATTGTGACGCTCCCTTATAACCTAACATTGTAGATCGGGTGCTTCACTCAACAATGAATGTGTTGACGTAGGGGCCCGGGGAACGACTGGCTGGTAACCTT
The DNA here is from genome assembly GCA_037893225.1 of Hippasteria phrygiana. NCBI lineage: Eukaryota > Metazoa > Echinodermata > Asteroidea > Valvatida > Goniasteridae > Hippasteria > Hippasteria phrygiana. The sequence continues at coordinate 803,205 of JAZGUH010000559.1, read as the reverse complement.
TAATGCGAAGAAAACTAAACTGAGAAGATATGGAGACTGGGAGAAGGAAATATGTTTCATTGTATATCCTCGCTCGATCACCGTGTATGGTGATAGTGCTCGAATTCCATATGGTAACTTTAGTAACTCAGGAAGATAAAAATCCTAATTCGAAGAGGGGACTTGGGGGATATTCTATACGAGGTGCGATCAAAAAGTTCCGAGACTGTTCCTGTTGCGAACGAACGGAGCGCAGCACAGTACTGTGCATATTGCAGATGTAAGCAATAACTTTCGTGAGTAAATATTCCAACTGAAGTTACATCGCTTGATCAACATCAGCACCTGTGTTACACGCATATTTGTGATTTCACCATGGACCTGAAACTTGAGCAGAAGCAGCACCGTGTCGAAGTCTGCGAGGATCTCCGTCAACAGGTCCGGGATGACCCAAACTTCATGTCCAGGATCATCAGCGGTGACGATAGTCAGGTCTACGGCTACGACCCAAAAACAAAACAGCAGTCTTCGCAGTGGAAGAGCCCGCAGTCTCCAAGACCGAAGAAGGCCGCGTCAGGTCTGGAGCGCAACCAAGACTGCAAGAGTATGCTCGTCGTTTTCTTTGACATTCGCGGACTTGTGCACCGTGAATTCCTCTCCCAGGGTCAGACTGTCAACGCTGAGTTCTACTGCACCGTTTTCTGAGACGTCTAAGGGAGAAAGAACATTCGGCGCAAACGGCTTGAACTGTGGCGCGCTGGCAATTGGGTGCTCTAACATGACAACGCGTCAGCTCACAGCGCGTTGAAATCACGCGAGTTTCTCGCCCGCAATAACACAATCGTCGCTCCCCACCCCTACTCGCCGGATTTGGCTCCCTGCGACTTCTTTCTGTTCCCCAAAATAAAGTTCAAGCTGAAGGGTCGCCGTTTTGACAATGTGGAGGAGATCCAGCGAGAATCGCAGATGGTGCTTGACGCGCTTACGGAACGGGATTTCCAGGGAGGGTTCCAAGCATGGCAGGAGCGCTACTTTGAAGGGGGTGGCGGCCAGATTTAAATCACGTACGGTTTTTGCTTGTTAATAGGCGCAGTCTCGGAATACATCTACAGATCCTACAAAGGAAATGTCACCTCGTTGAATTTTGTTTAGCCATAAACAGCATATAGTTAAGTGCCATTTAGGCCGGCGTGCGATTCGTCAGGTTGGCCTATTATCACTTTCTTCGCCTTCCACCGCTGTGACCCGGGTTCGAATCCCACCAAGGCCGCCAAGTGGATTGTGTTTTCAGTCCCTACCCGATTCTGTGGGTTTTCCAGAATATTAATCTGGGGTTTTCCTCCCACGTCTAAATAAATATTTCTTCGGCTTCTTCCTATACGTGTTTCTTCATGTTTGCAAGCTACAGTGCGATATGTACTTTGAGGAATCCTTGGTTTCATTACCAGAATAAAATAATTAAAAATCGATTTGAAATGAAATAAAATAAAAATAAATAAAATAGAGGTATCTAAAGTCCGAGTGTCAATCGAGGCACATGAGATTTATAATACAAATGTAGGCCTATTAGCCTTTTAGAGGTATGGCGGACACACAAAATAGGAGGGCGCTCTTTGATTTGGGTATACCTTTTGTGCCATACAAAAGGTATACCCAAATCAAATAGCGCCCTCCTATTGTGTCCGCCATACCTCTAAAAGGCTAATGCGTACTCCTGTGCATACATTCGGGCATTTTTTAGAGCGACGGTGAATGAGGCACTTTTTGACATTGCTTACTTGTTTATTATTGCTTGCTTGCTTGCTTGCTTACTTACTTGCCTGCTCCCTTGGTCGTTTGTTCGTTCATTAATTTTTGTTTGTTCGGTTAGTCTTTTGTTATTCCTTTTAGGGGTACTGTCTGAAATCACATAATACGCCACAATAACGTGTCGTGGAATTAACCATAAGAAGATAGCAGCATTGTCGTCGATTCTGGATCCGAGTTCGATACCAAGACAGTAAAAGTCCGTTTTAGAGTCCAAAACGTTAAATAAGAAAAATTAAGAAAAAAATGTAATAATATAGCATTATTCTTGGACTGAGGCCTTGACTCGCTGAGTCTTGAGACCATTAAAGTCATTAAAAGTATGCTGCATATCAGGCGCAAGTCTAGATAAGAACAAAGACTCAAGTCAAGTCCAGGCTTGAGTCGGTTTTCTATTTTGTTTTTATTCAAAAAGGACTTTAAATGAAGTATGCAATAAGATTTGAATGAAATGATTACAGGTATATAGGATGGATTTTCAAGCTCCTTTTAAGCAAATCTTGGGAGTAACCGGATGCTAAAATACTTGCGTTAATTTATGCTAAATTTACGTATTCATCAGCCAAAGCATGTTGTTATACCATGGTATTAAGTTGGGAGATCCGATTGGTCGATAACCGGTCATGCATGGTTTATTACAAAAGTTCATGTGTTACTCCAAAACTGATGTACCCGGGGTACATCATTCTTAAAAAGTGATGTACCCCGTGGAGTACATTACCTTGATTGTCCCCAGGCCCCGGGCTGCTCTGAGCAACAAGTTTAATAGAAGCAAATCCTTGGGAAGAGGTTTCGTTTTCGCTGGTACTACGCGAACCACTATGCGCGCAAAGGTAACAGTTAAAACGAAAATTGTGATAAGTTTGGAAGACCTTCCGTTGCCGCCATTACTGTTTACGTTTCGTCTGTTCTTTCACGTTTAAACTACTCGGGGATTTGTACAGGCATGTATTTAATTCCATGGTATAACAAAACAATTGTTGTCTGCTGTGATGTTTTCCATGGGCTTTGTAAACCCTCGGGTGCCATCTGCCCCCTCAGGTGTACAAAACACCATGGACCACATCACAGCGGACAACAATTGTATAATGTCAACAAAGACACAACACAAGTAACTCCATAGTATGGAATTCCATTGCTGCCATTTACGCGTCGCATTTGTGGCAGTGTTACTTGGGTCCGCAGATGTTTACGCCGTCAACGGCGCATAGTCGCGTCGTACCGTCGGATAGTCGCGTCATGCCGTCGCATAGTCGCGTCGTGCCGTCGGATAGTCGCGTCGTGCCGTCGCATAGTCGCGTCGTGCCGTCGCGTCGTACCGTCGCATAGTTTTGTACTGTTTGTATAGGGCCGTCGGATAGTCGCGTCGTGCCGTCGCATAGTCGCGTCGTGCCGTCGCATTGTCGCGTCGTGCCGTCGCATAGTCGCGTCGTGCCGTCGCATAGTCGCGTCGTGCCGTCGCATAGTCGCGTCGTGCCGTCGCATAGTCGCATTGTCGCATTGTTGATTGTAAGGGTTTACGGCGCAAACGGCTGCGGACCCAAGTAACACTGCCACAAATGCGACGCGTAAATGGCAGCAATTGAATTCCATACTATAGCTTTGTGTACAAAATACATCAAACTTTCGCTTGGTGTAAAATTCCATGTTTCACTTGATTTTCACCTTTACAGTTTGTTTTTGGAACCTTTTAAAAGCCTTAGACAGCATGCACGTTTCCATAGATGACAGATAATACATTTTTTTCTGAATATTTTCCAGTTCAAAGATGCCCTCATCGACATGGTGTTCTGCGGACGCAATCCATTCGGGCGGGACGACGATGTCGTGACCAGGCCGGGGGCCTCCGGGCATAGGGGCGAAGCCCCGGGCGGCCTCAGGCCTGGCCACCAGGAGATCTCGGCCAGCATGGACACCCAGATGTCCGAGATCGGCGCTACGCCTGCCATACCGCGACGCCACTTCAAGACGGCCGACTGGGGCGCCAAGGAAGCGGCCACAACCTCTCAGCAGGATTCGCCCCAGGGCGAGCAGCAGAAAGGGACCACCCAGACCCCGGTCGAGGTCTTTCAAGACGATGAAGAGGCGCCAGCCGAACTCGAAAAGCCCGCCAAAAAGAAAACAGTCAAAAAGCACAGCAAGGCGTCTGTTAAAAGCAGCAATGTTTGCCCACTAGTTGAACAGCTGGATGTTGAAGAAATATAAGAAAGGGGAATTGATGGCCTGTCGTGGTAGAAACACGTGAAGGCAGCTTGTTATGGAATATTTTCCAGTGACATTAATAAGCCAGTTCGGCATCGCGATGAAGTAGTCCAGGTCAAAAGTTATTCGGGATAAAATTGCTGACGATTGTTACGCGATGTTACGCGAACGCCCATTCTGATTGAATAAGCCAGCTCGGTATTTCAACTGCGTAGGCCTATGTACACCGTGACAAAGTTATTCCGAATGACCCTTGACCTAAATTTAATCAGAAATCCGTGTTAAATTAAATCAGAATGGGCGTTCGCGAAAGTCGCGTGACATTACGTCAGCAGTTTTATCCCGAATAACCTTTGACCTTTAAAATACTGAACGTGCGCGTTGTGCGACCACCTTGCGCGTTCTCACACGCGCGTTAGTTATCCCGAATGACCCGTGACCCTTGTCATTGTGCACATGCACAGTTGAAATACCGAACTGGTTTATTACCGGTATAAATTTGACGCGGAACGTCCACAATTTGTACAAAAAGTACAGATTTCTGGATGTGTTCGTTTCCTGTATTCACCGGGATATCTTTTCGACGTGGGTATAGACCCATTGATCATTAGATCGGAAACATTTAGCGGGAGGGTGGGGAGACTGGAGATATTTTTTCAGATCCCGCTTGAGCTTGATGTTTCGCGCGCTGCCATGCTGGAAATTACGTCATTTCGCGCGCTGCTACCGCTGTCCGGTAGTGTAGTGGGAACCAACCAAATGCGTGCGGTCGTCTCAAGGAATGTCGATCAGCTTTTTGTTCTATGTCCTGTGAAAGCTTGCGAATGTTGCTGGCCGGTACGTAAACAAAATCGGCTCTCGTAAGTGGAGTCTCAAACATTGCGATTTTGTTTCGTGTCGTGTGAAAAAGGCTTAAAACAACCAGTTATTGGTTGATTATGTATGTGTCCAAAAGGCCAACCATCATTGGATTGATTGGTTGGACACATATCTGCCAATCCTACCAATATATTGGTTATTTTCACCAATCCGTTTTTAGAGTGTAAGTTCCAAAAAGCGTTTTAAAAATGCTATAGTTGGAGTGATCATGCAAAAGTAGAATATAATACGGCCGTCCCTTTTAAAAAAAAATGCACCGTTTGACTGAAAATCATTGACGAAAATAATTTCGGGGACGCCAGTTTGGTTCGAAAAAGTTGGACCGAAGGAATTCCGAGTGGTGCCCTTGTCGCTTTGGTTGCGTATCGGTACAGGCTGCACTATGTGCGGCGCCAGTCTGAATGTCCGGATATCAATGTTTCGTTTCTTTCCCTCATTTTTCCGTAAATATTACACATTAGGGTATACCGTAATGTTTAAACTCAGACCTTGGAAATAGGTCACTAAGACAGGTAAATTAACCAAAAAGATTAGGTTTGGGGGTATCTTAGGGCAATGTGTGCTACTAATTCAGGCAGCCTGGACAAAACCTCGTGATTGAATCAAGTCAAGCTCTCGAAAATGGTTTCAAATGCCAACATTGAATTTTGTGAATTTTGTTAACGAGAATTTGTTATCGAGAATTATTTTTGCTACCTTCAAAATATATGAAAACATGTTTTGACGGTTTTCTTTCTCAGTTTGGAGATGTAGGCCCTATACGTTGCTACGATCATTCATGTGTCAAGAGATGGGAAAATATATGCTCAACAGGGAGAAAAAAAACCAAGGGGGAAAAGGGTAGTGCACTAAATGGTTATTTATGAAATAACAGTTTCTGTGAACTATGAGGTGTAATATCGAATGACATTGTTTTGGATTTGTTTTTTTTCATGACATTTGTTTCTGCATGTTTCGCTCAGTAAAGGCGTACCGGTACTTCAGATGAAGATTTCTTTAGAAAAAAATACAGTTCAGCTTTGAGTTGTGGTGTTTTTCTGGTGTCATTATAATCGCAGTTTTATAACCATATTGTACTGCTATACACTTCAAAAAAGTATTTAGCAATCAAACACTTTTCTAAACACTTTCTTGCTATCAGTTTGTAAACATGTTTACATACTAAACATGGTTAGCGTATTTACGGATAGTGTTTAGGCATTGAACGTTGATATTTAGGAATTGGACACGTAATGTTTAGCTTCTAAACCTGTTTACAAACTGATAACAAGATTGTGTTCATTTTGCTAAACACAGTTTTTAGAGTGCACTTGTCCCGTGTGTTTGGAAGCTTTGCATGTGTGGAACAGTTTTGTTGCATGGTAATACTCTATGATAAATGTACGAACAAAAATCTTTCAAGGTTTTTTTTCCGAGCCTGTACCGGGATTTCGGCTTTCTCTTTAAATTTCAAAATTTAATCATCTAGGGGAAGAGTGGGTGAACGCCCTGCATATAATATGCAGGGAACAAATATCCCTTGACTGCATGACAAGCTGAGTAGTTCCGAATCGTTTCTCGATGACCGAAAGACAACGGAATTGGAATCAAGTTTTATTCAGAGCAAAATTTGTTTTGTCCAGTATTTATTTCTGAAACAATTCTAATATCCAGGGCAATATTTATTTTTGTACTGTACTCAAACTATCTCATTTTGGACCGTTGAAAATGCACGTATGCAACGCAAATCCATATTTTGTGAATTGTGTTGCCGTACATTAAGGCGGCGGAACGGAGGGGGGGGGGGGGGGTTTGGGCAGGGGTCATTGGCCCCCACTTTTTCCACTTGGAGGAAATCCCCCCCCCCCCCCCACTTTTGGCAGTTCCGCACACACAAAACCAGAAAAGGGCAACAATTGCAGAAGAAATGTTGTTCTGACTGAGCTCATTGCTCATTTCCCACAAATCTTACTCTTATTATAAATACATTATTATAAACGTGACTGTTGGCTATGCATGATGGAAGAAGACTGGCGATTTGCAGTGCATATGAATTCCTTTGTACAACATAAGCAACCAACTACGAAAACGGCGAAAACCGTCTCCAGAAAGGTCGCAAAACAGTGTTTTTTTGTCTTTCCGGTTTCATATCTCAACTTCTACTCAACGTATGAATTTCGTTTTTGCGCACAAAAGGAGAATAGTTATTCCTCGTCATATCAACGCTTAAATTATATAATTATATTAAATTGTTTTAAAGTCTCGTACCATACCGGTTAAAGATCATCGGTTTTGTCAATTTTACCGTGTAGGCGTCATTTTTTTGTCATTGCAGACTATGCAATGCGGTCCCTAAACGGTCGTAACTCAGTAACCTTCCGGCCGATTATTTTCGTTCGAGCTTTAAAATAGAGGTTAATATCCCTCACGGAAAGTTGATGTAAAACTCTCGCTGATTGGCTGCATTTTACTGGCGTACTTAAGAGGGAAATTCATTTTTTTTTTAAATGCGATCTAAGCTTGTATATTTGGTTGTGTAGAAAATGTCTTGAAAACGAAAAGTTACGTCAACACAATCTGGCCCACGCTGCGGTTGATGGGCGAGCATATTTTTGCATGGGTAGCGTCCATACCTGCAACAATGATTGTATCCGTACTATAGTGCCAGTGTTTTCTTGGGAAAGACATACATGTACATGTTGATTTAATATAATTGTATTCTTACTAGTGCCAGTTTTTCTTACGAAAATACATATTTATCTTGTTGGTTATAACTTGCCTGCATGCTTCTTGTGAAGACATGTTATTGCTGATATATGGTGAAAGTTGACTGCCACATATTCCTTGTCGAGACATTTAACTTGTTTATGATTTTACTTCATGCTTATACAAGAATTCATTTTTGTTCTAGCAATAAACAATACGTGTGTGTTCCTGCACTTGTTGTGAGTGTCACGAAAGCGTCCTACACCCCTTTTTCCATAACACCCCTACTCTGCAAGTAGAACGGGCCCAGAATTCTGTGAGGAGTTTCAAGGTTGAACGCACAGCCCACACAGGCCCCGTGAAGATAATAATCTATGTACTGATGTATAGGATACATTTGAGTGTGCAAAATAAGCAAAACCGTCCAATACTGTTCTTGTCGAAATTTCCCTGAGACCTAAAGTCTCAAGTTTTCGCAATTGCGATCTGAATTTTCCAGATCCAACGAATAAGAACTTTTCATATTTTGTGCACTGTGGCCGGACGAAACAAAAGTCCATCACTCCGGCCACTGACCGTATAGTGCTGTACCTTCCATTTTGCTGTGATGGCGTCGCCGTTTCTGTAAGGCTGCGTTGATCCATGTTTGGGGCAGAGTTTGCAGAATTAGTGTTCATTTGTGCTGTTCCAGTTGCCCCTCAAGCGAATGGCTATCCTCTGTCATGATCCTGACAACTGATAAACGAGGGCGTGCTTGACGGGTGAGCACAAGAGGGAGCTAAATATACAGGGTGAACCTAAAAATTAAAAAAACCGAGAAAAAAAGGGACACTATTCAAAAAATATATATGTTATGGATATATCAATTATTGCATCATAAAGTAGAAGCTACAACCTTTCTTTTAACTATGTCGCAAGGCTACAGACACGGATGGCTGAGTATCATTGTCCTTAAATCCATAGACAGAATTTAGAAATGGACAAGGCAGTCGTTTTAATAGAAAATGAACAGAACCACTCCTACTCCATGGATTGTCATGGTTTCTTATCTAACCAAGTCTTGACTAAATTAATGTGTGGCCATTCGTGCATCGAAGACATTGGCTTACGTAACTGTAATAACTCATGTGTATATGGAAACGTTGTCTCATCCTCTCCGTGCGGCCTGCGTACGTATAGGGAAAATTAGCATTTTTTCATGAAAAAGTGATTTTATACAAAAGTGCTTTCATTGCTAGTATTGGGCCGCCCGGGAGTCACTAGAACAACTATTCATCAAATCCAAAACCTAGAAATAATACCAGTCAGTTCCTCAGTTTCGTCGGAAAAAACATAGTAAGTCTGCAAGATGTCCTCGTTTTTACGTGGGAGAGTTGGCAAAACAGCGAGTTTCTTCGTACATGACCCGCTTTCGCAAGCCCTCACTCGTTTCACCGTGACCAGGCTGCTTCGGGCCTAGCGGTTTATGAATATGCTGATTGTTAGCTTTCTTGTGATATAAAACCTATTTTGATTGGTTAAATAATTTCGTCGGAAGAAAGCCTTTTAAAAAGACTGTCCATTACCAGCTAGCGTCTGAAATGACCTTTCGTCTAAAGGTCCCGGATGCACAAGCACGCAAAGCTTCATTTGTGACGTCATAAATTATTACTCGGTGTCTTTCTTCGTCAAATGCTACAATTCTACAATATCTAATATAGTTTTTAATAATTATTAATATGTAAGACTATTTGTCAAGCTAGTATTTTCAGTTTTGGGATTAATTTAAAGTGATATTTTACAATTAAAGCTGATTTTCAGTCCTATTTATTGGATCGTACCATTAAAACTCGTAGGGGGTTGGGAACTGTACAGGCCGCGCGCGCCAAATTTCAACTACATCCACGTACGTTAGTGACTTCTGCTTCTGCGTACGCGTTATTCAGTGGTTACATTGGTGTTTTGATCAGAAGAGTAAAGCATTAAAATACATGGAACTACACAACAATTTGTTACCGTTGTATGCTTACACTATGCCTGTCCCCTCATTGTGCCATTGTATATTTACCCATTCCCACAATGAAACTACCCTGCACTGCAGGTCAGTGGCCCGCGACCTTGTGTACACATCGCTCCACAGAGCGCGCGTGTGGTCAACTTCTTTTATGAGACAAAACCGGGGAAACGTTTCCATATGCGGGCGGCGGGTTACCATTTAGTTGGTATGTGCATTTTATGATCATTCACAGCAAAGGCTTCATCTTGGCAAGATGACAGTTGAACAGAGGGTTTTCGTCGTCTAAACGTTCCACTGAACAGGAAGTTTGCAGGCAACCCAAGATGCATTCAGAGTGAACTTTCCTGATCGAGATCCACCAGTAAAATCGACATAACAAACAGATCATGATGAAGAAATATTTTGTCATTTTCCTGTTTTCCAGCAGACATCTATTGCCTACATGCACGTTCAAAGCATGACACCTGACTTGTCCATTTCTGAATTTTGTCTATGGTTGAAAACAATACTCAGCCGGCCATCCGTGACTGTAGTCTTGCGACATAGGTATTAAAAGAAAGGTTGTAGTTCCTACTTTATGATGCATTAATATATATTTTCATGACGTGTATATTTTTGGAAAAGTAACCCATTTTTCTGGGTTTCGTTTATCTTTTTAGGTTCACCCTATACATGTATATATGCAACCACATGTATACATTGCTGAAGCTCTCTTGTTTAGAAGATGAGGCCTAAATATATAAAATATGAAACTGCACGAAGGTTGTATATATTTGGAGATGTCATTTATACATATTTGTCTATTTAAACGAGGTTATTTATACAATCTGTACGGTGCATCAGCTGAAAATATTTTAAAGGTAGTAGGCCTATACAACATTTGTAAACATAAAAAAAATAACCGAATTTTTACGAAATACCGTACTAGCCTGTAAGTAAATAGCAGTCTCAAGCATCCTGTGAAATCATGGCACCTGGTATGCTGTCGTTTTCAAGTAAAGTGGACATTTATATCGTTTTCCAACAATTGTCGGCCGAATATCGTTGGAAATAGTCTAATTCCCTGACCTGATAATTCCCTGACGTCTATAAATTGCTCCCCGGTTTGTCTAAGGTATGGTCAGGGAACCATATACTAGTAGAACATTGTTTTCTCTCAGTGTTTTCCCAGAATTTATGCACACACAACTTTTAACAGGTCAGTGTTACAGTATTTGCTAGCACACTGTAAAATACTAACTCCCAAATCTATTTATTTCTGAAAATTACAGCAAAAGCAAATCGTGTATACTACATTTACCCATGCATAATTTCTCAATAATTCGGGCGATACGCAATACAGGGCTGTGATTTAAAAATGTCGACACGTTCCTCTATTGTGTAGTGTGTGTCATTTTCATGATGCGAACACAACTGGTGTTATGTGCGAACTTTAAAGATGTTTGGCATTTTCGACGGGTGGTTATTGCCTCAACGAGATGCAATGGGTCGGCCGCGAAGTTTGAAAATGGCCTCTTCAGTGCCCGTACTGTCACCGAGTGAGGTGAAGACACATCTCTGCAAATACTGAGTCTGTCAGCCATTATGTAATAACTATAAATTGCACATTTATCACAGAGAAATAAATGAGATAAAGTTGGCACAATGGTGCGTTTAATTAATATCATTATTTATTTAGGTGTCTGGGCCTTCAAATCATAATAATCCAAATGAGGTACTCGAAACGGGCCAGTGGCGTAGCCAAGGGGGACAAGAGGGGGAAACTGCCCCCCCCCCCCCCTGTGGGAACTCTTGCCCCCCCCCCCCCCTCTTGCCCCCCCCCCCCCCCTTTAGAAAATTGGGAAAACATTCTTTTTGGGAGGGGGGGCTGTGTCGCCATCTGTAGTGTGTAGATATGCGTTACGATAGCGTGGACCTATTTAACAAAGTCGAATTTTCCCCCTTGAAAATAGCCATGCCCCCCTTTTGCCCCCCCCCCCCCCCATAGCGAATCATTATTATTATTATTAATATTATAGCATTTCTGACAATGTCAAGGGTTGTGGGAAAGACTGCACACTCCATCTTTAACCACTTCCCGGATAAAATAATTAGACTTAAAATAGCTAAATTATAAATTTAAAATAAAAAGAACAATAGGCTATTTAAAATTGAAAAATAAAATAAGAATAAAAAATTATAAAATTCGAAAGTAAAATAAAGTAGGAATAAAAAAAGGGACTAAATATTATACGAGTGTAAAGACAGATGAAAAAATGAAATGAAAATAAAATGGTAAAATTAACATGATAAAACCACTGAACTACAAAAACAAGATTAAATAGAAGTATCAAACAAATTATAGGAAATAACGCCCACCTATAAAAATAGTCTCCCCGTCCCCCCCCCCAGTCACCCCCCCCCCCCCCCACTGAAAATTCCGCAAACGTTGAAAATAAAAGCAATATAAAGAAAAATCACTGCCCCAAATAAATTTGTACGTACCATTTTCAAGACAAGGGAAGTCAGTCATGCATGGCCAGAGAAAAGCATCTAAGATATCAATGGAAATCTTTTTATTCCTAGTTTATCATAAAAACCACAGTACTGGTAATTACGTACATTATGTCCGTTTTGAATTTCCTTTTATGGGACAGCCTGTATAATGCTGGGACAGTTCCTGACTGCACACGTTCCTTGTCGGCGCCACAACCATCCGCGTTTCGTAAATTCCTGAGTGAATTATTGTGAGTCCCCCGGCAGTGGGGCTTTTGACAGATTCACTGTTTTAAGCCACATTTGTCAGACCCTTTGGGCAATTTAAAACCGCGTGTGTTTGCTTTCGAGTTTCACGAATACGAAACTCGTAACATTTTTCTTTCCAAGAGAAGTGACTTCTTCGAAAAAAAACCAGAAAATTGCCGTCGGACTGTCATCCGACGTCAGAAGATGGGCTACTGGAGCTCAGGCACACGCTACACGTCAAGTGCGCATCAAGAGAGAAGTGGTTAAGTCAACCGCCGTCAGCAACGATTCTCCATCTCATGTTGTTGACACTTTTTCAGGTTAGCAACGCGAGTCTTTCTGCAGACCCCCCCCCCCCCCCCCCCACGTGACCCCGTGTTAACATCCCTTCGTATATACATGAAATAATCTGTGACTTTTCTGTTTACTTTTGAGTTGAGATCAGGGCCAAGTATAGAGGAATCCCACAACGACGAGTTTAGCGCCGATCTGCGCACTTCGTCGTTTGAAAACGAGGATCTCAACGCCACAGTAAACAATTTTATGCTGATCGTGCGCCTGCGCTGCCTTTTATGGCCTGATTAATGCATGCATGAATGAATGCGCTGAAAAGCGTTGTTTTGTTTGCCACTGACATTCTCGCTTTCAACCCGGAAGTGCGCAGAAGGGGCTAATGTGAAATTCCTCTATTAGCTGCATTTTCCCCTTGCGCCCGGTTGACACATATCGGATTGAAAATTGTGTACATTATGCTTGGCTGCACAAGCCGGCATGGCGCACCGGCGCCCCCATAGTGCGGTAATACCCGTACGAAAGAGGTTTCAATACGGCCCCTGGCACGTTTACGTCAGACTTTGTTCACTAGGGAATATCATTAAAAACCTTTATCTTAAACAAATGACCAAAACCATCTGTAAACAACAGAAAGGAGAAAGGTGACGTGTTTTCCCTTGAAATAAATTCATCCACACCACAATAAGTACTAGAAAAATAAATGTAAACAGGACAGAGGGTTGGAACCCAGAACTCGTGCTCCAAAGCCTTACGATCTACCAATACAGCGTGTCTAAACAAAATGCAAACAAAATATAACGGAATGCTACACGTAGACTGTGTAACCAACAAATAATATAGGTATGGTTTGAAAGATACGCTTTTCCACTTTAAAATGAGACATCAAACGTTCAAATCTGATAATTTTTGACAGAGTTATGGGTAATTTCCCAAGAGAGGTCAAATTGTTTCTGTTTATGAATCAAACCGATGTGGCTTGTCGCTATAGTACGGAGCCCCTAAAGGGACAGGCATGATGGAATTTTTATTTGTATTTTGTTCCCTCGAAATATTATTTCGTTACCTCGAAATCATTTCGTTACCTCGAAATATTATTTCGTTACCTCGAAATAATATTTCGTTACCTTGAAATATTATTTCATTACCTCGAAATAATATTTCGTTACCTCGAAATATTATTTTGTTCCCTCGAAATCATTTCGTTACATCAAAATATTATTTCGGTACATCGAAATATTATTTCGTTCCCTCGAAATATATGTAAGTATGGAAGGCCTTTCGACAAATGAAATAAAATTCCTCAAGATGTGTCTGGTCCGTGTACGTCGCGGCCAATATCAAATGAACCCCTGTCAATACTACAAAGAAAATAGTGAAAACCAATTTCAATTGAAAATTCGAAATTTTATTTTCAATTTTCAAATTGAAAAATTGAAAATGAAAACTTAAGGGCCTCATCCTTTTTTGAGTTGACTGTCTAGGACTGTTTTCTTTCCGAGAATGCCGCACCTGCAGCAATGTGCAGTGGCGCGCTCAAAGTGCTGGGGGCGGGGGGGGGGGGGGGTGGAATGGTCGGGGGCTTAACACATTAAGCCTCCCCCATGTTTGCTTTTTTCTTTCTCTTTTCTGTCGCACGGGTCAGTGATGATATGTATGTGGCATATCCGAGTAGCATAAAACCAACGTCAGAAAATGGCGACTCAGGACCTCCACCCGCTTTTCTAAATTATTTTTTCAGGGTGACAATTTTCGGGGCAACCTTTTTGGAACATTTTGAGAAAAAAATAGAGGTCTATGTCTGTTACAGAAACAACATAGGGCTTTTCCGCATGTTTTTATGATGTCACTTCGAATTTTGCATACTTGTGACAATTCTACCGACCCACTAAGTTTCATGACGATTGGACCTACCCTTATTATGTGTTTCAATAAATTATGCCTTTGGTGACGTCATTATGACGTCACACCCTTTTCACATTTATTTTGAAATATCTATGACAAAGCTATTACAACAAGAAGTTCGAAGTTAACATGTTGATGAGATGTGGCTTAAACGTTTAAAAATTGAAAAATCAATATAGAATCCTATGATTAGGTCACCAAGATTGGACCGAATCAGACCCACGGTTCTCTAGATAAATGTGCACCCTTAAGATAATGTCACATGACCCATGGTGACGTCATCAAACAGCACTTGTGAAAAAAATATGTTCAACTTGGTCTTGGCCTGTGTCAAGATTGGAGTCAATCTGATCAATGACAGTGTAAGATTTGGAGAGAATAAAATTTGAACCATTTAAAAAAAATTATAAAAATCAGTCGATGACGTCATCATGACGTAACTTCTGAATTCGCATGCCAGTAACAATATTTACCGACCCACCAATTTTCATAACGATCGGAACTACCCTTGTAGTGTTTCAAAAAAGCACATTTTTAATGACGTCATGATGACGTCACACATTGTTCACATTAATATGAAAGAATATATGAGCTAACAAAGCTATTACAAAAAGAATTTCGAATTTAGCATGTTCTTTTGATGAGATATGGCTTTAAAGGAAACATGATTTAGGATTTATATTGCATTATTCCTGCTTAAAACAATGAAGTATTATCTTGTCAATTATATTTTGTGTCCAGAGACAAATATTTCCCAGATTAAATATGAGAAAAAAAAATTTGAAAATGTTTGTCCAAGCTACTCCGCCCCCTGAGTGGGACCCTCATTAACATAAGTGTGTGACGTAGATCGAGGCACATTACAGATTCTGCTGCATCACGCGTATGCATTGAGTGTACATGTACGTGTGTGTGCAGAACGGCGAAACTTAGTGTTTTTGGCCATGCCGACAAGGTGTGTGGCTGCTGGGTGCAGCAAAACAACGAAGGATGGAGTAAGCCTTCATTTATTTCCAACTGATGCGAAATATCGGAGAATTTGGACGGCGAAAGTGAAGGTGACAAGAGCGAAGTGGTCCGGCCCCAGCAGCTTTTCAGCGTTATGTAGCGACCACTTTGAGCCGTCGTGTTTCGATACTGGTATTTTCAAATCATGGGATGACCATTAAAAATAATGCTTAAGTCCACTACAATCTTAACAAAGTTCCCAGATGTGAGTAAGGTACAGGCAAAAGCAGTTAAACGGCCCATTCCCCGAGGAGCCTTCGCTAAAAGAGAAAAAATCAGGGTAAGTTCGATGTTAGTTGTTGCAACTTACGAAATTGCACGTGTAGACCTACAATCCCGGCCAAATCTCGTTGGGCCCCCGACCCCCCTGCCCCCGGTCAATGTTGGCTCTCATTACGCGGAATGCGCTCCGGCTTGATATTACAACATTGAGCGGGGGAGCGGGGGGCGCGGAGGAGGGTATGTTTATCATCACGTGGCCCAAGCATTTTGGCCGGGATTGTCTGAAAGTTCGCCTAGTTTATCTATAAAGAGTTTAAAACACGCAAAATCAACTTTTCAACCCAAATAGTTTGAATTACCTGATTATAGCGCCCCCAAGGGAGATCCCCGTCTAAACATCGAATGCTATTTTAATAATGATGTCCAACTAATTAGGTTGTCATAATTTTTGTTTGACCGTTCGGACAACCAAGACGTTAATTACGGGATAAATACGATTGTTTTAACAACAAGTTAAAAAATAGCCCCCAACGCCCTACAGTTGGCACTTGCTAAAAGTTGTGGACGTCATCATTGCGACTTTCCTGAACTGAACGTTTGTGGCCTGTTTACTGAAAATCGCTTGTGAACTTGGGAAAACACGGAAGTCTGGGGGGGGGGGGGGGGGGGGGGGGCAGTAGTCGCCCCTTTCCGGTCTCCGTACGTACCAAACTAAGCCCGGTCGGGATAGGGTTAACAGAATGACGATTCCTGGCTGTCATGCGCTTGCGCCAGGACTTGTTTTGCAGTGCGCATCGTACACAATGTACCATGACGATTAGCCATGACATTTTGTCCAATAACTTCACAAAAGACATCTTTTGTTAAACGCGAAAAACGCATTATGTTACACAAACATACAAGCCTCTTCCATTTTGTTTCAACGACCTCATTCCGTGAATTGTCGGAAAACTCAACGGTTAACCCTCGCCACTAAAAAAATAGAGAAATGACTGACTCTCCTTTACTATTTTGGTGGCGAGGGTTAATCGTTGAATTTTCCGACAAATCACGCAAAGAGACGGCTAAAAAATTGGAAGAGGCTTGTAGGTGGTTTGTGTAGCGTAATGCGATTTTCGCGTTGAACAAAAATGTCTTTTGTAAAGTTATTTGACAAAATGGCATGGTTATTCGTCATGGTACATCGTGTACGATGCGCACTACAAAACAATTGGGATCATCTGTGTCTGGAAATTGAACGGTCAATTAAGCCTCTTGGCATCTGTGACTCACATAGTCTAGTGGTTTGGACATGTACATTCAAATGCAACAGTTGTGGGTTCGAATCCAACCCGAAAAACCCTCTTTTTTTCCACTTCCTTTTCTTTTAATTACTCCTGCACTCGGAAAGCCATGACCATCCATTGCTTCTCACACTTAGGTCTTTTCTAATGTTTTTTTTTTGTTTTTTTTTGAGAAAGAAAATTTCAGACAATCCCGGCCAAATCTCGTTGGGCCCCCGACCCCCCTGCCCCCGGTCAATGTTGGCTCTCATTACGCGGAATGCGCTCCGGCTTGATATTACAACATTGAGCGGGGGAGCGGGGGGCGCGGAGGAGGGTATGTTTATCATCACGTGGCCCAAGCATTTTGGCCGGGATTGTCTGAAAGTTCGCCTAGTTTATCTATAAAGAGTTTAAAACACGCAAAATCAACTTTTCAACCCAAATAGTTTGAATTACCTGATTATAGCGCCCCCAAGGGAGATCCCCGTCTAAACATCGAATGCTATTTTAATAATGATGTCCAACTAATTAGGTTGTCATAATTTTTGTTTGACCGTTCGGACAACCAAGACGTTAATTACGGGATAAATACGATTGTTTTAACAACAAGTTAAAAAATAGCCCCCAACGCCCTACAGTTGGCACTTGCTAAAAGTTGTGGACGTCATCATTGCGACTTTCCTGAACTGAACGTTTGTGGCCTGTTTACTGAAAATCGCTTGTGAACTTGGGAAAACACGGAAGTCTGGGGGGGGGGGGGGGGGGCAGTAGTCGCCCCTTTCCGGTCTCCGTACGTACCAAACTAAGCCCGGTCGGGATAGGGTTAACAGAATGACGATTCCTGGCTGTCATGCGCTTGCGCCAGGACTTGTTTTGCAGTGCGCATCGTACACAATGTACCATGACGATTAGCCATGACATTTTGTCCAATAACTTCACAAAAGACATCTTTTGTTAAACGCGAAAAACGCATTATGTTACACAAACATACAAGCCTCTTCCATTTTGTTTCAACGACCTCATTCCGTGAATTGTCGGAAAACTCAACGGTTAACCCTCGCCACTAAAAAAATAGAGAAATGACTGACTCTCCTTTACTATTTTGGTGGCGAGGGTTAATCGTTGAATTTTCCGACAAATCACGCAAAGAGACGGCTAAAAAATTGGAAGAGGCTTGTAGGTGGTTTGTGTAGCGTAATGCGATTTTCGCGTTGAACAAAAATGTCTTTTGTAAAGTTATTTGACAAAATGGCATGGTTATTCGTCATGGTACATCGTGTACGATGCGCACTACAAAACAATTGGGATCATCTGTGTCTGGAAATTGAACGGTCAATTAAGCCTCTTGGCATCTGTGACTCACATAGTCTAGTGGTTTGGACATGTACATTCAAATGCAACAGTTGTGGGTTCGAATCCAACCCGAAAAACCCTCTTTTTTTCCACTTCCTTTTCTTTTAATTACTCCTGCACTCGGAAAGCCATGACCATCCATTGCTTCTCACACTTAGGTCTTTTCTAATGTTTTTTTTTTGTTTTTTTTTGAGAAAGAAAATTTCAGACAATCCCGGCCAAATCTCGTTGGGCCCCCGACCCCCCTGCCCCCGGTCAATGTTGGCTCTCATTGCGCGGAATGCGCTCCGGCTTGATATTACAACATTGAGCGGGGGAGCGGGGGGCGCGGAGGAGGGTATGTTTATCATCACGTGGCCCAAGCATTTTGGCCGGGATTGTCTGAAAGTTCGCCTAGTTTATCTATAAAGAGTTTAAAACACGCAAAATCAACTTTTCAACCCAAATAGTTTGAATTACCTGATTATAGCGCCCCCAAGGGAGATCCCCGTCTAAACATCGAATGCTATTTTAATAATGATGTCCAACTAATTAGGTTGTCATAATTTTTGTTTGACCGTTCGGACAACCAAGACGTTAATTACGGGATAAATACGATTGTTTTAACAACAAGTTAAAAAATAGCCCCCAACGCCCTACAGTTGGCACTTGCTAAAAGTTGTGGACGTCATCATTGCGACTTTCCTGAACTGAACGTTTGTGGCCTGTTTACTGAAAATCGCTTGTGAACTTGGGAAAACACGGAAGTCTGGGGGGGGGGGGGGGGGGGGGGGGGCAGTAGTCGCCCCTTTCCGGTCTCCGTACGTACCAAACTAAGCCCGGTCGGGATAGGGTTAACAGAATGACGATTCCTGGCTGTCATGCGCTTGCGCCAGGACTTGTTTTGCAGTGCGCATCGTACACAATGTACCATGACGATTAGCCATGACATTTTGTCCAATAACTTCACAAAAGACATCTTTTGTTAAACGCGAAAAACGCATTATGTTACACAAACATACAAGCCTCTTCCATTTTGTTTCAACGACCTCATTCCGTGAATTGTCGGAAAACTCAACGGTTAACCCTCGCCACTAAAAAAATAGAGAAATGACTGACTCTCCTTTACTATTTTGGTGGCGAGGGTTAATCGTTGAATTTTCCGACAAATCACGCAAAGAGACGGCTAAAAAATTGGAAGAGGCTTGTAGGTGGTTTGTGTAGCGTAATGCGATTTTCGCGTTGAACAAAAATGTCTTTTGTAAAGTTATTTGACAAAATGGCATGGTTATTCGTCATGGTACATCGTGTACGATGCGCACTACAAAACAATTGGGATCATCTGTGTCTGGAAATTGAACGGTCAATTAAGCCTCTTGGCATCTGTGACTCACATAGTCTAGTGGTTTGGACATGTACATTCAAATGCAACAGTTGTGGGTTCGAATCCAACCCGAAAAACCCTCTTTGTTTCCACTTCCTTTTCTTTTAATTACTCCTGCACTCGGAAAGCCATGACCATCCATTGCTTCTCACACTTAGGTCTTTTCTAATGTTTTTTTTTTGTTTTTTTTTGAGAAAGAAAATTTCAGACATGTCTGAAAGTTCGCCTAGTTTATCTATAAAGAGTTTAAAACACGCAAAATCAACTTTTCAACCCAAATAGTTTGAATTACCTGATTATAGCGCCCCCAAGGGAGATCCCCGTCTAAACATCGAATGCTATTTTAATAATGATGTCCAACTAATTAGGTTGTCATAATTTTTGTTTGACCGTTCGGACAACCAAGACGTTAATTACGGGATAAATACGATTGTTTTAACAACAAGTTAAAAAATAGCCCCCAACGCCCTACAGTTGGCACTTGCTAAAAGTTGTGGACGTCATCATTGCGACTTTCCTGAACTGAACGTTTGTGGCCTGTTTACTGAAAATCGCTTGTGAACTTGGGAAAACACGGAAGTCTGGGGGGGGGGGGGGGGGGGGGCAGTAGTCGCCCCTTTCCGGTCTCCGTACGTACCAAACTAAGCCCGGCCGGGATAGGGTTAACAGAATGACGATTCCTGGCTGTCATGCGCTTGCGCCAGGACTTGTTTTGCAGTGCGCATCGTACACAATGTACCATGACGATTAGCCATGACATTTTGTCCAATAACTTCACAAAAGACATCTTTTGTTAAACGCGAAAAACGCATTATGTTACACAAACATACAAGCCTCTTCCATTTTGTTTCAACGACCTCATTCCGTGAATTGTCGGAAAACTCAACGGTTAACCCTCGCCACTAAAAAAATAGAGAAATGACTGACTCTCCTTTACTATTTTGGTGGCGAGGGTTAATCGTTGAATTTTCCGACAAATCACGCAAAGAGACGGCTAAAAAATTGGAAGAGGCTTGTAGGTGGTTTGTGTAGCGTAATGCGATTTTCGCGTTGAACAAAAATGTCTTTTGTAAAGTTATTTGACAAAATGGCATGGTTATTCGTCATGGTACATCGTGTACGATGCGCACTACAAAACAATTGGGATCATCTGTGTCTGGAAATTGAACGGTCAATTAAGCCTCTTGGCATCTGTGACTCACATAGTCTAGTGGTTTGGACATGTACATTCAAATGCAACAGTTGTGGGTTCGAATCCAACCCGAAAAACCCTCTTTGTTTCCACTTCCTTTTCTTTTAATTACTCCTGCACTCGGAAAGCCATGACCATCCATTGCTTCTCACACTTAGGTCTTTTCTAATGTTTTTTTTTTGTTTTTTTTTGAGAAAGAAAATTTCAGACATGTCTGAAAGTTCGCCTAGTTTATCTATAAAGAGTTTAAAACACGCAAAATCAACTTTTCAACCCAAATAGTTTGAATTACCTGATTATAGCGCCCCCAAGGGAGATCCCCGTCTAAACATCGAATGCTATTTTAATAATGATGTCCAACTAATTAGGTTGTCATAATTTTTGTTTGACCGTTCGGACAACCAAGACGTTAATTACGGGATAAATACGATTGTTTTAACAACAAGTTAAAAAATAGCCCCCAACGCCCTACAGTTGGCACTTGCTAAAAGTTGTGGACGTCATCATTGCGACTTTCCTGAACTGAACGTTTGTGGCCTGTTTACTGAAAATCGCTTGTGAACTTGGGAAAACACGGAAGTCTGGGGGGGGGGGGGGGGGGGGGGGCAGTAGTCGCCCCTTTCCGGTCTCCGTACGTACCAAACTAAGCCCGGTCGGGATAGGGTTAACAGAATGACGATTCCTGGCTGTCATGCGCTTGCGCCAGGACTTGTTTTGCAGTGCGCATCGTACACAATGTACCATGACGATTAGCCATGACATTTTGTCCAATAACTTCACAAAAGACATCTTTTGTTAAACGCGAAAAACGCATTATGTTACACAAACATACAAGCCTCTTCCATTTTGTTTCAACGACCTCATTCCGTGAATTGTCGGAAAACTCAACGGTTAACCCTCGCCACTAAAAAAATAGAGAAATGACTGACTCTCCTTTACTATTTTGGTGGCGAGGGTTAATCGTTGAATTTTCCGACAAATCACGCAAAGAGACGGCTAAAAAATTGGAAGAGGCTTGTAGGTGGTTTGTGTAGCGTAATGCGATTTTCGCGTTGAACAAAAATGTCTTTTGTAAAGTTAATTGACAAAATGGCATGGTTATTCGTCATGGTACATCGTGTACGATGCGCACTACAAAACAATTGGGATCATCTGTGTCTGGAAATTGAACGGTCAATTAAGCCTCTTGGCATCTGTGACTCACATAGTCTAGTGGTTTGGACATGTACATTCAAATGCAACAGTTGTGGGTTCGAATCCAACCCGAAAAACCCTCTTTGTTTCCACTTCCTTTTCTTTTAATTACTCCTGCACTCGGAAAGCCATGACCATCCATTGCTTCTCACACTTAGGTCTTTTCTAATGTTTTTTTTTTGTTTTTTTTTGAGAAAGAAAATTTCAGACATGTCTGAAAGTTCGCCTAGTTTATCTATAAAGAGTTTAAAACACGCAAAATCAACTTTTCAACCCAAATAGTTTGAATTACCTGATTATAGCGCCCCCAAGGGAGATCCCCGTCTAAACATCGAATGCTATTTTAATAATGATGTCCAACTAATTAGGTTGTCATAATTTTTGTTTGACCGTTCGGACAACCAAGACGTTAATTACGGGATAAATACGATTGTTTTAACAACAAGTTAAAAAATAGCCCCCAACGCCCTACAGTTGGCACTTGCTAAAAGTTGTGGACGTCATCATTGCGACTTTCCTGAACTGAACGTTTGTGGCCTGTTTACTGAAAATCGCTTGTGAACTTGGGAAAACACGGAAGTCTGGGGGGGGGGGGGGGCAGTAGTCGCCCCTTTCCGGTCTCCGTACGTACCAAACTAAGCCCGGTCGGGATAGGGTTAACAGAATGACGATTCCTGGCTGTCATGCGCTTGCGCCAGGACTTGTTTTGCAGTGCGCATCGTACACAATGTACCATGACGATTAGCCATGACATTTTGTCCAATAACTTCACAAAAGACATCTTTTGTTAAACGCGAAAAACGCATTATGTTACACAAACATACAAGCCTCTTCCATTTTGTTTCAACGACCTCATTCCGTGAATTGTCGGAAAACTCAACGGTTAACCCTCGCCACTAAAAAAATAGAGAAATGACTGACTCTCCTTTACTATTTTGGTGGCGAGGGTTAATCGTTGAATTTTCCGACAAATCACGCAAAGAGACGGCTAAAAAATTGGAAGAGGCTTGTAGGTGGTTTGTGTAGCGTAATGCGATTTTCGCGTTGAACAAAAATGTCTTTTGTAAAGTTATTTGACAAAATGGCATGGTTATTCGTCATGGTACATCGTGTACGATGCGCACTACAAAACAATTGGGATCATCTGTGTCTGGAAATTGAACGGTCAATTAAGCCTCTTGGCATCTGTGACTCACATAGTCTAGTGGTTTGGACATGTACATTCAAATGCAACAGTTGTGGGTTCGAATCCAACCCGAAAAACCCTCTTTGTTTCCACTTCCTTTTCTTTTAATTACTCCTGCACTCGGAAAGCCATGACCATCCATTGCTTCTCACACTTAGGTCTTTTCTAATGTTTTTTTTTTGTTTTTTTTTGAGAAAGAAAATTTCAGACATGTCTGAAAGTTCGCCTAGTTTATCTATAAAGAGTTTAAAACACGCAAAATCAACTTTTCAACCCAAATAGTTTGAATTACCTGATTATAGCGCCCCCAAGGGAGATCCCCGTCTAAACATCGAATGCTATTTTAATAATGATGTCCAACTAATTAGGTTGTCATAATTTTTGTTTGACCGTTCGGACAACCAAGACGTTAATTACGGGATAAATACGATTGTTTTAACAACAAGTTAAAAAATAGCCCCCAACGCCCTACAGTTGGCACTTGCTAAAAGTTGTGGACGTCATCATTGCGACTTTCCTGAACTGAACGTTTGTGGCCTGTTTACTGAAAATCGCTTGTGAACTTGGGAAAACACGGAAGTCTGGGGGGGGGGGGGGGGGGGGCAGTAGTCGCCCCTTTCCATTCTCCGTACGTACCAAACTTAGCCCGGTCGGGATAGGGTTAACAGAATGACGATTCCTGGCTGTCATGCGCTTGCGCCAGGACTTGTTTTGCAGTGCGCATCGTACACAATGTACCATGACGATTAGCCATGACATTTTGTCCAATAACTTCACAAAAGACATCTTTTGTTAAACGCGAAAAACGCATTATGTTACACAAACATACAAGCCTCTTCCATTTTGTTTCAACTACCTCATTCCGTGAATTGTCGGAAAACTCAACGGTTAACCCTCGCCACTAAAAAAATAGAGAAATGACTGACTCTCCTTTACTATTTTGGTGGCGAGGGTTAATCGTTGAATTTTCCGACAAATCACGCAAAGAGACGGCTAAAAAATTGGAAGAGGCTTGTAGGTGGTTTGTGTAGCGTAATGCGATTTTCGCGTTGAACAAAAATGTCTTTTGTAAAGTTATTTGACAAAATGGCATGGTTATTCGTCATGGTACATCGTGTACGATGCGCACTACAAAACAATTGGGATCATCTGTGTCTGGAAATTGAACGGTCAATTAAGCCTCTTGGCATCTGTGACTCACATAGTCTAGTGGTTTGGACATGTACATTCAAATGCAACAGTTGTGGGTTCGAATCCAACCCGAAAAACCCTCTTTTTTTCCACTTCCTTTTCTTTTAATTACTCCTGCACTCGGAAAGCCATGACCATCCATTGCTTCTCACACTTAGGTCTTTTCTAATGTTTTTTTTTTTGTTTTTTTTTGAGAAAGAAAAGTTCAGACATGTCTGAAAGTTCGCCTAGTTTATCTATAAAGAGTTTAAAACACGCAAAATCAACTTTTCAACCCAAATAGTTTGAATTACCTGATTATAGCGCCCCCAAGGGAGATCCCCGTCTAAACATCGAATGCTATTTTAATAATGATGTCCAACTAATTAGGTTGTCATAATTTTTGTTTGACCGTTCGGACAACCAAGACGTTAATTACGGGATAAATACGATTGTTTTAACAACAAGTTAAAAAATAGCCCCCAACGCCCTACAGTTGGCACTTGCTAAAAGTTGTGGACGTCATCATTGCGACTTTCCTGAACTGAACGTTTGTGGCCTGTTTACTGAAAATCGCTTGTGAACTTGGGAAAACACGGAAGTCTGGGGGGGGGGGGGGGGGGGGGGGGGCAGTAGTCGCCCCTTTCCGGTCTCCGTACGTACCAAACTAAGCCCGGTCGGGATAGGGTTAACAGAATGACGATTCCTGGCTGTCATGCGCTTGCGCCAGGACTTGTTTTGCAGTGCGCATCGTACACAATGTACCATGACGATTAGCCATGACATTTTGTCCAATAACTTCACAAAAGACATCTTTTGTTAAACGCGAAAAACGCATTATGTTACACAAACATACAAGCCTCTTCCATTTTGTTTCAACTACCTCATTCCGTGAATTGTCGGAAAACTCAACGGTTAACCCTCGCCACTAAAAAAATAGAGAAATGACTGACTCTCCTTTACTATTTTGGTGGCGAGGGTTAATCGTTGAATTTTCCGACAAATCACGCAAAGAGACGGCTAAAAAATTGGAAGAGGCTTGTAGGTGGTTTGTGTAGCGTAATGCGATTTTCGCGTTGAACAAAAATGTCTTTTGTAAAGTTATTTGACAAAATGGCATGGTTATTCGTCATGGTACATCGTGTACGATGCGCACTACAAAACAATTGGGATCATCTGTGTCTGGAAATTGAACGGTCAATTAAGCCTCTTGGCATCTGTGACTCACATAGTCTAGTGGTTTGGACATGTACATTCAAATGCAACAGTTGTGGGTTCGAATCCAACCCGAAAAACCCTCTTTTTTTCCACTTCCTTTTCTTTTAATTACTCCTGCACTCGGAAAGCCATGACCATCCATTGCTTCTCACACTTAGGTCTTTTCTAATGTTTTTTTTTTGTTTTTTTTTGAGAAAGAAAATTTCAGACTGTCTGAAAGTTCGCCTAGTTTATCTATAAAGAGTTTAAAACACGCAAAATCAACTTTTCAACCCAAATAGTTTGAATTACCTGATTATAGCGCCCCCAAGGGAGATCCCCGTCTAAACATCGAATGCTATTTTAATAATGATGTCCAACTAATTAGGTTGTCATAATTTTTGTTTGACCGTTCGGACAACCAAGACGTTAATTACGGGATAAATACGATTGTTTTAACAACAAGTTAAAAAATAGCCCCCAACGCCCTACAGTTGGCACTTGCTAAAAGTTGTGGACGTCATCATTGCGACTTTCCTGAACTGAACGTTTGTGGCCTGTTTACTGAAAATCGCTTGTGAACTTGGGAAAACACGGAAGTCTGGGGGGGGGGGGGGCAGTAGTCGCCCCTTTCCGGTCTCCGTACGTACCAAACTTAGCCCGGTCGGGATAGGGTTAACAGAATGACGATTCCTGGCTGTCATGCGCTTGCGCCAGGACTTGTTTTGCAGTGCGCATCGTACACAATGTACCATGACGATTAGCCATGACATTTTGTCCAATAACTTCACAAAAGACATCTTTTGTTAAACGCGAAAAACGCATTATGTTACACAAACATACAAGCCTCTTCCATTTTGTTTCAACTACCTCATTCCGTGAATTGTCGGAAAACTCAACGGTTAACCCTCGCCACTAAAAAAATAGAGAAATGACTGACTCTCCTTTACTATTTTGGTGGCGAGGGTTAATCGTTGAATTTTCCGACAAATCACGCAAAGAGACGGCTAAAAAATTGGAAGAGGCTTGTAGGTGGTTTGTGTAGCGTAATGCGATTTTCGCGTTGAACAAAAATGTCTTTTGTAAACTTATTTGACAAAATGGCATGGTTATTCGTCATGGTACATCGTGTACGATGCGCACTACAAAACAATTGGGATCATCTGTGTCTGGAAATTGAACGGTCAATTAAGCCTCTTGGCATCTGTGACTCACATAGTCTAGTGGTTTGGACATGTACATTCAAATGCAACAGTTGTGGGTTCGAATCCAACCCGAAAAACCCTCTTTGTTTCCACTTCCTTTTCTTTTAATTACTCCTGCACTCGGAAAGCCATGACCATCCATTGCTTCTCACACTTAGGTCTTTTCTAATGTTTTTTTTTTGTTTTTTTTTGAGAAAGAAAATTTCAGACATGTCTGAAAGTTCGCCTAGTTTATCTATAAAGAGTTTAAAACACGCAAAATCAACTTTTCAACCCAAATAGTTTGAATTACCTGATTATAGCGCCCCCAAGGGAGATCCCCGTCTAAACATCGAATGCTATTTTAATAATGATGTCCAACTAATTAGGTTGTCATAATTTTTGTTTGACCGTTCGGACAACCAAGACGTTAATTACGGGATAAATACGATTGTTTTAACAACAAGTTAAAAAATAGCCCCCAACGCCCTACAGTTGGCACTTGCTAAAAGTTGTGGACGTCATCATTGCGACTTTCCTGAACTGAACGTTTGTGGCCTGTTTACTGAAAATCGCTTGTGAACTTGGGAAAACACGGAAGTCTGGGGGGGGGGGGGGCAGTAGTCGCCCCTTTCCGGTCTCCGTACGTACCAAACTTAGCCCGGTCGGGATAGGGTTAACAGAATGACGATTCCTGGCTGTCATGCGCTTGCGCCAGGACTTGTTTTGCAGTGCGCATCGTACACAATGTACCATGACGATTAGCCATGACATTTTGTCCAATAACTTCACAAAAGACATCTTTTGTTAAACGCGAAAAACGCATTATGTTACACAAACATACAAGCCTCTTCCATTTTGTTTCAACTACCTCATTCCGTGAATTGTCGGAAAACTCAACGGTTAACCCTCGCCACTAAAAAAATAGAGAAATGACTGACTCTCCTTTACTATTTTGGTGGCGAGGGTTAATCGTTGAATTTTCCGACAAATCACGCAAAGAGACGGCTAAAAAATTGGAAGAGGCTTGTAGGTGGTTTGTGTAGCGTAATGCGATTTTCGCGTTGAACAAAAATGTCTTTTGTAAAGTTATTTGACAAAATGGCATGGTTATTCGTCATGGTACATCGTGTACGATGCGCACTACAAAACAATTGGGATCATCTGTGTCTGGAAATTGAACGGTCAATTAAGCCTCTTGGCATCTGTGACTCACATAGTCTAGTGGTTTGGACATGTACATTCAAATGCAACAGTTGTGGGTTCGAATCCAACCCGAAAAACCCTCTTTTTTTCCACTTCCTTTTCTTTTAATTACTCCTGCACTCGGAAAGCCATGACCATCCATTGCTTCTCACACTTAGGTCTTTTCTAATGTTTGTTTTTTGTTTTTTTTTGAGAAAGAAAAGTTCAGACATGTCTGAAAGTTCGCCTAGTTTATCTATAAAGAGTTTAAAACACGCAAAATCAACTTTTCAACCCAAATAGTTTGAATTACCTGATTATAGCGCCCCCAAGGGAGATCCCCGTCTAAACATCGAATGCTATTTTAATAATGATGTCCAACTAATTAGGTTGTCATAATTTTTGTTTGACCGTTCGGACAACCAAGACGTTAATTACGGGATAAATACGATTGTTTTAACAACAAGTTAAAAAATAGCCCCCAACGCCCTACAGTTGGCACTTGCTAAAAGTTGTGGACGTCATCATTGCGACTTTCCTGAACTGAACGTTTGTGGCCTGTTTACTGAAAATCGCTTGTGAACTTGGGAAAACACGGAAGTCTGGGGGGGGGGGGGGGGGGGGGGGCGGGGGGGGGGGGGGGGGGGGGGCAGTTGTCGCCCCTTTCCGGTCTCCGTACGTACCAAACTAAGCCCGGTCGGGATAGGGTTAACAGAATGACGATTCCTGGCTGTCATGCGCTTGCGCCAGGACTTGTTTTGCAGTGCGCATCGTACACAATGTACCATGACGATTAGCCATGACATTTTGTCCAATAACTTCACAAAAGACATCTTTTGTTAAACGCGAAAAACGCATTATGTTACACAAACATACAAGCCTCTTCCATTTTGTTTCAACTACCTCATTCCGTGAATTGTCGGAAAACTCAACGGTTAACCCTCGCCACTAAAAAAATAGAGAAATGACTGACTCTCCTTTACTATTTTGGTGGCGAGGGTTAATCGTTGAATTTTCCGACAAATCACGCAAAGAGACGGCTAAAAAATTGGAAGAGGCTTGTAGGTGGTTTGTGTAGCGTAATGCGATTTTCGCGTTGAACAAAAATGTCTTTTGTAAAGTTATTTGACAAAATGGCATGGTTATTCGTCATGGTACATCGTGTACGATGCGCACTACAAAACAATTGGGATCATCTGTGTCTGGAAATTGAACGGTCAATTAAGCCTCTTGGCATCTGTGACTCACATAGTCTAGTGGTTTGGACATGTACATTCAAATGCAACAGTTGTGGGTTCGAATCCAACCCGAAAAACCCTCTTTTTTTCCACTTCCTTTTCTTTTAATTACTCCTGCACTCGGAAAGCCATGACCATCCATTGCTTCTCACACTTAGGTCTTTTCTAATGTTTTTTTTTTTTTTTTTTTTGAGAAAGAAAATTTCAGACAGTCTGAAAGTTCGCCTAGTTTATCTATAAAGAGTTTAAAACACGCAAAATCAACTTTTCAACCCAAATAGTTTGAATTACCTGATTATAGCGCCCCCAAGGGAGATCCCCGTCTAAACATCGAATGCTATTTTAATAATGATGTCCAACTAATTAGGTTGTCATAATTTTTGTTTGACCGTTCGGACAACCAAGACGTTAATTACGGGATAAATACGATTGTTTTAACAACAAGTTAAAAAATAGCCCCCAACGCCCTACAGTTGGCACTTGCTAAAAGTTGTGGACGTCATCATTGCGACTTTCCTGAACTGAACGTTTGTGGCCTGTTTACTGAAAATCGCTTGTGAACTTGGGAAAACACGGAAGTCTGGGGGGGGGGGGGGGGGGGGGGGGCAGTAGTCGCCCCTTTCCGGTCTCCGTACGTACCAAACTTAGCCCGGTCGGGATAGGGTTAACAGAATGACGATTCCTGGCTGTCATGCGCTTGCGCCAGGACTTGTTTTGCAGTGCGCATCGTACACAATGTACCATGACGATTAGCCATGACATTTTGTCCAATAACTTCACAAAAGACATCTTTTGTTAAACGCGAAAAACGCATTATGTTACACAAACATACAAGCCTCTTCCATTTTGTTTCAACTACCTCATTCCGTGAATTGTCGGAAAACTCAACGGTTAACCCTCGCCACTAAAAAAATTGAGAAATGACTGACTCTCCTTTACTATTTTGGTGGCGAGGGTTAATCGTTGAATTTTCCGACAAATCACGCAAAGAGACGGCTAAAAAATTGGAAGAGGCTTGCAGGTGGTTTGTGTAGCGTAATGCGATTTTCGCGTTGAACAAAAATGTCTTTTGTAAACTTATTTGACAAAATGGCATGGTTATTCCTCATGGTACATCGTGCACAATGCGCACTACAAAACAATTGGGATCATCTGTGTCTGGAAATTGAACGGTCAATTAAGCCTCTTGGCATCTGTGACTCACATAGTCTAGTGGTTTGGACATGTACATTCAAATGCAACAGTTGTGGGTTCGAATCCAACCCGAAAAACCCTCTTTTTTTCCACTTCCTTTTCTTTTAATTACTCCTGCACTCGGAAAGCCATGACCATCCATTGCTTCTCACACTTAGGTCTTTTCTAATGTTTTTTTTTTGTTTTTTTTTGAGAAAGAAAATTTCAGACAATCCCGGCCAAATCTCGTTGGGCCCCCGACCCCCCTGCCCCCGGTCAATGTTGGCTCTCATTGCGCGGAATGCGCTCCGGCTTGATATTACAACATTGAGCGGGGGAGCGGGGGGCGCGGAGGAGGGTATGTTTATCATCACGTGGCCCAAGCATTTTGGCCGGGATTGTCTGAAAGTTCGCCTAGTTTATCTATAAAGAGTTTAAAACACGCAAAATCAACTTTTCAACCCAAATAGTTTGAATTACCTGATTATAGCGCCCCCAAGGGAGATCCCCGTCTAAACATCGAATGCTATTTTAATAATGATGTCCAACTAATTAGGTTGTCATAATTTTTGTTTGACCGTTCGGACAACCAAGACGTTAATTACGGGATAAATACGATTGTTTTAACAACAAGTTAAAAAATAGCCCCCAACGCCCTACAGTTGGCACTTGCTAAAAGTTGTGGACGTCATCATTGCGACTTTCCTGAACTGAACGTTTGTGGCCTGTTTACTGAAAATCGCTTGTGAACTTGGGAAAACACGGAAGTCTGGGGGGGGGGCGGGGGGGGGGGGGGGCAGTAGTCGCCCCTTTCCGGTCTCCGTACGTACCAAACTTAGCCCGGTCGGGATAGGGTTAACAGAATGACGATTCCTGGCTGTCATGCGCTTGCGCCAGGACTTGTTTTGCAGTGCGCATCGTACACAATGTACCATGACGATTAGCCATGACATTTTGTCCAATAACTTCACAAAAGACATCTTTTGTTAAACGCGAAAAACGCATTATGTTACACAAACATACAAGCCTCTTCCATTTTGTTTCAACTACCTCATTCCGTGAATTGTCGGAAAACTCAACGGTTAACCCTCGCCACTAAAAAAATAGAGAAATGACTGACTCTCCTTTACTATTTTGGTGGCGAGGGTTAATCGTTGAATTTTCCGACAAATCACGCAAAGAGACGGCTAAAAAATTGGAAGAGGCTTGCAGGTGGTTTGTGTAGCGTAATGCGATTTTCGCGTTGAACAAAAATGTCTTTTGTAAACTTATTTGACAAAATGGCATGGTTATTCCTCATGGTACATCGTGCACAATGCGCACTACAAAACAATTGGGATCATCTGTGTCTGGAAATTGAACGGTCAATTAAGCCTCTTGGCATCTGTGACTCACATAGTCTAGTGGTTTGGACATGTACATTCAAATGCAACAGTTGTGGGTTCGAATCCAACCCGAAAAACCCTCTTTTTTTCCACTTCCTTTTCTTTTAATTACTCCTGCACTCGGAAAGCCATGACCATCCATTGCTTCTCACACTTAGGTCTTTTCTAATGTTTTTTTTTTGTTTTTTTTTGAGAAAGAAAATTTCAGACAATCCCGGCCAAATCTCGTTGGGCCCCCGACCCCCCTGCCCCCGGTCAATGTTGGCTCTCATTGCGCGGAATGCGCTCCGGCTTGATATTACAACATTGAGCGGGGGAGCGGGGGGCGCGGAGGAGGGTATGTTTATCATCACGTGGCCCAAGCATTTTGGCCGGGATTGTCTGAAAGTTCGCCTAGTTTATCTATAAAGAGTTTAAAACACGCAAAATCAACTTTTCAACCCAAATAGTTTGAATTACCTGATTATAGCGCCCCCAAGGGAGATCCCCGTCTAAACATCGAATGCTATTTTAATAATGATGTCCAACTAATTAGGTTGTCATAATTTTTGTTTGACCGTTCGGACAACCAAGACGTTAATTACGGGATAAATACGATTGTTTTAACAACAAGTTAAAAAATAGCCCCCAACGCCCTACAGTTGGCACTTGCTAAAAGTTGTGGACGTCATCATTGCGACTTTCCTGAACTGAACGTTTGTGGCCTGTTTACTGAAAATCGCTTGTGAACTTGGGAAAACACGGAAGTCTGGGGGGGGGGGGGGAGGGGGGGGGGGGGCAGTAGTCGCCCCTTTCCGGTCTCCGTACGTACCAAACTAAGCCCGGTCGGGATAGGGTTAACAGAATGACGATTCCTGGCTGTCATGCGCTTGCGCCAGGACTTGTTTTGCAGTGCGCATCGTACACAATGTACCATGACGATTAGCCATGACATTTTGTCCAATAACTTCACAAAAGACATCTTTTGTTAAACGCGAAAAACGCATTATGTTACACAAACATACAAGCCTCTTCCATTTTGTTTCAACTACCTCATTCCGTGAATTGTCGGAAAACTCAACGGTTAACCCTCGCCACTAAAAAAATAGAGAAATGACTGACTCTCCTTTACTATTTTGGTGGCGAGGGTTAATCGTTGAATTTTCCGACAAATCACGCAAAGAGACGGCTAAAAAATTGGAAGAGGCTTGTAGGTGGTTTGTGTAGCGTAATGCGATTTTCGCGTTGAACAAAAATGTCTTTTGTAAAGTTATTTGACAAAATGGCATGGTTATTCGTCATGGTACATCGTGTACGATGCGCACTACAAAACAATTGGGATCATCTGTGTCTGGAAATTGAACGGTCAATTAAGCCTCTTGGCATCTGTGACTCACATAGTCTAGTGGTTTGGACATGTACATTCAAATACAACAGTTGTGGGTTCGAATCCAACCCGAAAAACCCTCTTTTTTTCCACTTCCTTTTCTTTTAATTACTCCTGCACTCGGAAAGCCATGACCATCCATTGCTTCTCACACTTAGGTCTTTTCTAATGTTTTTTTTTTGTTTTTTTTTGAGAAAGAAAATTTCAGACACGTCTGAAAGTTCGCCTAGTTTATCTATAAAGAGTTTAAAACACGCAAAATCAACTTTTCAACCCAAATAGTTTGAATTACCTGATTATAGCGCCCCCAAGGGAGATCCCCGTCTAAACATCGAATGCTATTTTAATAATGATGTCCAACTAATTAGGTTGTCATAATTTTTGTTTGACCGTTCGGACAACCAAGACGTTAATTACGGGATAAATACGATTGTTTTAACAACAAGTTAAAAAATAGCCCCCAACGCCCTACAGTTGGCACTTGCTAAAAGTTGTGGACGTCATCATTGCGACTTTCCTGAACTGAACGTTTGTGGCCTGTTTACTGAAAATCGCTTGTGAACTTGGGAAAACACGGAAGTCTGGGGGGGGGGCAGTAGTCGCCCCTTTCCGGTCTCCGTACGTACCAAACTAAGCCCGGTCGGGATAGGGTTAACAGAATGACGATTCCTGGCTGTCATGCGCTTGCGCCAGGACTTGTTTTGCAGTGCGCATCGTACACAATGTACCATGACGATTAGCCATGACATTTTGTCCAATAACTTCACAAAAGACATCTTTTGTTAAACGCGAAAAACGCATTATGTTACACAAACATACAAGCCTCTTCCATTTTGTTTCAACTACCTCATTCCGTGAATTGTCGGAAAACTCAACGGTTAACCCTCGCCACTAAAAAAATAGAGAAATGACTGACTCTCCTTTACTATTTTGGTGGCGAGGGTTAATCGTTGAATTTTCCGACAAATCACGCAAAGAGACGGCTAAAAAATTGGAAGAGGCTTGTAGGTGGTTTGTGTAGCGTAATGCGATTTTCGCGTTGAACAAAAATGTCTTTTGTAAAGTTATTTGACAAAATGGCATGGTTATTCGTCATGGTACATCGTGTACGATGCGCACTACAAAACAATTGGGATCATCTGTGTCTGGAAATTGAACGGTCAATTAAGCTTCTTGGCATCTGTGACTCACATAGTCTAGTGGTTTGGACATGTACATTCAAATGCAACAGTTGTGGGTTCGAATCCAACCCGAAAAACCCTCTTTTTTTCCACTTCCTTTTCTTTTAATTACTCCTGCACTCGGAAAGCCATGACCATCCATTGCTTCTCAAACTTAGGTCTTTTCTAATGTGTTTTTTTTTTTTTTTTTTGAGAAAGAAAATTTCAGACATGTCTGAAAGTTCGCCTAGTTTATCTATAAAGAGTTTAAAACACGCAAAATCAACTTTTCAACCCAAATAGTTTGAATTACCTGATTATAGCGCCCCCAAGGGAGATCCCCGTCTAAACATCGAATGCTATTTTAATAATGATGTCCAACTAATTAGGTTGTCATAATTTTTGTTTGACCGTTCGGACAACCAAGACGTTAATTACGGGATAAATACGATTGTTTTAACAACAAGTTAAAAAATAGCCCCCAACGCCCTACAGTTGGCACTTGCTAAAAGTTGTGGACGTCATCATTGCGACTTTCCTGAACTGAACGTTTGTGGCCTGTTTACTGAAAATCGCTTGTGAACTTGGGAAAACACGGAAGTCTGGGGGGGGGGGGGGGGGGGGGGGGCAGTAGTCGCCCCTTTCCGGTCTCCGTACGTACCAAACTTAGCCCGGTCGGGATAGGGTTAACAGAATGACGATTCCTGGCTGTCATGCGCTTGCGCCAGGACTTGTTTTGCAGTGCGCATCGTACACAATGTACCATGACGATTAGCCATGACATTTTGTCCAATAACTTCACAAAAGACATCTTTTGTTAAACGCGAAAAACGCATTATGTTACACAAACATACAAGCCTCTTCCATTTTGTTTCAACTACCTCATTCCGTGAATTGTCGGAAAACTCAACGGTTAACCCTCGCCACTAAAAAAATAGAGAAATGACTGACTCTCCTTTACTATTTTGGTGGCGAGGGTTAATCGTTGAATTTTCCGACAAATCACGCAAAGAGACGGCTAAAAAATTGGAAGAGGCTTGCAGGTGGTTTGTGTAGCGTAATGCGATTTTCGCGTTGAACAAAAATGTCTTTTGTAAACTTATTTGACAAAATGGCATGGTTATTCCTCATGGTACATCGTGCACGATGCGCACTACAAAACAATTGGGATCATCTGTGTCTGGAAATTGAACGGTCAATTAAGCCTCTTGGCATCTGTGACTCACATAGTCTAGTGGTTTGGACATGTACATTCAAATGCAACAGTTGTGGGTTCGAATCCAACCCGAAAAACCCTCTTTTTTTCCACTTCCTTTTCTTTTAATTACTCCTGCACTCGGAAAGCCATGACCATCCATTGCTTCTCACACTTAGGTCTTTTCTAATGTTTTTTTTTTGTTTTTTTTTGAGAAAGAAAATTTCAGACATGTCTGAAAGTTCGCCTAGTTTATCTATAAAGAGTTTAAAACACGCAAAATCAACTTTTCAACCCAAATAGTTTGAATTACCTGATTATAGCGCCCCCAAGGGAGATC
This sequence comes from Hippasteria phrygiana, assembly GCA_037893225.1. Taxonomy (NCBI): domain Eukaryota; kingdom Metazoa; phylum Echinodermata; class Asteroidea; order Valvatida; family Goniasteridae; genus Hippasteria; species Hippasteria phrygiana. The sequence goes on along the minus strand of JAZGUH010000559.1, from coordinate 767,362 downwards.
GCCGTCTAAACATCGAATGCTATTTTAATAATGATGTCCAACTAATTAGGTTGTCATCATTTTTGTTTGACCGTTCGGACAACCAAGACGTTAATTACGGGATAAATACGATTGTTTTAACAACAAGTTAAAAAATAGCCCCCAACGCCCTACAGTTGGCACTTGCTAAAAGTTGTGGACGTCATCATTGCGACTTTCCTGAACTGAACGTTTGTGGCCTGTTTACTGAAAATCGCTTGTGAACTTGGGAAAACACGGAAGTCTGGGGGGGGGGGGGGGGGGCAGTAGTCGCCCCTTTCCGGTCTCCGTACGTACCAAACTAAGCCCGGTCGGGATAGGGTTAACAGAATGACGATTCCTGGCTGTCATGCGCTTGCGCCAGGACTTGTTTTGCAGTGCGCATCGTACACAATGTACCATGACGATTAGCCATGACATTTTGTCCAATAACTTCACAAAAGACAATTTTTGTTAAACGCGAAAAACGCATTATGTTACACAAACATACAAGCCTCTTCCATTTTGTTTCAACTACCTCATTCCGTGAATTGTCGGAAAACTCAACGGTTAACCCTCGCCACTAAAAAAATAGAGAAATGACTGACTCTCCTTTACTATTTTGGTGGCGAGGGTTAATCGTTGAATTTTCCGACAAATCACGCAAAGAGACGGCTAAAAAATTGGAAGAGGCTTGTAGGTGGTTTGTGTAGCGTAATGCGATTTTCGCGTTGAACAAAAATGTCTTTTGTAAAGTTATTTGACAAAATGGCATGGTTATTCGTCATGGTACATCGTGTACGATGCGCACTACAAAACAATTGGGATCATCTGTGTCTGGAAATTGAACGGTCAATTAAGCCTCTTGGCATCTGTGACTCACATAGTCTAGTGGTTTGGACATGTACATTCAAATGCAACAGTTGTGGGTTCGAATCCAACCCGAAAAACCCTCTTTTTTTCCACTTCCTTTTCTTTTAATTACTCCTGCACTCGGAAAGCCATGACCATCCATTGCTTCTCACACTTAGGTCTTTTCTAATGTTTTTTTTTTGTTTTTTTTTGAGAAAGAAAATTTCAGACACGTCTGAAAGTTCGCCTAGTTTATCTATAAAGAGTTTAAAACACGCAAAATCAACTTTTCAACCCAAATAGTTTGAATTACCTGATTATAGCGCCCCCAAGGGAGATCCCCGTCTAAACATCGAATGCTATTTTAATAATGATGTCCAACTAATTAGGTTGTCATAATTTTTGTTTGACCGTTCGGACAACCAAGACGTTAATTACGGGATAAATACGATTGTTTTAACAACAAGTTAAAAAATAGCCCCCAACGCCCTACAGTTGGCACTTGCTAAAAGTTGTGGACGTCATCATTGCGACTTTCCTGAACTGAACGTTTGTGGCCTGTTTACTGAAAATCGCTTGTGAACTTGGGAAAACACGGAAGTCTGGGGGGGGGGCAGTAGTCGCCCCTTTCCGGTCTCCGTACGTACCAAACTAAGCCCGGTCGGGATAGGGTTAACAGAATGACGATTCCTGGCTGTCATGCGCTTGCGCCAGGACTTGTTTTGCAGTGCGCATCGTACACAATGTACCATGACGATTAGCCATGACATTTTGTCCAATAACTTCACAAAAGACATCTTTTGTTAAACGCGAAAAACGCATTATGTTACACAAACATACAAGCCTCTTCCATTTTGTTTCAACTACCTCATTCCGTGAATTGTCGGAAAACTCAACGGTTAACCCTCGCCACTAAAAAAATAGAGAAATGACTGACTCTCCTTTACTATTTTGGTGGCGAGGGTTAATCGTTGAATTTTCCGACAAATCACGCAAAGAGACGGCTAAAAAATTGGAAGAGGCTTGCAGGTGGTTTGTGTAGCGTAATGCGATTTTCGCGTTGAACAAAAATGTCTTTTGTAAACTTATTTGACAAAATGGCATGGTTATTCCTCATGGTACATCGTGCACGATGCGCACTACAAAACAATTGGGATCATCTGTGTCTGGAAATTGAACGGTCAATTAAGCCTCTTGGCATCTGTGACTCACATAGTCTAGTGGTTTGGACATGTACATTCAAATGCAACAGTTGTGGGTTCGAATCCAACCCGAAAAACCCTCTTTTTTTCCACTTCCTTTTCTTTTAATTACTCCTGCACTCGGAAAGCCATGACCATCCATTGCTTCTCACACTTAGGTCTTTTCTAATGTTTTTTTTTTGTTTTTTTTTTGAGAAAGAAAATTTCAGACATGTCTGAAAGTTCGCCTAGTTTATCTATAAAGAGTTTAAAACACGCAAAATCAACTTTTCAACCCAAATAGTTTGAATTACCTGATTATAGCGCCCCCAAGGGAGATCCCCGTCTAAACATCGAATGCTATTTTAATAATGATGTCCAACTAATTAGGTTGTCATAATTTTTGTTTGACCGTTCGGACAACCAAGACGTTAATTACGGGATAAATACGATTGTTTTAACAACAAGTTAAAAAATAGCCCCCAACGCCCTACAGTTGGCACTTGCTAAAAGTTGTGGACGTCATCATTGCGACTTTCCTGAACTGAACGTTTGTGGCCTGTTTACTGAAAATCGCTTGTGAACTTGGGAAAATACGGAAGTCTGGGGGGGGGGGGGGGGGGCAGTAGTCGCCCCTTTCCGGTCTCCGTACGTACCAAACTAAGCCCGGTCGGGATAGGGTTAACAGAATGACGATTCCTGGCTGTCATGCGCTTGCGCCAGGACTTGTTTTGCAGTGCGCATCGTACACAATGTACCATGACGATTAGCCATGACATTTTGTCCAATAACTTCACAAAAGACATCTTTTGTTAAACGCGAAAAACGCATTATGTTACACAAACATACAAGCCTCTTCCATTTTGTTTCAACTACCTCATTCCGTGAATTGTCGGAAAACTCAACGGTTAACCCTCGCCACTAAAAAAATAGAGAAATGACTGACTCTCCTTTACGATTTTGGTGGCGAGGGTTAATCGTTGAATTTTCCGACAAATCACGCAAAGAGACGGCTAAAAAATTGGAAGAGGCTTGTAGGTGGTTTGTGTAGCGTAATGCGATTTTCGCGTTGAACAAAAATGTCTTTTGTAAAGTTATTTGACAAAATGGCATGGTTATTCGTCATGGTACATCGTGTACGATGCGCACTACAAAACAATTTGGATCATCTGTGTCTGGAAATTGAACGGTCAATTAAGCTTCTTGGCATCTGTGACTCACATAGTCTAGTGGTTTGGACATGTACATTCAAATGCAACAGTTGTGGGTTCGAATCCAACCCGAAAAACCCTCTTTTTTTCCACTTCCTTTTCTTTTAATTACTCCTGCACTCGGAAAGCCATGACCATCCATTGCTTCTCACACTTAGGTCTTTTCTAATGTTTTTTTTTTGTTTTTTTTTGAGAAAGAAAATTTCAGACAATCCCGGCCAAATCTCGTTGGGCCCCCGACCCCCCTGCCCCCGGTCAATGTTGGCTCTCATTGCGCGGAATGCGCTCCGGCTTGATATTACAACATTGAGCGGGGGAGCGGGGGGCGCGGAGGAGGGTATGTTTATCATCACGTGGCCCAAGCATTTTGGCCGGGATTGTCTGAAAGTTCGCCTAGTTTATCTATAAAGAGTTTAAAACACGCAAAATCAACTTTTCAACCCAAATAGTTTGAATTACCTGATTATAGCGCCCCCAAGGGAGATCCCCGTCTAAACATCGAATGCTATTTTAATAATGATGTCCAACTAATTAGGTTGTCATAATTTTTGTTTGACCGTTCGGACAACCAAGACGTTAATTACGGGATAAATACGATTGTTTTAACAACAAGTTAAAAAATAGCCCCCAACGCCCTACAGTTGGCACTTGCTAAAAGTTGTGGACGTCATCATTGCGACTTTCCTGAACTGAACGTTTGTGGCCTGTTTACTGAAAATCGCTTGTGAACTTGGGAAAACACGGAAGTCTGGGGGGGGGGGGGAGGGGGGGGGGGGGCAGTAGTCGCCCCTTTCCGGTCTCCGTACGTACCAAACTAAGCCCGGTCGGGATAGGGTTAACAGAATGACGATTCCTGGCTGTCATGCGCTTGCGCCAGGACTTGTTTTGCAGTGCGCATCGTACACAATGTACCATGACGATTAGCCATGACATTTTGTCCAATAACTTCACAAAAGACATCTTTTGTTAAACGCGAAAAACGCATTATGTTACACAAACATACAAGCCTCTTCCATTTTGTTTCAACTACCTCATTCCGTGAATTGTCGGAAAACTCAACGGTTAACCCTCGCCACTAAAAAAATAGAGAAATGACTGACTCTCCTTTACTATTTTGGTGGCGAGGGTTAATCGTTGAATTTTCCGACAAATCACGCAAAGAGACGGCTAAAAAATTGGAAGAGGCTTGTAGGTGGTTTGTGTAGCGTAATGCGATTTTCGCGTTGAACAAAAATGTCTTTTGTAAAGTTATTTGACAAAATGGCATGGTTATTCGTCATGGTACATCGTGTACGATGCGCACTACAAAACAATTGGGATCATCTGTGTCTGGAAATTGAACGGTCAATTAAGCCTCTTGGCATCTGTGACTCACATAGTCTAGTGGTTTGGACATGTACATTCAAATGCAACAGTTGTGGGTTCGAATCCAACCCGAAAAACCCTCTTTTTTTCCACTTCCTTTTCTTTTAATTACTCCTGCACTCGGAAAGCCATGACCATCCATTGCTTCTCACACTTAGGTCTTTTCTAATGTTTTTTTTTTGTTTTTTTTTGAGAAAGAAAATTTCAGACATGTCTGAAAGTTCGCCTAGTTTATCTATAAAGAGTTTAAAACACGCAAAATCAACTTTTCAACCCAAATAGTTTGAATTACCTGATTATAGCGCCCCCAAGGGAGATCGCCGTCTAAACATCGAATGCTATTTTAATAATGATGTCCAACTAATTAGGTTGTCATCATTTTTGTTTGACCGTTCGGACAACCAAGACGTTAATTACGGGATAAATACGATTGTTTTAACAACAAGTTAAAAAATAGCCCCCAACGCCCTACAGTTGGCACTTGCTAAAAGTTGTGGACGTCATCATTGCGACTTTCCTGAACTGAACGTTTGTGGCCTGTTTACTGAAAATCGCTTGTGAACTTGGGAAAACACGGAAGTCTGGGGGGGGGGGGGGGGGGGGGGGCAGTAGTCGCCCCTTTCCGGTCTCCGTACGTACCAAACTAAGCCCGGTCGGGATAGGGTTAACAGAATGACGATTCCTGGCTGTCATGCGCTTGCGCCAGGACTTGTTTTGCAGTGCGCATCGTACACAATGTACCATGACGATTAGCCATGACATTTTGTCCAATAACTTCACAAAAGACAATTTTTGTTAAACGCGAAAAACGCATTATGTTACACAAACATACAAGCCTCTTCCATTTTGTTTCAACTACCTCATTCCGTGAATTGTCGGAAAACTCAACGGTTAACCCTCGCCACTAAAAAAATAGAGAAATGACTGACTCTCCTTTACTATTTTGGTGGCGAGGGTTAATCGTTGAATTTTCCGACAAATCACGCAAAGAGACGGCTAAAAAATTGGAAGAGGCTTGTAGGTGGTTTGTGTAGCGTAATGCGATTTTCGCGTTGAACAAAAATGTCTTTTGTAAAGTTATTTGACAAAATGGCATGGTTATTCGTCATGGTACATCGTGTACGATGCGCACTACAAAACAATTGGGATCATCTGTGTCTGGAAATTGAACGGTCAATTAAGCCTCTTGGCATCTGTGACTCACATAGTCTAGTGGTTTGGACATGTACATTCAAATGCAACAGTTGTGGGTTCGAATCCAACCCGAAAAACCCTCTTTTTTTCCACTTCCTTTTCTTTTAATTACTCCTGCACTCGGAAAGCCATGACCATCCATTGCTTCTCACACTTAGGTCTTTTCTAATGTTTTTTTTTTGTTTTTTTTTGAGAAAGAAAATTTCAGACACGTCTGAAAGTTCGCCTAGTTTATCTATAAAGAGTTTAAAACACGCAAAATCAACTTTTCAACCCAAATAGTTTGAATTACCTGATTATAGCGCCCCCAAGGGAGATCCCCGTCTAAACATCGAATGCTATTTTAATAATGATGTCCAACTAATTAGGTTGTCATAATTTTTGTTTGACCGTTCGGACAACCAAGACGTTAATTACGGGATAAATACGATTGTTTTAACAACAAGTTAAAAAATAGCCCCCAACGCCCTACAGTTGGCACTTGCTAAAAGTTGTGGACGTCATCATTGCGACTTTCCTGAACTGAACGTTTGTGGCCTGTTTACTGAAAATCGCTTGTGAACTTGGGAAAACACGGAAGTCTGGGGGGGGGGCAGTAGTCGCCCCTTTCCGGTCTCCGTACGTACCAAACTAAGCCCGGTCGGGATAGGGTTAACAGAATGACGATTCCTGGCTGTCATGCGCTTGCGCCAGGACTTGTTTTGCAGTGCGCATCGTACACAATGTACCATGACGATTAGCCATGACATTTTGTCCAATAACTTCACAAAAGACATCTTTTGTTAAACGCGAAAAACGCATTATGTTACACAAACATACAAGCCTCTTCCATTTTGTTTCAACTACCTCATTCCGTGAATTGTCGGAAAACTCAACGGTTAACCCTCGCCACTAAAAAAATAGAGAAATGACTGACTCTCCTTTACTATTTTGGTGGCGAGGGTTAATCGTTGAATTTTCCGACAAATCACGCAAAGAGACGGCTAAAAAATTGGAAGAGGCTTGCAGGTGGTTTGTGTAGCGTAATGCGATTTTCGCGTTGAACAAAAATGTCTTTTGTAAACTTATTTGACAAAATGGCATGGTTATTCCTCATGGTACATCGTGCACGATGCGCACTACAAAACAATTGGGATCATCTGTGTCTGGAAATTGAACGGTCAATTAAGCCTCTTGGCATCTGTGACTCACATAGTCTAGTGGTTTGGACATGTACATTCAAATGCAACAGTTGTGGGTTCGAATCCAACCCGAAAAACCCTCTTTTTTTCCACTTCCTTTTCTTTTAATTACTCCTGCACTCGGAAAGCCATGACCATCCATTGCTTCTCACACTTAGGTCTTTTCTAATGTTTTTTTTTTGTTTTTTTTTTGAGAAAGAAAATTTCAGACATGTCTGAAAGTTCGCCTAGTTTATCTATAAAGAGTTTAAAACACGCAAAATCAACTTTTCAACCCAAATAGTTTGAATTACCTGATTATAGCGCCCCCAAGGGAGATCCCCGTCTAAACATCGAATGCTATTTTAATAATGATGTCCAACTAATTAGGTTGTCATAATTTTTGTTTGACCGTTCGGACAACCAAGACGTTAATTACGGGATAAATACGATTGTTTTAACAACAAGTTAAAAAATAGCCCCCAACGCCCTACAGTTGGCACTTGCTAAAAGTTCTGGACGTCATCATTGCGACTTTCCTGAACTGAACGTTTGTGGCCTGTTTACTGAAAATCGCTTGTGAACTTGGGAAAATACGGAAGTCTGGGGGGGGGGGGGGGGCAGTAGTCGCCCCTTTCCGGTCTCCGTACGTACCAAACTAAGCCCGGTCGGGATAGGGTTAACAGAATGACGATTCCTGGCTGTCATGCGCTTGCGCCAGGACTTGTTTTGCAGTGCGCATCGTACACAATGTACCATGACGATTAGCCATGACATTTTGTCCAATAACTTCACAAAAGACATCTTTTGTTAAACGCGAAAAACGCATTATGTTACACAAACATACAAGCCTCTTCCATTTTGTTTCAACTACCTCATTCCGTGAATTGTCGGAAAACTCAACGGTTAACCCTCGCCACTAAAAAAATAGAGAAATGACTGACTCTCCTTTACTATTTTGGTGGCGAGGGTTAATCGTTGAATTTTCCGACAAATCACGCAAAGAGACGGCTAAAAAATTGGAAGAGGCTTGTAGGTGGTTTGTGTAGCGTAATGCGATTTTCGCGTTGAACAAAAATGTCTTTTGTAAAGTTATTTGACAAAATGGCATGGTTATTCGTCATGGTACATCGTGTACGATGCGCACTACAAAACAATTTGGATCATCTGTGTCTGGAAATTGAACGGTCAATTAAGCTTCTTGGCATCTGTGACTCACATAGTCTAGTGGTTTGGACATGTACATTCAAATGCAACAGTTGTGGGTTCGAATCCAACCCGAAAAACCCTCTTTTTTTCCACTTCCTTTTCTTTTAATTACTCCTGCACTCGGAAAGCCATGACCATCCATTGCTTCTCACACTTAGGTCTTTTCTAATGTTTTTTTTTTGTTTTTTTTTGAGAAAGAAAATTTCAGACAATCCCGGCCAAATCTCGTTGGGCCCCCGACCCCCCTGCCCCCGGTCAATGTTGGCTCTCATTGCGCGGAATGCGCTCCGGCTTGATATTACAACATTGAGCGGGGGAGCGGGGGGCGCGGAGGAGGGTATGTTTATCATCACGTGGCCCAAGCATTTTGGCCGGGATTGTCTGAAAGTTCGCCTAGTTTATCTATAAAGAGTTTAAAACACGCAAAATCAACTTTTCAACCCAAATAGTTTGAATTACCTGATTATAGCGCCCCCAAGGGAGATCCCCGTCTAAACATCGAATGCTATTTTAATAATGATGTCCAACTAATTAGGTTGTCATAATTTTTGTTTGACCGTTCGGACAACCAAGACGTTAATTACGGGATAAATACGATTGTTTTAACAACAAGTTAAAAAATAGCCCCCAACGCCCTACAGTTGGCACTTGCTAAAAGTTGTGGACGTCATCATTGCGACTTTCCTGAACTGAACGTTTGTGGCCTGTTTACTGAAAATCGCTTGTGAACTTGGGAAAACACGGAAGTCTGGGGGGGGGGAGGGGGGGGGGGGGCAGTAGTCGCCCCTTTCCGGTCTCCGTACGTACCAAACTAAGCCCGGTCGGGATAGGGTTAACAGAATGACGATTCCTGGCTGTCATGCGCTTGCGCCAGGACTTGTTTTGCAGTGCGCATCGTACACAATGTACCATGACGATTAGCCATGACATTTTGTCCAATAACTTCACAAAAGACATCTTTTGTTAAACGCGAAAAACGCATTATGTTACACAAACATACAAGCCTCTTCCATTTTGTTTCAACTACCTCATTCCGTGAATTGTCGGAAAACTCAACGGTTAACCCTCGCCACTAAAAAAATAGAGAAATGACTGACTCTCCTTTACTATTTTGGTGGCGAGGGTTAATCGTTGAATTTTCCGACAAATCACGCAAAGAGACGGCTAAAAAATTGGAAGAGGCTTGTAGGTGGTTTGTGTAGCGTAATGCGATTTTCGCGTTGAACAAAAATGTCTTTTGTAAAGTTATTTGACAAAATGGCATGGTTATTCGTCATGGTACATCGTGTACGATGCGCACTACAAAACAATTGGGATCATCTGTGTCTGGAAATTGAACGGTCAATTAAGCCTCTTGGCATCTGTGACTCACATAGTCTAGTGGTTTGGACATGTACATTCAAATACAACAGTTGTGGGTTCGAATCCAACCCGAAAAACCCTCTTTTTTTCCACTTCCTTTTCTTTTAATTACTCCTGCACTCGGAAAGCCATGACCATCCATTGCTTCTCACACTTAGGTCTTTTCTAATGTTTTTTTTTTGTTTTTTTTTGAGAAAGAAAATTTCAGACACGTCTGAAAGTTCGCCTAGTTTATCTATAAAGAGTTTAAAACACGCAAAATCAACTTTTCAACCCAAATAGTTTGAATTACCTGATTATAGCGCCCCCAAGGGAGATCCCCGTCTAAACATCGAATGCTATTTTAATAATGATGTCCAACTAATTAGGTTGTCATAATTTTTGTTTGACCGTTCGGACAACCAAGACGTTAATTACGGGATAAATACGATTGTTTTAACAACAAGTTAAAAAATAGCCCCCAACGCCCTACAGTTGGCACTTGCTAAAAGTTGTGGACGTCATCATTGCGACTTTCCTGAACTGAACGTTTGTGGCCTGTTTACTGAAAATCGCTTGTGAACTTGGGAAAACACGGAAGTCTGGGGGGGGGGCAGTAGTCGCCCCTTTCCGGTCTCCGTACGTACCAAACTAAGCCCGGTCGGGATAGGGTTAACAGAATGACGATTCCTGGCTGTCATGCGCTTGCGCCAGGACTTGTTTTGCAGTGCGCATCGTACACAATGTACCATGACGATTAGCCATGACATTTTGTCCAATAACTTCACAAAAGACATCTTTTGTTAAACGCGAAAAACGCATTATGTTACACAAACATACAAGCCTCTTCCATTTTGTTTCAACTACCTCATTCCGTGAATTGTCGGAAAACTCAACGGTTAACCCTCGCCACTAAAAAAATAGAGAAATGACTGACTCTCCTTTACTATTTTGGTGGCGAGGGTTAATCGTTGAATTTTCCGACAAATCACGCAAAGAGACGGCTAAAAAATTGGAAGAGGCTTGTAGGTGGTTTGTGTAGCGTAATGCGATTTTCGCGTTGAACAAAAATGTCTTTTGTAAAGTTATTTGACAAAATGGCATGGTTATTCGTCATGGTACATCGTGTACGATGCGCACTACAAAACAATTGGGATCATCTGTGTCTGGAAATTGAACGGTCAATTAAGCTTCTTGGCATCTGTGACTCACATAGTCTAGTGGTTTGGACATGTACATTCAAATGCAACAGTTGTGGGTTCGAATCCAACCCGAAAAACCCTCTTTTTTTCCACTTCCTTTTCTTTTAATTACTCCTGCACTCGGAAAGCCATGACCATCCATTGCTTCTCAAACTTAGGTCTTTTCTAATGTGTTTTTTTTTTTTTTTTTTGAGAAAGAAAATTTCAGACAATCCCGGCCAAATCTCGTTGGGCCCCCGACCCCCCTGCCCCCGGTCAATGTTGGCTCTCATTGCGCGGAATGCGCTCCGGCTTGATATTACAACATTGAGCGGGGGAGCGGGGGGCGCGGAGGAGGGTATGTTTATCATCACGTGGCCCAAGCATTTTGGCCGGGATTGTCTGAAAGTTCGCCTAGTTTATCTATAAAGAGTTTAAAACACGCAAAATCAACTTTTCAACCCAAATAGTTTGAATTACCTGATTATAGCGCCCCCAAGGGAGATCCCCGTCTAAACATCGAATGCTATTTTAATAATGATGTCCAACTAATTAGGTTGTCATAATTTTTGTTTGACCGTTCGGACAACCAAGACGTTAATTACGGGATAAATACGATTGTTTTAACAACAAGTTAAAAAATAGCCCCCAACGCCCTACAGTTGGCACTTGCTAAAAGTTGTGGACGTCATCATTGCGACTTTCCTGAACTGAACGTTTGTGGCCTGTTTACTGAAAATCGCTTGTGAACTTGGGAAAACACGGAAGTCTGGGGGGGGGGGGAGGGGGGGGGGGCAGTAGTCGCCCCTTTCCGGTCTCCGTACGTACCAAACTAAGCCCGGTCGGGATAGGGTTAACAGAATGACGATTCCTGGCTGTCATGCGCTTGCGCCAGGACTTGTTTTGCAGTGCGCATCGTACACAATGTACCATGACGATTAGCCATGACATTTTGTCCAATAACTTCACAAAAGACATCTTTTGTTAAACGCGAAAAACGCATTATGTTACACAAACATACAAGCCTCTTCCATTTTGTTTCAACTACCTCATTCCGTGAATTGTCGGAAAACTCAACGGTTAACCCTCGCCACTAAAAAAATAGAGAAATGACTGACTCTCCTTTACTATTTTGGTGGCGAGGGTTAATCGTTGAATTTTCCGACAAATCACGCAAAGAGACGGCTAAAAAATTGGAAGAGGCTTGTAGGTGGTTTGTGTAGCGTAATGCGATTTTCGCGTTGAACAAAAATGTCTTTTGTAAAGTTATTTGACAAAATGGCATGGTTATTCGTCATGGTACATCGTGTACGATGCGCACTACAAAACAATTGGGATCATCTGTGTCTGGAAATTGAACGGTCAATTAAGCCTCTTGGCATCTGTGACTCACATAGTCTAGTGGTTTGGACATGTACATTCAAATACAACAGTTGTGGGTTCGAATCCAACCCGAAAAACCCTCTTTTTTTCCACTTCCTTTTCTTTTAATTACTCCTGCACTCGGAAAGCCATGACCATCCATTGCTTCTCACACTTAGGTCTTTTCTAATGTTTTTTTTTTGTTTTTTTTTGAGAAAGAAAATTTCAGACACGTCTGAAAGTTCGCCTAGTTTATCTATAAAGAGTTTAAAACACGCAAAATCAACTTTTCAACCCAAATAGTTTGAATTACCTGATTATAGCGCCCCCAAGGGAGATCCCCGTCTAAACATCGAATGCTATTTTAATAATGATGTCCAACTAATTAGGTTGTCATAATTTTTGTTTGACCGTTCGGACAACCAAGACGTTAATTACGGGATAAATACGATTGTTTTAACAACAAGTTAAAAAATAGCCCCCAACGCCCTACAGTTGGCACTTGCTAAAAGTTGTGGACGTCATCATTGCGACTTTCCTGAACTGAACGTTTGTGGCCTGTTTACTGAAAATCGCTTGTGAACTTGGGAAAACACGGAAGTCTGGGGGGGGGGGGCAGTAGTCGCCCCTTTCCGGTCTCCGTACGTACCAAACTAAGCCCGGTCGGGATAGGGTTAACAGAATGACGATTCCTGGCTGTCATGCGCTTGCGCCAGGACTTGTTTTGCAGTGCGCATCGTACACAATGTACCATGACGATTAGCCATGACATTTTGTCCAATAACTTCACAAAAGACATCTTTTGTTAAACGCGAAAAACGCATTATGTTACACAAACATACAAGCCTCTTCCATTTTGTTTCAACTACCTCATTCCGTGAATTGTCGGAAAACTCAACGGTTAACCCTCGCCACTAAAAAAATAGAGAAATGACTGACTCTCCTTTACTATTTTGGTGGCGAGGGTTAATCGTTGAATTTTCCGACAAATCACGCAAAGAGACGGCTAAAAAATTGGAAGAGGCTTGTAGGTGGTTTGTGTAGCGTAATGCGATTTTCGCGTTGAACAAAAATGTCTTTTGTAAAGTTATTTGACAAAATGGCATGGTTATTCGTCATGGTACATCGTGTACGATGCGCACTACAAAACAATTGGGATCATCTGTGTCTGGAAATTGAACGGTCAATTAAGCTTCTTGGCATCTGTGACTCACATAGTCTAGTGGTTTGGACATGTACATTCAAATGCAACAGTTGTGGGTTCGAATCCAACCCGAAAAACCCTCTTTTTTTCCACTTCCTTTTCTTTTAATTACTCCTGCACTCGGAAAGCCATGACCATCCATTGCTTCTCAAACTTAGGTCTTTTCTAATGTGTTTTTTTTTTTTTTTTTTGAGAAAGAAAATTTCAGACAATCCCGGCCAAATCTCGTTGGGCCCCCGACCCCCCTGCCCCCGTCAATGTTGGCTCTCATTGCGCGGAATGCGCTCCGGCTTGATATTACAACATTGAGCGGGGGAGCGGGGGGCGCGGAGGAGGGTATGTTTATCATCACGTGGCCCAAGCATTTTGGCCGGGATTGTAGTGTGTATACAATGTACATGCGTCATTTACGGGTCCAGACTATCGAGTCGATCCATGAATGTCGGTGCCTTGATCTACGTCACGAACAGCGCCCTCAATTCGAGTTTTAACAAATTCCAAAAGGGGGGGGGGTAAAACTTCACTTAAACCAGTTTGGCTTTTAATTCAAATTTATAATAATAATAATAATAAAAATTACATTTATATAGCGCTTTCTACGGATGTTTCAAAGCGCTCTCAATTATGCAAACAAATATGTTTTCAACTGAGCCTTGAATGAGTTTATCGAGGGTGCGTCTTGGATGTGCGAGGGGAGCCGGTTCCAGAGTGCAGGGGCAGCCACTGCAAATGCCCGCTGACCATATCGAGTGTTGGTACGCGGGCCCTGGGAAAGTTGAAGGTGTAAATTGGAGTGGGATCGCAAGTTAACGGACGAAGTTGAAACCTTTAGACAAATGAGGTTACTGAGGTATACAGGGGCGAGTCCATTTCTGGATTTATAAGTGAGAAGAAGAATTTTGAATAGAATTCGCTGGGGGATAGGGAGCCAGTGCAAAGAACGCAGTATGGGTGTGATATGCTCATACATATAAATGAATTTATTTATGGAATAAAATGTGATCCGGCCAGTTTGATAAGCATGGTTCCTTTAAGAAACTTTAAGGTTCAAAAACTTTAAAATTATTATAAAATCGTATGAGGACGTCATCGTGACGTCACCTCAATTTTCATCTATAACACGTGCTGGCCTACCAATATACCAGATTTAAACGCAATCGGACTTACGGTTCTCTGATATGGGCCCTTGAAAAATGCACATTTAAGATGACGTCACGTGACACGTGATGACGTTATCATGACGTCACTCGTCGGCATACAATTTTAGCTTTAGGTCTATGTTTGTGTTAAGTTTGATTATTATATCTGAGGTTGTTTAGTGACCAATGTGCAGCTTTTATCTAATTTTAATGACGGTGCATTCTCGCTTAACCTCAACATTTTAGAAAGGGTTAACATTACCATAATGGGAAAAAAGACAAACATTACGTTTAAAAGTATGTAGTTTGAAGAGCTTCCCCTCGTTCAAAAGAAAAATCCTACGTCCACCATCAGTTGCACAGGCAGGATTTCACGGGGTGGAGGTGGGACTTTTTTCATTGTTTCTTTCTTTCAAAATGTTCCAAAAAGGTTGCCCGAAAATTGCCCCCATGAAAATATAATTTAGAAAAGCGGGTGGAGGTCCTGAGTCGCCATTTTCTGATGTTGGTTTTTATGCTACATGGATATGCCACATACATATCATCACTGACCCGTGCGACAGAAAAGAGAAAGAAAAAAAGCGAACATGGGGGAGGCTTAATGTGTTAAGCCCCCGACCACCCTCTCCCCCACCCCCAGCACTTTGAGCGCGCCACTGCACATTGCTGCAGGTGCGGCCTTCTCGGGAAAAAAAAACAGTCCTAGACATCAACTGAAAAAAGGCCGTTAAATTTTCATTTTCAATTTCCATTTCTTCATTTGAAAATTAAAAATTGTAAATATAATTTCGACTTTTCAATTGAAATTGGTTTTTACTTTTGTCTTTGTAGGGTTCATTGATATTGGCCTCGACGTACACGGACCAGACACATCTTGAGACATTTTATTTCATTTGTCGAAAGGCCTTCTATACTTACATTTATTTCGAGGGAACGAAATAATATTTCGAGGAAACGAAATGATTTCGAGGGAACGAAATAATATTTCGAGGGAACAAAATAATATTTTGAGGGAACGAAATATAAAAAATGTCATCATGCCTGTCCCTTTAGGGGCTCCGTAGTACGGAGATACGACGATCCAATTTGCGCTCCTTTTCGACCTTTCGGGATTCTTCGAGAGCATGCAATGGCGGTTCGTGTTTCGCAAGAAGAAAGACGAAATGCAGGTTACCTAGTGCACGGAAATAACTGGGGATTCGTGACAGCTTATGTTGTTGAAAATGCCAACTAGGAATTGGGTGCCATCCAGCAAATATATCTGGAGAGAACACCAGCGCAACAGAGAAGGGTTTAATAGAGATCATGTCATCTTGCGGGACATTGCCGGTTATTTGTTTTTACTTAAATAATTTTACTTAAATACTTAAATACTTAAATAAAGTACATTTCTAATCGTTGCGTTTAAAGCATCTCGGCGACGGTTCTATTTCAATTTCCTGACAATGACTGAAACAAAAGGATGCGTATCCACCCCCCCCCCCCCCACATAACTCCGCCCTAATAGTAATACATAGGGCCCTAAGGTCTCACCATTCCAGGGTGCACCATTCCAGTGCATCTACATCCCCCAATTGTGGCCATTTCCAATGTATGAGTCACAAAGCTACAAAGAATATATTTTAGCACATTTCATTCAGTCAGTAAATCAATATTATTTCATATTGGACGTCTAATCGGTGTTTGAGGTGATTCAAATTATAAAAAGCTTTTCCGTGAAATGTTATGTGTGCAGTGCAGGCAGGGGTATGTTGTAACCTTCTGGAACTGGAGGTGCTTGAGGGTTCACCGGTGGATCACCACGCGCGGTATACCTCATATCCCTCAATTGCTAGCGATTGAGAGATATGAGGTATGCCGCGCGTGGTGATCCACCGGTGAACCCTCAAGCACCTCCAGTTCCAGAAGGTTACAACATACCCCTTAATTCCACGAGGCTACCCTGGGAGTCTGCCATTGCATGAGATTGTCAGACAGAGTTATAAGGGTCATCTAAATTACGTGACAAACTACCGGCCAGTTTTCTCTGAAGAGCTGAGTTCGGGGATTGGTTTTTTAATAGGGAAGACAAATAATTTCGGGCATTTAAAATGAGACAAAATTGTTGGGAATGGCATTCTATACCTTTGACAGATTTTCAGCTTTTTGTAACCGATAATCTGACTTTAATTTGAATTAGTTAGGCTGACACGGTTTCCGTACACCGTTTCATTCGGGGCGCCTTTAGGCTTTAGGTTGGAGGCAGTGGCGCCGGGGGGGGGGGGGCATGGGGACATGGGGGAACGTCCCCCCCCCCCCACCCCCCAAATTCCCGGTTCCCCCACCACCCCCAAAAAATAATATCAAATTTTCCTTCCCCAACCATAAAGGGATATTATAAGGCCATTAATTAACTACTCTCTTAATGTAAAAGAGTGAAAAACTCACTCTCAAAAAGAGTGAATCCCTTCTCAAACCACTCGAAAAGAGTGAATCTTTTATAAAAACCACTCGAAAAGAGTGAAAACCACTCGAAACCACTTTGAGAAGGGATTCACTCTTTTTGAGAGTGAGTTTTTCACTCTTTTACATTAAGAGAGTACAAATTAACGGAAATGAATAAAGTGGGAACAAGACAAAGAGGAAGTAACTTATTATACCTTACTGATACTATTGCCGTAGTGTGTACAAATAGGGAGATTGCAAAACTATTACGGACGGATACGCAGGTTACGTACCCGATAAGGTATCGCAATGTGCATGCTGATTGGATGGCGCTTACTGGGCTCTAACAAAGGGTTTCTATGATGGGAGTGTGTGTGTGTGTGTGTGAGTTTGTATATGCCGGCAATGGTGGACCTAGGACAAAAGAATTCGGGCGTAGACAAAGGGGTCCACGTTTGACCTAACGTCCACGATTGAAAATCGTGTACAAAACCAATGGGAGGCCTTCCGAAAAAGTTAGAGTATAAACAAAAGAGGAACAATGGGAGGTCCACGATTGCACCCGTTTACATGACTGTGTGCGTGTGTGGGTGTGTCTTACTTGTTTAACACCCTTTCCATTCCACAGCATTACAGACAACGTCCTCCGACAATTGACCACTGCTGTTGACTGCATTTGTTGCAAAATGGACATGCTGCGAAAAGTTGCTGCTGTTTGTACGGCCGAATAACTCATTCTCAAGAGGTGGTGAAGGCGGTCTAGGAGCTGGTAAATTGTCCGGTGGATCTTCTACTTGTTCTTCCGGTGGTGGGGCGGGATTTAGTTCGTCGTCCAGGGGTGGGGCAGCATTTGGTGCCTCATCAACACGTCGCCACGGTGCTACTGGCCTCCCCGCGTGTCGCATCTCCTGGGCCCTTTCTTCAACTGCGCTAAAATTGTAATGCAGAATATTATTAATATCCAAAACTGCAGTGGCAACTTCCCAGACGAATTTTTGTGTCCCGTATGAGGCTAGAAAACTTACTCTTGTAATTCACGTGTAGCAAAATCACGTATTCGTCGACGAAGGGCTGCGTCTCTTCTCCCAGCATATATGTGCTGCAAGTGCTGTGGTATATGCTCCCTAACATAAGCCAACAAGCGGACATAGTTATTTCTGTGTACCAGCCATCCTCTACGAATTACTCTCTTCTCTTGGTCACTCATTACAAAGCGACCCCTTGCAACTGCTCTGTCTGCCATCGTGGCGATACAGTCAACGTTTACTGTACTTGGCGATACTAAATCACATCTGGCTTGTAAAAGATTAAAAGGAATAGACGCGGTGAAAACCATCTCCAGTGATAACAATGATGAAGTTATCCTTCCATACACTATCACAAGAGTATTATTATGGAAATTTCCAGGTGGCTAGCGAGAGTTGGGGACCTCTCCATCTTTATTTCTTCCGTCAGTAATTACGTGTGCCTCTCATTATTATGGAAATTGCCAAGCGCTCCTACTTGTGAAAAGCGGGACCATCACTGATCAATTGCATACTCGGATACGCTACCGATAGCCAATAATTATTCATTCCAGTGATTTTGGGAGGATACGTAGTTCTGTAGGTCATTTACGTATCCGTCCGTAATAGTTTTGCAATCTCCCTAATAATACGATAACCTACTAAACACTACAAACTTAATGATGTCGTACTTTAGCTTTATATCCCGCTTATCTCACCATAATAAAGTCATGGTTTCCTGTGAAAAATTTCAATATTTTAATACGAAAGGAGATAATGAGAATCTTCGCTTATGTTTGCAATTAATCAAAATTCTATTGTGGAATTGTTGGAATAAAACATATTATGGTCAAGAAAGTGCATTTTGGAACTAAACACTGCAATTAACCTGACTTTTGTGAACACAAATTTCCTCATTCCTGATTAGCCGTGCAATTGCTACTTACGTAATGAGCGGCATTTACGGCTTTGCCCGTAAAATGCAACGCGCAGTCCATTTACGGTTACTCACAGTGAATATTTACATGCTTTTCACCGTAAACAAAATACGCGAATTTTTTACCATGTATAGGCTGACACTGTTTCTGTACCGTTTCATTCGGGGCGCCTTTATGTTTGAGGTCAGCGGTTGATCTTTTAATTTGTTTAATAAATTGAATTTTCGGACATACAGAATTGTACAAAATCGTTAGGAAACGGCATTCCGCCACTTTCAGACTGATTTTCAGCCTTTTTGTTTCAAAATCGGAATTGAGTCTGTAATTTTAGTTAGGTTGGCTGTGTTTGGCACGATTTAGTAGAGGCGCGTTTTGGGTTTAGAGGTCAATATTTGTTTTCATACTACTGGGGATAATATTTTTGAAATTTCCAACATCCACAAAATGTACAGAATCGTTGGGAAAATGTACTCCGTCCATTGCAAGTGGTCGTTCTTAAGTATTCTGGCCGTTAAGAACAGCGCCCCGTTCGCCCATGCATAACCGGCGTGCGTAAGCCTAAAAAGATACTGACAATTTGGGAGACCGCCAACATATGGCAAGATAGCTCAGTTGGTAGAGCACCGGTACGGTTCGAATCCCGCTTCTGTCAGTTTTCTTTGTTCACTTTGAAAATGTATTCAAATTTACCCAGTCAGTTTCCCTTGTGGATTGTTTGACGAATTATAAGTTAAAAGTCTTATCCTCATTGAGTGATCCCCACAATGTCGCTTCCCAGGTTGTATCGTAAAATTGGGTGTGATCCCTGGCTATACGGCATTCTGGGTTTATGACTTCTGACTAGCGCCCACCCGAACAAAGATACTGACAATTTGGGAGACCGCCAACATAGGGCAAGATAGCTCAGTTGGTAAAGCGCCGGTACGGTATTCCGGTGGTCGCAGGTTCGAATCCCGCTCCTGCCAGTTTTCTTTGTTCACTTTGAAAAAATATATAAGTTTTTTGTTATACATGTACTTAACTATTTTACCTAATAGATTTGTTGCTTTTCTAAAATATTAATTTGACACCATCGGACGAAAGTATACCAGCATTTTGTCAGGAAGCTATTTGAAAGAGAGACAGGCGACCGAAGTTTGAAGATTGACATCTATATTTTCTAATTACATTGTCTATCGGCCACCATATGGGCGAAAGCGTCTTGCCGTGAAAATTGCCTGCCGTGAAAATTGCCTGCCGTGAAAATTCGGCCAGCCTAAAAATTCAGGCCCAAAATGTAGGGACAGAATCAGTTATAGGTGCAAAGTACCGGGTACGTGCACGCGTTACCAAGCAAATTCCCCATCACTTTTGCCAAAACGTGTACACGTCGTACATAGGCCTATACACGCACGAGTTACAAAATCTCAGCTTTTCTTGACATGAGTTTATTGAACGTGAATGACTTCTCTTCTGATTGTACCCCACAAAAGGCGCTTTTATAGCGCCCTCATTCGTTCAACTATATTGTAAACGACCGAGCAGCTTTCTGGACTATCAGACCAGAGCGGCCTGTACAGACTTTGTTGTAAATGGAAGTATTGGAGTTGAGTCCTACAATCCGAGTACCAAGTTCTCCGACTACATTTAGAGCCGAGTACGGGCCGAGTCCGAGTACATTGATGATCGAGCCCTAGGCCAAACATTCGAGTTTGAGTTTTCCAGGGTCCGAGTACTGGCCGAGTACGAGTACATAAACAGTCGAGTATGGGCCGAGTACGAGTAAACTAAGAAACACAAATACCAAGTGTAGTTTCCAAGATTCTCTTACATGCTAATTTTGACCGTTGCCAATTTAACCCTTGTTCTTTTTTTACATTTTATGTAGTTTGCATAATATCAGCATATTTGCATACGAAGCGTGCTGTCGCAAAGGACTATGGGGCGATTTACTCACGTGGAAGACACACCCTAGTAAAAACCGAGTTTTTTGCATGTAGGCCTACACGGTCTGAAACAGTCTTTTACCTAACGGTCTAAACTAACGATCTAAGCTGAAACTATCGCTCTAACGATCCATCTAATATGATGATTGAAGAGCTGTTGTGTTATTAAATGAAGAAGTTGTTATCGTTCTCATAAAATCTGGCGTGAAACTGACTATTGAAATTGTGGATCGACGAAACTGAATCCCACCCAGTGAACATCGTGAATAAGCCGGATTGGGTGACGCGATATCGACTGTCATGACTGTGAAAACTGTGAGATAATTACACCAGATCGTTTGAGTAGGAAGACGTGAAGTGGAACTAGGGTTTGAATAATTGTGAACTGTGAACATTATACCAAGTTATGTTAACTTCTGAACATTATCATAATTACATTCAATATCAAGGTATAAACACCAACAATTCAGGATTATTTCATTTTATTATATAATTATTTACTTTTTGCACGAGATGATGAACCTACTCAAATATGATACATCACATGTGATTGAGCCAGATATGTCTCCTTTTGGGAATTTACCCAACAACCCAAGAACTGTTTATGTATGTGTATTTTCGAGTATCAAGGTGCAGTGTCAAAAAATAAAATAATCGATTGTATTCCGAGTCCAGGTACGAGTCCGAGTACAAAAAGCCGAGTACATGTACGTGCGAAGTCCAATTTTTTGTTCGAGTACTGAAAATCGAGTTTGGGCCGAGTACTTAGTGGTTCTCGAGTTGTGCTTGAGTACGAGTACGAGTATAGGGCAATCAGGTACATTTAGTTAAATGTTTAATTCTGACAACCACATGGGGTTTTGGCTGCTAACCCGATTTTATTAAGCAAGGTTTTTTGTGCTTAAGCAATTTTTTTTGCATAAGCAGCTCTATGAAATTGGCCCCCTGTTGTTTAGTTCTTCTTCCTTCGATAGTCATGCAAAGTCATATTAAAATTTCATTTTCAGAGTGAACAAAGAAAACTGGCAGGAGCGGGATTCAAACCTGCGGATTTAGCAGGGTTAGGCGGTATATCGCGGGACGACAGCCGCATGGCGCAACATCGCCGCAAGGGGGCGCATCTGATCCCGCTCAGCCAAAGCCGTACACAGAGTTGTAGAGGTCGCAGGTTCGAATCCCGCTCCTGTCAGTTTTCTTTGTTTATTTGGAAAAAAGCTTCTCATTATGGTTGCACACCAGCAAATCAACTTCCATAGACCCCAATGATAAATACACCAACTTCCAAAATCCAGGAAAAATACTTGCAACTCTTAAAGGTGTTTGAGACACACATCAAATTGAAGTTTATTTCATCAGTTTTTCAGTTTCTGTAGAATTTTGTAGGAATTAACCAATGACTTTTGGAAGAAATTTCCATCCAAAGATGATTATCCCTAAAAGTAGTCCTGTGGCCCATTCCCATGCAGCTTGAAAGATGATTCCTACGCTCAATTGCAAAATAGAGCACTTTTAGGGCCCAATTTCATCCGAATTTCACAGTAATACAGCTGGCAATCACGTGCACGGCTTCCAGCCTTCTCTTTTACAAACCATCAAGTTCATGGCCCACAAAATACTCTAACTTTTTTCATCTGGATTTTCAGTTATCTATATACTCATGGGGCTTATTCGAAACCCCGTTCTAGTGTTGAATGAACACGCGAACAGAGTTTTGAATGATGAGAACCAATACGCGAACGGTCTTCGCGAACAGGATTTTCACTCCCCACTTATCGGGGAGTAGATGAACATCAAGAACAAAGATGGCGGACTTATAGGTCTTTCCGGAACTTTTTTTGGTAAAATTGGAAGCATTGATTCATTCCAGGAACAGTATAAATGATATAAGAGTTGGAGTGGGATTGTCTTTGCCATTTTTTATTGCTGTTCCAGGATTTCAACTATTTTCGTTAGATCGTGAATTTTCCTTTCTTTTCATTCGGGGTATTAATACGGCGGCTGCCATCTTGAATTTTCTCCCAGATGCACTCTACACGACACTTTGGCGTTCGTAAGCGGCACCCAGAGAACATTGTAAACGGGTTACCCCAAGAACGGGGTTTCGAATACACCCCGATCTTCGTTGGGGGGGGGGGGGGGGATGGGGGGGTGGGGGGGGGGGGCTACTTTGGTTGGTAATCCAGATTCTGGCTAATTTGTAAATTTACGTCAAAGAAAGATTGATCAAGATTTTGTTGGGCTCTGCAAATTAATAATAATAATAATAATAATACAAAATAAATCTGACCACGCGTCCTTAAAACGAACTGGACCAAACCGTGATATTGTGTCCAGTGGAATTACAATACATTGCCCAATTATTTCCGCCAAGATTTTTGTAAGAATTTGGAAACTTGAGTGTAGACTTGCCTTCAACATTATAGGCCAAATGTAAGAAAAACAAACAGGATCAAACGTTAGCGCCCCCACCCGCTTCCTTTTGTAAAGGATGTAGCATTGGTAAAGCCCAGTCATAATCAATGTTCTTACTTTGTGTGATTCAACGTATACATGAAATAACAAATATGTGAAGTTGTCCGAGTTTATACAAGAAAATATATCAGTGAAAACTGTTCCAACAGTGATTGTATGCACATTCATATGGACCTATTTCGATTGCTGAAACCGAAATAAGACACATTGTGTTTGGAGGTCTTCAGACAGTTTCTTGAAGATGGCAGCATTTCAGACGGAAATGTGAGGAGGGGTACTGTAACCATCAGTATACATACAATAAACGTTCAGATTGAAACTAATCAATTTTATGTTTGGTCAGTACCAAAGCTATGTCATGCCGGTCGGGGGGGGGGGGGGGGGGGGGTCTCTCCCCCCCCCCCCCGCCAAAAAAGAACATTAAAATGCAAAAGGAACTTAGAAATTCCTACCAGTTAAACTATTGCGTGTTTTGAATCGATTCGGTGGACTCCATTGTCACCCGACCCGACGCGACCCGACCCAACGCTATAAATTGCCCCCTCTATTGACGAAGATCTGACACTAAATGCTCGTAAATCAACGTGTGGTGGCGGCATTCACAAGATGCGGAGTTTAATGGGGCTCCCAACGCATTCCATTTTCTTGTAGCTAGCTCAGATGTACATGTAAACTTTGTGATTGGACCACAATATTTTGCGTGTGCGTAGTAATGACTGGCTAGCTGGCTTTCCCAACACTTTAACAGACATGAATCGATTCGGTGCACGGTGGGCTCCAATGTCGCCAAAACCAAACCAAACCAAACCAAACCAAACCAAACCAAATATAAAATCCTCTGTTCTCACATACATGTAGTAGTTTAAATTAGAAAGAAAACAGCTTTTTTCAGGCCCACCTGCCTCCTTACTTCTCACAGACCATACCAGTAAAGGTGCACCACACTAAATAGGCCAAAATGGCTGCGCCAAACTGATTAGCATAAATTGTAAACCCACAACTGTTTTTAAATAATACATTTTTGGGGGGTAGGGGGGGGGGGGATGGGGGGTGTGGGTCATGCAATTGATAGATTGTGTAATTATGATCAGCTATCATAACCTGGGGGTTCTGTGCTTTAACTTTTGTGAAGACTTAATACATTTTGGCTTTAAAAAATTCCTATTTGGCTAGTCAGAAGTGACTTCTGACTAGCGCCCACCCGATCCGAACAAAGATACTGACAATTTGGTAGACCGCCAACATAGGGCAAGATAGCTCAGTTGGTAGAGAGCCGGTACGGTAACCCGAAGGTCGCAGGTTTGAATCCCGCTCCTGCCAGTTTCTTTGTTCACTTTGAAAATGTATTCAAATTTACTTAGTAAGTTTCCCTTGTGGATTGTTTGACGAGTTATTTATAAAAGTTAAAATACATGATTTATCAGATTAACTCAAAGTTTGAACGGTTGGTAGTTTGATTTTAAAAGCTAAGTTGGTATCATTTTTTTTTAAATATGCATTAGGCATGTGTTCAACGAAAACCAAAACAGAAAAACCGTCTACAGGATGCTCTATATGGCAGGGCTATGTGAAGAGGAAGGGGGGAACACTTTTGAAAGTGTGGGGGGGGGGGGGTGGGGAGAGGGGGTGGGGGAAGGGGGAAGGGGGTGGGCGAAAGCAGCGCCGGTGCTGTTTTTCTTTATGCGCAGCTGCCAAAAGTGGGGAGGGGGCAATTGCCCCAAGTGGAAAAAGTGGGGGTGGGCAATTCCCCCCTCCCCCCGTGTTCCGCCGCCAGTAGTGGTGGTTATGGCATAATGAATGTTCAGTTTCCAGACAGCGATTCACGCACAATGATGCGTGTGGATCGGTTGGCTTACAGTATCTGGAATGCCCTTTGCAACAAGCCCCAGCCACGTCCCACCCACCCCCATATTCCCGTTCCCCCCCTTTCTAGAGGTGAAATGATATTTGGAAGGACAGTAAAATGTAGTGAAATGGCCTATGTATTTTCTACTCTAAATAAAGCATAGCACAACACTTAATATGAATGCATGGTCAGAAATGTTAGGGGAAAGCAAAACCCTCCCCCGCCCCCATACTAGTTTTCCCCCTCTCGTTGTTAAATAACTAATTTGTAAAAATGTGAGAATTCTTATTATCAAAAGTAAGACATCCAAATAGCTTTTCGAGGAAGAATTCGGATATAACTTCTGACTTGTCCACAGGGTGTACACAATGTCATGCAGGTTTTTTTTCTCAAATTGTTTAAAGTAGCATGAAAATGCTCACGCATGTTTGACTTTGTTGTAGACAAACGGAACAGAATTTCTTTTTTTTTCTTCAGATATCAGATCAGTGACTTATTCTCTACATTTCAAGCATAATTTAATAACCAGAAAGAAAAATTGCCCTTATAAGGTGCACCACACTAAATAGGCCAAAATGGCTGCGCCAAACTGATTAACCATAAATTGTAAACCCACAACTCTTTTTGAATAATACATTTTTTGGGGTCATGCAATTCAAAGATTGTGTAATTATGATCAGCTATCATAACCTGGGGGTTCTGTGCTTCTACTTTTGTGAAGACTTGAAAAGAATTCCTAAGATTCCGGGAACACAATGACCAACACAGAAGCGGGGGGTTTCCTCTGCTCCCATATCGTGCATCATATGGACCTAATATTCATCAGAAATAGTCAGAGTATTTTGGTCTGGGAACCAGAATATCCATTTGCTTGTAGCTAGCGCAGATGTAACCTTTGTGATTGGACCATTTTGCACGTGCGTAGTAATGGCTGGCTGGCTGGCTGGTTTCACCAACACTTTAGCGGACATGATTTCCTTCATATGTTGTCTAATTTCTACCTGTTGACGATTTTAATAGTAATTTGATCACAATAAGTGTAATTGTAAACCAGGATTTGTATGACCTGGATGCAGTAGGGACAGCTCTCGTGACATGTCAGTATGATGAATGTCCATATTCTCTGTAGCGGTACAGCTACATTATTCAACACTTTTTGTATACTTCCCTAATTTATGAGACAAAGCGTAATATCATGTAATTCAAGCAGCGGCGGCGATTTCTCCTCAAGGTTTTGTTTGTTTGTTTGGTTTTTTTTTGGGGGGGGGGGGGTGGAGGAAAAAGCACACAACCAACAATAATTGTTAAGCGTTTTGTACTCGGAGTCTCTTGTGTATCCTGGGAAATGTTTGAAAATGTGTGCTGATCTTTGTGTATTCTGGTGCATAATTGTGCATGTAAAGCCAATGATAGATAAATGTATATGAATAAAAATTATTGCGGGGGACACTGCCATAGCCGTCCCTTTCCTAAAAAATATAGGAGGCGGGACGTCCCCCCCCCCCCCCCCCCCCCGGTTCGCCGCCCATGACGTTGTGGGCAAATGTAGATTACTTTTCTACATTTTCCTTTGAACTTGATTTTCATCTTAAACAGACTGTCTGGACTGCATCTTGAAGGATGGATTTTTGTACTGTTCTTATGTTCTTTTGACAATGAGTGTCTTGTATTACCATAATCTGGAAAAAAAGCGCACAACCAATAACAACTTTGACGCGCTAGTTCTGCAATGACGTCAAATTTATTGTATTTGTTTAATTTGTTTTATTGTTATCAACCACGTACGAAGTACTATGGGGATGCTAAAAATGGGTAAACTTTATACTTACCTCTTGAAATACAAACAAAAAATATTTAAAATTACATATTCATCCCTGACCAATACTTTCTCGGAAGAACGCACAATCAGTTCAACTGCTATTAGAGAGATCATGTAATCGGACATTTTGTATTTAGTGTCTCTTGTGTCTCCTGGGGAATTTTTGAAAATGTGTGCTGATGTTTGTGTTTTGGTGCACACTGGTGCATGTAAAAGTCAATGACCCATGGCAAAATATTGGGGGGCACTGCCATAGCCGTCCCCTCCACACAAAATATTGGGGGGACGTGTCCACCCCTCTCCCCCCCCCCCCCCCCCGGGATCGCCGCCCATGATTCCTCATCATGATAATTATGTATTCACTGATTAAATACAGAGCCAATTCACCGATAAGCTCATCGGGGCATTCTTACACAAACCTGGGTTGTTACCGTAATACAGCGACGCATTTCCAAGAGAAGCTTATTATTTGACCATTGTCGCTATCAAACAGTGCAATGATTTTGCTCATTGCGCGAAAATGCAATACACCGCATGACGGCAAATGTTGCGAACTAATTATATCCCTAATGGGTGACATGATATTACGTGCCGCGCGTTACTCCAGAGTCAATTTGGACAGTACTCGGGCACATTATGCAAAACACGACCAGGGTACCCGCATTTTTGAGGTGTTTCTTGTTTGTTTTTCAGTCTTGATATACCGGCAAATTACGATGTGTCTCAGTTTCTCATAAACCACGCACCACCAAGCTTCGTCGGTATGGCTTCAGTTGAAGTTAGTGTCATGGCCTAGTAGTGGTTTGGAGCATTGAATTCGTGGTTTCGGGTAATTCTGCAAGTTGTGGGTTCGAGCCCAGTCCTGGGCTATAGCACTTCTACGCTTAATATGGGTAGAGGCATTATTAATGCCTTGCAGTGGACTACCCATCCCGACCCTATTCATACCGTGAAGAGATCAGATTATCTTGTCTTGTTTCAGTGTGAGGGGTTGGTTCTTCCACACTTTCCTCTGTAGCCCCACACCTCGAGTGGCCCTTGGCTTTTTGATGGGCAACTTCCATAAAAAACGAACAGAGGGGTAGTTAATTCTATTATTTCTTTACTTATTTTTATTTTTCACTGTTTTTCCTTTTTTTCTGCTGGGTGCGTGTCACTGTATGGCGTAACCAGTTCTTTAATTTCTAAGGTTTGTCACAGACCCTTGATGTGCAATGGTCAGTTTTTCTGGCTGTAATGTCAAGGGGAGGGGGGCGGGGATTTCCCCCTACTAAATATATATACGGAAGAAAACTATGTTTGAACATAAAGACATAAACTTTACACTCCACTCTATCTGTGACGTGGTACCCGAAACAGGTGGAAAGTAGCAAAAGTTGAACATTGAGAAGATGGTATTTCTGATAACCTTTAAAGGTAGCATATATCATTTGATTTTGCTGTAATTTTCGGAAATAAATGGATTTGGGGGTTAGTACTTTATAGTGTGCTAGCAAATACTGTAACACTGACCTGTTTAAAGTTTTGTGTGCATATGTTTAAGGAAAACAGAGAGAGACAAAATTCAGTTCACGGTAATCCGGTTCCCTGACCATACTTTAGACAAAACGGAGGAATTGAGTCATGTAATTATCAAGTCCGTGTACTATCTCCAACGATTGTCAGCCGACAATCGTTGGAAAACGATATCAATTTCCACTTTTCTTGAAAACGGCAGCACACCAGGTGGGTGTCATGATTTCACAGGATGCTTGAGACTGCTCATTATGAAGAACGATATGGGGGAAAAGGGACCGCCCTCTTTTGTGCTGGTCATTGTGTTCCCGGAATCTCAGGAATTCTTTTCACACTGAATCTAGCGGGGATGTGTTAGGTAACAATAGTCTGGAGTGTGTTTAGGGACAAAAGGGGTGACCCTCCCCCTCCCCATATCGTGCTGGGTATCAGACTGCTATTTACTTAAAGTCTAGTACGGCATTTCGTAATAATTCAGTAGTTTTGTTTTTTGATGTTTGTAAATGTTGTATACTACCTTTAACTTGATGTATATATGTGTTTCTTTAGCTCACTGCCGGGCCCCGCTATAACCTTTTGAAGTTTTCAAAGTGAATTAACTTATAATTTATCAAACAAAACCACAAGGGAAACTGATTAGGTAAATTTGAAAAAAACTGGCAGGAGCGGGATTCGAACCTGCGACTCTACCAACTTAAGTTGTTAGAGACTTGACCCATTGTTTTAAGAAAAACCTGTGCTCACTGTAACCTGATTTTAAAAAGAAATCCGCCCCCCCCCCCCCCCCCCCACAAAAATAAATAATAAATAACAGAAACATAGTTTTCAAACTTTGGGATGACAGAACAAAATCCCAACAAATGCTTTTCCAGCTTAAACTCGGAAAGCCATAGTGCGACTTTCCGCTCATTTTGTGCTGCCAGGTCACATTTACTATGTGGGACACACCCCAAAGGCACGGACATAGGAAGTTTGAGTTTGTATAACAATTCTGCTATCTGTAAATCGTCCGGAGTTAAAACACTTGTCTCCCTCGCACACGCACATCTAATGTAGTTATACAGGCAGCGCAACAAAGTGCACGAAAAGTAGTATGCAATCACAATAGAAACAAATAGAAAAAAATTGTACGGTACGGTATATGTAATTGATGTGAACATTTTAAATAACAAAATGCAATTTTTTGTTTTATTACGACAGGTGATTCTATGCCGGATAGGTTGCTCAGTTTTTGGCCAGGTGGTTTTTCAACTTAGCCCGGCTTTTATTTTTCACGGCCGCTTTTTATGATTTAAGAGTGGTTACGTTAATTCTGCCTGTACATTGACGATGAAATACACGATGAGGGTCAATGGAAACAAGGGAACCGTGTCCAAGGTTACATTGTTGATAACTAGGTCCCAATAAGTCATGACGCTTGCGTCAACGTTAAAGGGACCATGCCATCGGATTTCATTACTTGAATACATGTTGGACAGCTTATTTCTTTCCAGGCTACGATGAAGTTCCAGGGAGTAATTGTTGGTTTTATGCTAATGTTGTGGTTTTATGCTAATGTTGTGGTTTTATGCTAATGTTGTGGTTTTATGCTAATGTTTTGGTTTCATGCTAATGTTGTAGTTTTATGCTAATGTTGTGGTTTTTATGCTAATGTTGTGGTTTTATGCTAATAAAAATCCCCACATTTGTGAGTCAAAGTATGATGTCATCAAAGACGCGACAGCAATGTGTATCATATCAAACGTTTCTACACTGTTGAGTTGGTCGCCTGCAAAAATTGTATTTGTGAGATTGAGCTAAAACACGCACTACTCCAGAGGGACACGCGTATAACGCGAAGTAAAGAATGTTGCGCGTTATGTGTCATTCTTGGTTCGGTCTCAGAATTCGTGCGTCGGTTGCTTACACAATGTGTAGTTTGACTTGATCTTCCTGTACATTTCTTCAAATTTTTTCGGTAAGTTATTTTGAAGGAATTTTTTTTTTATTAAAGGATTTTCGAAGAATTTTTAGACAAACATCCTCTCTCCACTTCTAAAGAAAACAAGAATTTATATCAGGTTTGTATTTTTGTCACAATAACAATACGTGAGAGCAAATTGAACTTTAGGTATTATTAATAATCTTTACTTTATCCACATAATGGAAAGTTGCACTGTTCGCACAAAGCTTCCTCTTAAAATATAATGAAATACAAAGTTAAATTACTATTAAGCGTATAGGCCTAAAGAACAAGTGTCAGAAAATTATAACAAAGAAATTGGAGCCTACCATAGATATTGAAGCCTATCAACACTGTAACAGAACTAGAATCATTCCCCATAAGTAATTCTTCAAGATTTTTTTGAAGAAATGCCAATAATAAGAGACAATTTTTCCCGCCATAGCGTATTCCGTGCTTACACTCTATACAACGGGAAAGAGCAAAAATGTCTCTTCTAATTTACATCATCCCCGACCAAATTTCCACCTTCACATTGACGAAATATCCGTTACCAATGGGTTCCAAACAAGCTATTTAATATAGAATTCAACTCAAACATGGCGCATTCTAAAGAAAATTTGAAAAATATTATTTCTTTCTACACAATACTACAAAGACACTTCTGTTCTGCCCCCTTTGATACCATGCTTTAATGTATGAATATAAACAATTGTAATAAAATCTTAAAAACGTTGAAATGACTCCCAAAGGTCCTTGATATTTATAGCAAATATAAAATAACTATGTACTCCATGCATTTGTTTCAACAATCTTATTGCACGATCCCTTTAAGATCTTTCAAATGATTAAAGTCGATGTCAAAATCTCAGATCAGTATACTGAGTGATTAAACATGAGTCGTGAATCATTCTCGGGTCAATAATCACTAAAGAACAATTAATTAAGAATATCTGTGACCTGTACATAGTATAACCTGAGTCCCCAAAAGAAATCACCCTAATAAGAAATAGTTCTAGATTGGATTTAGGCTTTTCAAAAATGGTTAAAGTCTCAAAAGTGTGAAGAATGAGTCGCAAGTCGTCAGAGTTAGACTACTTTTGAGTAACAGGCCCTTAAACATGACTTATGAACTCTCACGGTTTTCACCAACATAGTGTCCACATTCATCAGGATGTCAAACTGATTGATATATCAAAATGAGGAGCCAAATTTGCTCTATCCAATGCAAGCCAAAAACCCCAAGTCTAATGTTACCTTAAGACTCATTTCGTAGGATCCGGTCACAATTGACTTTTGGGTGAAAAAATGTTTCTGACTATATTGGTGGGACTTTCCACTTATCTCGTGCTGCCAGGTCACATTTTATGTGCACAATTGAACTAAAGCCCTAAAGGTCACATGGTTGTTACACTCCATCAAATCCCAACTCCAGTCAAATAGAAACAACGACTCAAGCGGAGAAGTCGGATTTTTGTGTGGATAACTTCTTGATGACAGGGATGTCTGGTCGAGTTGAGTCAATAAATCGCTGCAGTCCACACCGAAAAATGGTTTGGTGTCAGTGTCTTCAACGTGTGTCCAGTGTGGTTTATAACGCCTTCAATGCATACCCCTTCTAGATCCGCAAATGGGGTAATAGTTTGTTTGTTTGTTTGTTTGTTTGTCTGTTTATTTGTTTGTTTTTTAGTTCTATAAAAGGAAGTCGCCCAAATACAAGGCTAAAAGCTACTCTAGGTAAAGGGCTACAACAGAGGTGGTGGGGTTGGCCACATTATAGGTTGCCAACCCAACCACCCTTACGGTTTTCCTGGGTCCAGATCCTAATAGAGGATAAATCTTCAATAGATACTAAAGAAATGATCCCAATTTTCAGACCTATAGACCCAGGCGGGGTACCGGTACCGTAAATTCCTCCATTGGTGAGACCAACTCACCTCCTGTATCCGGGAGGTGTGCAGAATGTGATGAATGCATGACAAAGCTAAATCATTTAAAAGTTAAACCACCAGGTTCCAAATTGTGGCAGAGATTCAACCTACGCCAAGGTTCACTGGTATTGCCCTTTGTTCATTCCCCATGACGCAATCATATACATTGTTTCCCCCTCCCTCTTCGGAAAAAAATAATATCCTGTTGTCAACAACCCTTGTCATTCATCGGTGAATGCCCGTGCAATATCCTTGCCTGAGGGGTGACCAATCTGGAATGTACGTGAATATACGCAATAACCCACAAAACATGAAAGAACACACCGGGTATGCAGCAACAAACCCCTCCTCGCTAAACCACACGTGAATCACGTTTTGTTTTCGTTTCGGGTTTTTTTTCTGCTCAGGAAAAGTTGAATTCTTTCTGTTTTCAAACAATCAGAAAACGCCGCTGATAACACCCTCTTGTACTAAAAAATGTGTTAGTTTTTTTTTTGCCCGGGCAATCGGCACCAAAAATGTGACCCACGGGGAGGCGAGCGCGGACCAGACGCATTTAGCCAGCCTTCCGTTCGTTGCGACGTTACACCGTGGGTCCGTGTACCTCAAGTTCACCGCCAATTAGGTTGAATGATTGGACATGGGGCAGGTGCATTGGCCTGCGCGTTCATTGACCCCGACCACGAATAATTTTCGTCTCCCCGCACACATACCCCTCAACTCTATACCCCCCGTCTTCTATAAGCATTTAGCCAGTAGCTGTTCGGTTAGGTAATGGTAATGACTGACCAGAATTCAACACCGTGTCCCCCTGCTGAGAACAGGGCTGGATTGGAGGGGAAGGGAAGACAAAAAATATGACCCGGCCGTGACCAGGCGTTTTGAATTCATTGACCTACCTTACTGACCGGCGTCAAGGCCTTTATCATACCTTTTTGGACCCGGTAAACCCCTCCAGTGTTAATGCTCTCTGGTCAGTTGTATGGCTATCGGCCTCATGTCATCCTTGGCCTGGCCAAACTGACCCCGGCCCGTTGATGGTGTGGCTGGCCGCAACATTCTTACGTGTCCATTGGACAACTGGTCATAACAAGCCGGCCAAAGGGTCGCAATCAAGCTGACCACAAACGCTGCCATGACCCCAGTGAACCAATTCAGATGAACTGACCGGCTACTAGGAATGTCTTGATTATCTTTATCAAACAAAAAATTGTTATTTGGCCGTGGCACGCATGGATCACGTGCAAAGCAGATACCTGATGGCCACGTTACAAACACCAAAAAATCTCAACCATACTTGCTAACATTTTCTGGATAAAAATCCCATCATTTCAAACAATTTGTGGATAAAAAAAATCTCGATCAGGACAAATTTAACCGAGCGAACTAGTTTTTGATCTTGCAAGTTCAACGCTCGATAAGTGAAGAATACGCGTACATAAAGTTGTTGATATACAAAATCAAATAAACGACATCCATTTCAGAAGAAGGAACTATCATTTGTGGTTAACTTACGCAGTGCTTTGTTGTGAATGAACTGTTGTAAACAAAAAAAAGGAGGGCTGGTTTGTTTTCCCGTACTCGTCTGCAGCCCATTAATTTCTGTTACATGATTTGTAACCTCTGATCTGTAAATCAAATATATTTTCAATTTTGATGGTGGCTACGATAAGAGGCAATAGATGCCGTGTATTTTGTACATCGAAAATGTCAATTCAATGGATTTCGCGTTCTGAGACATTGTGGAAGAAAACTACTTGAATTGGGCCTGCTATACAATCTGCACTCTATCTACTTGGTCTTCCTAGAATATATTGTTCTATTTTGTGCTTCGCGCGAATATTGTCCTGTTCATTAAAGGTAATAAAAAGAAAATTAGCAAACATCAACAAACAAAACTACCGAATTATTATGAAATACCTTAATACTTCACTGTAAGTAAATAATATAGTCTCATGGCACCTGGTGTGCTTTCATTTTCAAGAAAAGTAGAATTTGTGTATCAATTTCTAGCGATTGTCGGCCGACAATCGTTGAAAATAGTCTAGTTCCCCGACGTGATATCCCTGACGTCTATAAATTGCTCCGTTTTGTCTGAAGTAGGGCCAGGGAAGCAGACTACGAGAACAGCATGTTTTTACCTGTTTTCCCAGCATGCACACAAACAGGTCACTGTTACAGTATTTGCTATAAAATACTAACCCCCAAATGCATCATTTCTGAAAATTACAGCAAAAGCAAATGTTGTATACATGTATAAGAATTAGGAGGGCCCCACTCCTAATTCTAAATTTGAAACTTATTACATCTGTTACTAATCAGGGGCCGATTTTTGTGAGAAATGTCTCATTGGAAGCGCATAATATATATCTAATACTAGCAAATTTGCAATTCAATTTGAAATTGGTTTTTCGGGGTGCCACGCCCAAAACGCGCGGACGCACATCTTTGATTTATCTGATGTAGTCTTTGAAAAAGATTCTGTCAGGATCGAAACGCTAAGCCCTCCAAACGTCTGGGCACCTATGGAAAGATTTGTCAAAGATTCCCCGGGGAGGATAAAATAAAATAAAATAAAATAAAATAAAATAAAATAAAATAAAATAAAATAAAATAAAATAAAATAAAATAAAATAAAATAAAATAAAATATTTATCAGTTACATTTCAGGTCATTCGAGTTGGCAGTGTGTTATTATTTTAATTTCATCTAATATAGAGTAAACAAAAATGAAGGTCCTTTCAACAAGTAATTCATTACTACAATCATGCAGGTAGGAGCGCGATAAATGCCTCCATTATTTTATCAAACTTCAAGGATTTTTTGTTTGTGTTTTGTTTTGTTCAAATTATGAGAAATACTTTAGTTATAACGAGTTTCGAGGGGCATTGTTATCAATATTGGGCAATAAATGCACGTGGTCAGGTTAAGTGGAGCAGCCAGCTGTGAACTCGAACTTTTATCCAGTGGATTCCAAGAATAACCACAACGTGAGGGGCTTGCATATTATGGCCGGTCACCGGTAGGGCAGGGTTACAAACAAAATCTACCCATTGTCTGGAGTGCCGGAGGAGGCTATGCAATAGAGTCCTGGACCTGAAAAGCTAAACCTACGGCCCGAGCTGACCGATGGTGTTTACGGTCAAGGTGAACCGGGTGTACCTTATTTCGTTCGCGCGATGGGCCCCGGAATTCTGCAATCCACGACATGAGTCTTAACCCTGACCGCGAGTACGGTAACACTGATAATGTTTGCGGCAGGGACCCTAATGTGTTGAATGGATTGAAATCACGCCCACAGCCCGGGGGACGGTACAGAACTTTATGGTCTCTCCTCGACCTCATGTGAGGACACACACGTAACGCGTCACGTCTGCTCAAAACAGCTTTTGATAAACCTTTTCGTTGTACACACTCCCGGCCTTGGGTTGCAGTAATAATAGCGACGAAGGTGACGAGTCCGGTTATAATTACACGACATCATCTCATTACACGGTGGATCTGTCTTCCGGGCCTGAATTTCAGTCACTATGATATACGGGCTCATCGGTAATATTGCACATGCCCGAGTGAAGATAATTAGGAGAGTGGCTGGTCACGTGAGAGAGTTTAACCAATAATAGGGAAAATGAGTCCGATTTTCATAGAGTCTGATTTTCATACGACACCGTGACGAGCAAAGTATGACGACAGGTTCATTTATCAGATATAGCGAACCGAATGTTATCAAGGAACGGATGAGGGACAGTCGTTTTAACAAAGGGGAAATTAGCAAATATGTTCAATGTATAAGCCGTCCGCAGAGGGGTCAATTGAATCACTGTAATAACGTCTTGTACTATATGCCAGATGACACTAGGATTGACTTTGTTCTTTTTCGACAATGACAGTTTTGTGATGTTCGCCGATGATGCAAAATCGTCAAAAAACTCAAACATCTAGGATGTATGCACTCGAAAAGATTGTCCGATTCCATACACGCAAGAGCTGACTATAATTGAGGCACTTGAGATGATACGAATGAAAGCATCTACCCATTTGATTCCTCTCGAGTGCATCAGTTACAAGATGTCACCACTTGAGCAAACGAAGCAGATAATTATTTGAGTGTATGTTCACTATGTTGTCATAAATGGGAAAGTGTAGTTTTAAGTTTCCTTTTTCCTTGAACTGCAAGAAGTCAAGGCCTGGCTGAGGAAAGGTATAGTGCCAGCACACGATATGTCGTTGGGTGGTTCATCAAATACAAGAATTATAGCCTAATCAATAGATACTCTTTTGCTGATAAAATGGCTTATGCTCACTTACTTAATTCAACTGTGTGTAATACAAGTTCCCATACCTTTCCTATACCTGCCTGAAGCGCGATTTAATCGCCTGTGTACGTCAAAAATAAGGTCTGAAAACTACCGTTACAAACACGACATTCACACATTCACAATCACAGTAAAACACTTTTTTCTGTTTTTTTGTTTTTGATGGCAAATATTTACAATTTTAATAAATCTTAAACTGTAATCGGGTTTAATACAGACATAATCTTACAATTATTCGTGTTAATGCGGAGAAATAGGAAAAAATAATCATAAACCGCTCGGTTCGTTATTTTGTTCAGTGCATGATATGGCTCAAAGCAAGCCGAACCCCCTAATGAAACTTCAATCTCCAAATGCATTTGTACAGAACTGAAAGTTGCATAGAGGACGGTTCGTATTCTGCCTATTCACAAATCGCACCATAACTTTACATCCTGACTACAACAGTCGCCAGTTAATAAAATACAATCAACCAAAATGACAAATCTACTGAATTAAAGCAAAATGTTTCACATTTGTTCGATCAGAAAACAAAACAAAACAAAACAATCACAGATAACTTAAACCATCAACATCAAATGAGGCCCGATACGCCACTGGTTTAAATAAATTCTTGAAAGACAAACTTTGTTCAATTGCAGAGAAAGTCAGAAACAAAGTAAAATTGTCCGCCGTTCATGTCTTAAATCAGATTTTTTTTGAAAATAGGAGCATTTACACGACAGAAATTAAGTCCACTATTCAAAACGAGCAGAGGCCTTAAAAACAAATATAAAGACCGAATATAGCACCATACACAAACTGGAATGCTGTTAAAAAAATAACCGTTAACTAGTTTTGTCCTGTGCATGTACCGTTTCACGTACGCACTACAAGGCAAGATTCGTTCCTACTTTCTTTTGTAAAGGCTGTCGTTATATCGACATTGGTTTATTATTATCAGAGGTTACGTAACCTATCCCGGCCTTAAACCCGCACCAGCTCACGTTCTGGCCATGATGCCCGAATACAGCCGAACGAGAGTCCGTTGATTAAAGCATGAAGGAACTCTATAAATCCCAAAGAGTGAAATTAGGGACTAGACAATTTAGAGTGAAAATTACTCTGTTTTTAGATTGAATACTCTAAAAATGAACAAATTTAGTCGCGACTCGAGTGAAAATTCGATCTTTTCGATAGAATGAATTTCACTCTTTAACGTCTGGTCCCTAGTTTCAGACTGTGGGAGTGAATTTTCACTCGAATAGAGTGAATTTCCACTCTTTGGAAATAAGAGAGAAGGAAAATCAGTTTTTTTCCCTTCCTCCATGATGAAAAAAACACCTGTAGTGGCTGCATTTTACGCCCACGACGAAAATATACAAAAATTGAGGCTTCGCAGCTCAATATTAGAACAGAATAAATGGGAAAAACCAAATGATTGACAGAATCTGATTCTCGTACTGGAACTTTTTTAGTTTAAATGATGTTGATTTTGAGAAATTATTTGACAGGGGAAGAACATTTTCTATAAGATCTAAAAGCAGTGTTCATGCTGAAGACACTTACTGCATGTAAATGTTCAACCGTTGCCGTATTTCATGTTCAGGCAGCTCTTGAATATAGATGTTTCCCTGAGAGATAAATACATATCTTTTTCCCAAAGCAAATCGAAATGTTTTGACATTTTAATAATCCGTGCCCACAATCAACCACTGAACAGCCAATTTCTATAAATTCGGCACCAGCAAATTTCACAACATTGTGCAATTCACAATAAAAAAAACATGTAAACTGCCAAGTTCGGAAGTGAACATGTTTCATCATAAAACTATTTTGTTTGTACAATATTTCTAATTGGCGGGATAGAGAACAATTTAATTACAAAAAAACTTGGACCAACTGTATTGAATACATACTTGGCTTGAGTTGTGCTCAGAGAGTTTCCTTCTTTGTTCGTTTAAACGTTGAGTTCTTCAGCAAAAGTCCAACCATGGACGATGTGTAGCTTGTGTTAGCGTACTGCAGCATTCCTTCAAGGGTCCAGAAAAAAACAAGAGGACACCTACCGCCGTATACATCATTTCAGTTAATATACCGGTAATTTTGACCGGTTTCTTTGCTGGCGTGCACCATCAGCAGTTGTACACCATATAATGAAGCCGTCCCATTTCGCTCTTGAGGATGGACACTTCAGCTCTTAGCTTCATGTTTTCTTGTTCGAGGAAAACGGCGCGGAGGGCTATCTCCTCTTCCTTTTCCCGCCGGGCGTCGCGGGAGCGTTTGGCGGCGTCGTTGTTCTTACGTCTCCGATCCCAGTAACAACTGTCCTTCTTATCCTCGGGGACGGGCCGAACTTTCTTCCGGGTGGGCTCGTTCGTCAATGCCGGGATCACTTCGGGTTTGTCTGGTGACGATACAGCCGCTCGCCTCTTGCGGGACGCGAGCAGCGCGGACAGCCTCAGCGTCGATAAGGACGGTGCTGTGCTATCAGCGGCCATGGGGTAGCTCCCGTACAGTGGGTAAGCCGCACTGTACCCTGTGGTGTAACTCGACGGCGTGAGCGCTGTACTGGCATCGCCCAGGTACGAGTAAGGAGAGAGAGTTGAGGAAATCGGTAGGGATGGTACCGGGTACGGGTAGAATGTCTTGTAGGTCGCGGCCGAGGAAGAAGCGGGCAGGCCACGGTGGCTGAGATCCAGCGGCTTGGCTCCGATGCTGAAACCACTCCGCAGGCCGTCCTTCGCCGGGCGTGACGGACCGATCATATTGGCTACATCAAGGGCTGTCTGCTTCCTGACGGTAGCCACCTTCTTGCTGTCCGTGGTGGATTCAGCCTGGTGGCTTTCTTCATCCTTCGTCACCATCCTAGCGGAAAATGTCTCACCGTGGTCCTGACAAATAGCCTTCTCGTCCATTCTAAATCGACGCAAAGCCCAGTGATGGTGGTTCCCTAAAAAATGGCAGAGCAGAAAAAAGAAAACAATATTATAGATGAACGGGAACCAACCCCGTCCAAAATTCTCGGTCATGTTGGGGCGAAAGCAATGTGAAAAACCTGTTTACGGCGTGAATAATAACTAACCCAACCGTAACGATAGACCTACATTTCAACATCACACCCGTCGTCAAATTCAACCGCATTGAAATAATTTTCACCCAGACTTTTTGAGTTGTAACAATGAAGGCGGCAGCTGTTCATTCGATGCGTACATAAAACTGACTACAGAATGTCTATACTGCGATGACTTTCTGTAGTCAGTTTCATGTACGCATCGAATGACTTTCTGTAGTCATTCGATGCGTACATGAAACTGACTACAGAAAGTCATCGCATCATAGACAATTTACGCAAGTGCATTACAATCCCAGCGGCCTGGGAATTCGAAATCATGAAAACGTGGTTTCGAGTCTAAAGGGATTAATTACGTTACCATTCGTGAAAAAGGTGCAAGGAACAAATGATTAGCTGCAAACTATGGTCATACTATTTTTTAAAAATTAATAATAGCTAAAATCTAATGTGATGAACTTACTTTCTCTCAGCCTGGTGAACACTGGGGAAAAGGTGTCGCGGACGGGCTTTGTGTGTACAGATGAAAAAGTACCCGCGTTTCTTGCAGCGTGCGTAGTGATCAGTGACTCGCGAGATTACTGACGGTAAGAAAATTGTCACTAATAAGGCGCGTGTAGTCGGTCAACTCATGTGTTTGGCTGACCCCGAGCTACATCGGGTTATATAGGCGCGCGAGGGGGGGGGGGGGGGGGGGAGGAGCCGTGCACTTGTGACCTCAGGTCTAGCGGTGACGTCGCACAATGATTGACCTTACGCGGT
Source organism: Hippasteria phrygiana (assembly GCA_037893225.1). NCBI lineage: Eukaryota > Metazoa > Echinodermata > Asteroidea > Valvatida > Goniasteridae > Hippasteria > Hippasteria phrygiana. The sequence continues at coordinate 727,020 of JAZGUH010000559.1, read as the reverse complement.
CAACCTAGCCCATTCAATGATAGGGGGGGGGGCTGAACTCTCTGCACAAGGGTGTCGTCTAGTTTACCTAATCGCGCTAATCTGGCTCTACAAGGGCATGTAGGGTTATGTTTGGTCTGTGTTTCCTCTCACCGTGAGCAAGGATATCACAGCTTGTTGACGGTCAGAGAAAAAAAATCGTGCGGTGCTGAACGTTACGTAAGGCCCGTTGGGTATGACCGTCGCGTCAGTGGCATACCGCACGCGTGTCCCTCGACTTGATTTAATTTGATCAAAGCCGAAGATGATAACATTGCTACGTAATGAAGCAGCAGGGGGGCCTTGATTATCGTTGGAATAATGATCGACGACAGGACATGGACAGGGTATGAAGATAGAATTTGCGTCAGGGATAATGTCAATTAGAAGAGAGATTTTTGCCCTTTCGCGACGTAATGTATTACGCTCAGTGCATTCCGAGAGGCTGTGGGGAAAAAAATCACAGATTTACTCGGGCGGGACTCGAACCCCCGACCTCCTGCCCAGTAGGGCAGACGTCTTAACCACTCAACCATCGAGCTTGCCGAGGTTGGCTAGCCGATTTGAATCTAATGTAGCAGTGGGTAGGGCCTACCGCGTAAACAGTGTGAAGATGTAAAATAAAAGAGAGATTTTTGCTCTTTCCCTACGTATTGCATTATAAGGGCTACATGCTGAGTGCTTTCGGACAGCTTGTGGAAAAAATCACCGTGACAGCGTACAAAAGCCAGTGATGCAGTGTCTTAGAGGCGCCCAATTGGGCGTAAAAATGCATTCGTCTTACAAATCCTGTGCTTGGAAAGAATATTCAAAAGTAGAATATTATTATGTAGGGCCTACGCTATATACCATCCCTTGAAAATGCGCCGTTTGTCTGAAAATAATTGACGAAAATAATTTTCGGGGACACCAGTTTGGTTTGAAAAATTCGGACTGTTGGAATCCAGAGAGTAAAATGTTTACACTCAGACCGTGGAAACAGCTTAGGTAACTAAACCAGAGATTAAATTTGGGGGGATTTCAGGGCAATGTGCGCCTTTGATTGTAAAGTCACTCGTGGCATTGCATGCTTGTTGCATGTTGCGCCAAATTCGGGGCTGTATTGCAAAAAAATAAAATAAAAATTGACAGTTGAAAATATTTTTGAAACTCCCCACGTGCCTATTACGCTTTAACATTCTGTCTATTCTGTTTAGAAAAGGCCTATAGCAAGACTTTTAATAATTAGACCTTTATTGAAACATGGACAGGTCAGTATTCGAAACACCAATAATCGATACCAATGGCTTGATTCTGATCAGCGATAGTGGAATAACGACGCGCCAAGTGCAAGTGTGCAAATATTTGCAGAGATATTTGTCACGCCGGTTCCACAACAACGTCGTCGCGAACGAAATCTTCCTCCCCGGACAATACCAAAGAGGGGGGAAAAAGTGCCGGCGATTTTATTAATTATTTTTTGCGAGGTGATTGACTGATAGGTTATTAATCAAGTTTACCGCACGGGGGGCGATAAGATTGTTCGCAAGTTTCTGAAGCTGAAGACTTGATTCTCTAAAGCGGAGTGACGTGCTCGTTAGAGGCGTGTTGACTCAGCCGAGGTGCTAACCGAGGTGTGAAATGGTTGATGCTTAGGTTTCTACTGTCTGTGTTTGATGCTGGATTCACCGGTCACCAGGAGCTGAAAACTAAACTTACAAATTGAATTGCTATTTTGCTGTACATAATTTAAAAGCTTTTCAGTGAGACATTCCACACACAAAATCGGCCAACGATAAGTGAAGATTTCGGTGATACTGCAGATTGTGGGTTCGAGAACGGCTGGGGTCATGGTGCGTGTGTCCTTGAGCAAGGCACCTTGTCACAAGTTGTTTCTTTTCACCCAGGAGTAGATGGGAATTGATGGTTAGTGTTTGATTAGCCCATGTGCGCTTAAACTTGCAGCCAGGGCTGTATACTCACCAGGGAGTTGAGAAAGGCTTCAGGAATGAGTAATGGGCCTGATGAGCAGGGGTAATAATATTGTAAGCACTGTGATATAGTTTACTATTTGAGCGTTCTTAAATGCCGATTATTATTAAGAGATTTCCAAGTTTAAATTAATTCAATTTTAATTAGGCGATACCAGTCGCGCACGTAGCGTATAAAATACTACAATTAGGAGTCATTAACTGCTTCTTTCAATTCAAAAATATAGTTTTCTTCCACAATTCCTTTTCGCATTATGCCTGTAAGCTTCCATAAAAAATAGAGCGCCGGTACGGTGTTCCAGAGGTCGCAGGTTCGAATCCCCCTCCTGTCAAATTTACCTAGTCAGTTTCCCTTGTGGATTGTTTGACGAAGTATATTTATTTGTGCAGAATTTTGCAATGCGCCTCAACGTCAGGAAGAATGTTTTTCTCACCCAACCCCCAGTTTTCAAATTACTGCCTTGTGGAAAAGATTTTCGGGATGTCCTTTATTATTATTATAATTTGTGGGTTTTTTTTTGGGGGGGGGGGTGCGTAGTAGATGATGAACCACCCCCCAATAAATCGTAGGTGCAGTACTGTTTGAGTGGAAATAAAAAATCGGTAATAGGCCTACACTTGGGGAATGGTGCTAATGGGGCGGGGGAGGGGGGGGGGGGGGGGGCAACACGGGGAGAGGGGTGGAAGACATAATTTATAGGTGCATTAATGGGTGCATTATTGCAGACTTCAATCCCGAAACTTTTGGTGCTAATTTAGTACTTTTGCTTTCTTTCCTCGTCTATTTCAGCTTTCCATCATCACTGCCTTATTACAATTTATCCACTGACTTTTAAAAAGAACGCAGTTTCTGGATAACGCTAAAATATCGTCAATATACTCCCCAGGGAGTTTAGAAGGCTTCAGGAATGATTAATGGGCCTGATGAGCAGGGGTAATAATATTGTAAGCGCTGTAATAATATAGTTTACTATTTGAGCGTTCTTAAATGCCGATTATATATTTTTATATATTATAATATCAACGATCATTCTCGCCCCATCAGCCTTACTTCTTTTCAAAATATTTGAAATATCAGCATTCAAGTTTATATCGACTTGGTATCTTTGAATTATTCATGTACATTTATAGGCTGTCTGATAAATGGACGCAGAGGTGTAATAAATTGCAGAGCTTATGTGGGTTTACAGATGGTGCGATTAGCCTTTCATTTACAATACCGGTATTAATAATTGGCAAAGTGATCCATATGCTGTTTTAATCAGATACCGGTATTGCATGTCTGGCGCAGTGCACTTTTACCAAGGGAAGGGCCTTTCTTTTCTCTTAAAAGTGTCTTCTTGTTGGAAATAACAACCTGTCCTTGTCATTTTTGTCAACAATGTAGAATGCCATTGCCTAGTGGTTACGGTGTTCGACTCATGTACGATGGTAAGTGGGTTCGAACCCTGCCAAGAACATGGTGTTTGGGCCCTTGGGAAAGACACTTAACTACAATTTCCTCTCTCCACCCAGGAGTATAAATGGGTACTTGAGAGGGTCGAGGCCAATTGAGCGCTGATATCGGCTGCCGCGTGGTCCAGGGCCTGATGAACGGGGTAATAATTGTAAAGCGCTTTGAGATCGTTGATAAGATAGAAAGCGCTATATAAGCATAACAAGTATTATTATTAACAAGATGCATGGAGTATTTAAGGAAGTTACTTGCCGTCACTAAACACTGGATATCACGTACTGTCTTGTCAGGAAAACAAGCTTACTTGCGAATCAGAGTACGACTTTTTCAGATCTATAGGTTAGGCCTACTGTTTATTGAATTTTATTCCATTCTATTATTGTTTTATTTATTTTTGGGGGGGGCAGTTTTTAAGTTATGATGCTTCGTGGTACATATACAAAATCTATGGAGACGTAATCTAATTAGAAACATCGAAATGTTGCTCACTATTTGAAGATTTTGTTTCGTTTTGGTAAATCAGTTTAAGCAAAAATGATGATCAATCGATTGTTTCCAACACGCCTAGAACAGAGTTACAAACTTAAAGTAAGCTGAAACAAGCGGAACTACGTTTGATGTCTATGTCTATGTCTATGTCTATGTCTATGTCTATGTCTATGTCTATGTCTATGTCTATGTCTATGTCTATGTCTATGTCTATGTCTATGTCTATGTCTATGTCTATGTCTATGTCTATGTCTATGTCTATGTCTATGTCTATGTCTATGTCTATGTCTATGTCTATGTCTATGTCTATGTCTATGTCTTTATATGCTAAGTTTGATTACGTTTTAAGCTTGATCATTGACTCAAATGTAGTACTTATAAAATTTATGACGTAATTCGTGTAAATGCAATTGTAGTACACGGTCTGTCTGTGCTATATGAGATATAAAAACCAGGGGAAAATAAAGCCTGTACAAAGCATACCGGTATTATAGCTTGCACAATGCACGCCTTGGCAGAGGACAAACGAGCAATTAGAGACAATTCTGGGATCTGAAATAATGGTCTTAAACGTAAATCAAAACCCAGCGGGCTGAGATGTATGTAAGATGTGTTTAAGGCATTCTTTAGCTTGCTTCCTATAGTTTCGCTTAAAAGAATTCTGTGTTGAAAAGCAGGTGCATGCTCTTTGATGGGGTATATGGAAATACATGTATAGTCTAATGTAGGCCTATAAATCTATATTAGTGGAGTATTTTTGTTATCACATGAATCACAATCAGATAATAATAAGGTAACTAGTTTGCGGTATACCACCATGTGTATTAAATCTCTTTTGTGAGTATGTGTTTTTCTGAAAAGAACCAGAGATAATAATACCTTAATAATTAATAAATCTGACGTGGGTGGTTTTAAAGATTGAGATTTTTTTTCACATAGAGATACACCTTGAACACATTTTGTGTTCTCATATTTACATTTTTTCGAGGGTCATCAATTTTAAAATAGAAACTGTTCGGAAAACATAAGGAGAGTTGATTGCATACTCCCCTATTTAAGCTTAATACTCTATTATAAAAATGTTCATCAATTTAAATGCATCTGTTTATTCATAAGGGACGCCTGTAGTTGGTCAAAAGATGATTAAAATTAATACTGCGTGAAACAATTCGAAAAAAGCAAACATCTATTTGCATTTGTTTTTTTAATTATTTTTCTATATGAAGTTTGTTCTGTCTCCGCTCCTATTGCGAAGCTGTCTCGTGTATTGTGTTTCCAAGAGAAAAGAACAATGTCGAAATCAATATATCACCTTTCACTGCTGTAGTTAATTTACTTTTCTTAATTGATAAACTTTCCGTAAAACTTATATTGGTATAACTGTATTTGAGTCCCGCTCCTGCCAGTTTCTTTGTTCACTTTGAAAATGTATTTGAGAATGTGCATTTAATAATATTCAGTTCAACTAATTATTGTTATATATTTAAAGTAAATGCATACCGTAGTTCATGAGTAAGCCGGTATCATTTTTTCTCGCCATAAAAATTGTTTCATATTTACATAAAAACACTCGCAAAACGGATCGACAGCAGTTGTCGGCACGCCCGTGTAAAACTGACCCGCATAAAAACACAAATATAATATTTCCACGCATCATATCATAATGGTTGCATACGTTAGGCAGTATTATGGGGATCGAGTACGCGTACTTAGGACCGTACTATTTTCCTTTCCTTTGAATAATTGTCTGTTGCGGAGTAAAGAAAAGCAAAAAGTGCTTGTGAAAAGCACTGGAGCTGAACGATTGTATTTGTCATACACTTACTGTGCAAATAATGGTTTGGTAACTACAGTGCCGTCAGATGTATAGCAGAAACGAAATGGGAATTGAGATTATGGTTTTGGTAGATGGTAAATGAGCACAGTGCCTGGGGCAATTTGTTTAAAAGAAACAATGTAAATAATATTCAGTTCAGCTTGTTTTCACCGATACTACTACAGGAATACAAACATGATCTAAAGGTTAGCTTTCGTTTGAAGCGAAAAGAAGCTTATATTTTTTTTTCAATTCTTACAAAATCATTCTCCATTTTATGCAAAAGGGCGGTATTAGAAGGAACTCCTTGTCAAATTTCAAAGAGCTCGAGAACAGTGCTAAAGCGCGTCGCCCACAAGATAACGTCGCCAATCATTTTTTTTTAAAGCTGAATTAATTTTAGCGTCCTCTGCTCTCCCGCCTGGTGCTCAAAACAAATCTAATACTATTTCAGTTGCGTCAGTATTTATTCCTCAACGCAATTAACCACAAATCGTATTTATTTATTTAGTAGTCTTCTAGGGACACAACCTGGGCAGACAGCCTTGAAAATATTTTGGTTTTTGCTGTGTAGCGACTTTTAACTGCTTGAATATAACGGGCTAAATCGACTTTAATTACACAGGCGGCTTGCAACCCTGTTATTTAATCATGTGTTTAAAGCTGCTTGTCTGTGCTCTGACCGACAATTTCAAGTTTATGAATTCCCCCAACTGACCAATTTAATGGAAGTAGATGTATTTTTGAACGAAAAAAGCAAGTACGACCTACTCTATTTGGTCTCACTCTCACAAAAGTATATATTTTTCTGTAATGCGCGATGCGCGAAGTTCGATATTATGTTTTATACAACACCTGAATAAATCCCCGCCTTCCGATTGGTGGATCGTCGATCACGTGCATTAAATTATTCGTCCCATCGCACGACGCGAACCCGCACCGCCAAAAAAGTTCTATCACATGGTTCTATCAAACGGTAACGCGTTTGATATAACTTCCCCGCCGCTACAACGCGGCTGTCATTGGACTGGTCCCCGGTCCCTCCGTTGTCCTTCGGACTTCAAATGTATATTATATACATATGGGGACCGGGAACCAGTCTAGGCTGTCGTTCACACAAAATGGCGGACGGTGTTTCCGAACCGCGGTTTGTTCTCCTAACAGACGACGAAATATTGGAACTCGTAGGCGATGCTGACGCTGCTAACACAAAGAGACAAATGAAATATGCAGTCAAACGATCATATGAGGCGCGATATGGGGCAGAGGGAACCCCCCCCCCCCCCCCCCCTCTTTTGTGTTGGTCATTGCGTTCCCGGAATCTCAGGAATTCTTTTCAGAGGTCTAGGGGGATGTGTTAGGTAACAATAGTCTGGAGAGTGTATAGGGTATAGGGACAAAAAGGGGGTACCCCTCTGCCCCATATCATGCTGGGTATACAAACGATTAGAGGAATTTGCAAGACACGCAGGAACAACATTAAAGCTTTAACTGATTCGGAACTGGACCACTTTTTGTCGCGGTTTTATGTGGGACTGAGAAGGTAAACGGCACGTTGTACACCTTGAAATCCATGCATGCAATCTGGCGGATTTATTCAAGGCGTTGTATAAAACAAATAATGAATGTTTCACATTCGTGCAATGGTAAGAATAATTTCATTCGGTGACAGATGGAATGTCCTATTCCACTCGCCTTCGCCTCGTGGAATGGAACATTCAATCTGTCACCTCATGAAATTATTCTTACCATCGCACTCATAAACATTCATTATTTGTATAATATGTGTGTGGGAGTTATAACTATGGGTAGGAGTTTATATGTGTAGGAGTTATGGGCGCTTCCCGCTTCTAATTCAAAATTATTCAAAGTTATTAAATTATTATCGAAACTTATTAAATATGTTACTTATTATCAATCGATTTTGTGTGTGAAATCTGTCATTGGAAAGCTCATAACTTATCTAATGCTGATTTAGCAATTCAATTTAACAAACAAATCATGGCGATGCTTAAATATTACGTAACTATTCCTGAATTATAACCCACATTTGCACGGTCCCCAATTACAAAGTATGGTGTTGATGGTAATATCATTGTATCAAGCGTACAAATGCAATTAACCTTATTTTTAAAAAAATGTAGAAATACATCAAACAATGCGGAAGTTATACTATTTTCCCCTTTCCTTAGTCCAAACATGTAGGCCAACTCTGTGGAAGAAATATAGAGTTTACGAACACAAGCAAGTTCATACAATCCAATTTTAGTTAATATCTACCTGTGACTGTCTCCATTCACTTGGAAACACTGACCCAACGTTAGAGGCCAACATCAAATCCTAGAGCTATTTAGCAGACAAATTGGTTTTGCAGATTGGAATTTTCCCGGGCAAAAATAAGTTTCCAGACAAAATACCAGTGAGATACATGTGCATTGATTGTAAATGGTTCTCGGCAGATTTTCGCTTAAAAAGTTTGTTCTTATTAGCAGCCCCACGTGACTTCCCCTTCCCTTGTAACCCTCTAATCATAACTTCTATGCTATAGACAGCCACCCTGCAAAAGGTGTGCTGTTAGATTAATACCATGCAGTATCTTGCGGGAAAAGCCTTTGTTGGACCATTCAGTTCGTTCTATATTCAATATGCATAGCTTTTCGATTTTGATTCTATTTTTAAAAATGCCTACACGCCATTCTGGTCATGTTTCCAGAGAAAATTGATCCGTGGGCTGTCCAAATTATCTATCCAGACAGCGAGACAACTTGCATCAAGAAACACCTTGACTATAACCTACTAAACCAAAGATATTAAATGCGAAATAAGATTGCATCTCTGACATCATTTTATAAATCAACAGAAGTAACGAGTCAAAAATCGCCAGAGCTATACTTTGACGTCCTGAAATTTAATGTACAGTGTAAATCAGTAGGATCATAATGTTCACGTTTTCATACATCCATGATGTGCATATTCATCAGGGTGTGAAAGTGATTAATAATTTTATCAAAGTGAGGATAATGCTTGCTGAAAACCCCCCAAAAATTGATAACCCCAACCCAACGTATTAAGAAAAGGGAAAAATCGAGGCTATAAAACATATAATAAGGTAAGTAAGATTTGAGGCTCTGCATGGCGGAGATACTAATAAATGAAAGGTTTGCGGAAAAAAGCATGTGGAAATGTTTCTCAAATTAAGAGAATGGTTCTGAAAAGAACCAGAGGTATAAACTCGACGTTTCGGTCAGTATATGCTCTGAAGACGGTGTTTCCGCAAACCTTTCATTGTAATTCGAAGGTAATTCTTTGAAATGACTGCAACTGTTTTCAAATAGATCGGTGAAATTCATGTTCTAAAACGTTAAAGCGAGATTTCGCCTTGAGTTTTGTTCCTATTTAGCACACGTAAAATCTGATTGAACAGTACCACTTTGCGATACAATTTTGAACGTGGCAGCTTTGTTTGTGAAAGTTGAAAGATGCACGCTAAAAAGATACGCTCAATAAAAACTGGGGATGAAGTGAATTAGAAGAGCGATTTTTGCCCTTTCCCGACGAGGTGTAAGAAGCACTGTATAGGCCTACTCATTGCTTTCCGAGAGCCTGTGGGAAAAATGCACAGACTTATTCGGACGGGATTCGGACACACAACTTCATGCTAACTAGCGCAGATAATCTTAGACCACTCGACCACCGAGCTTGCCGGGCTCAGCTGGCCGGTTCGAACCCAATGTAGCAGCGGGTACCGCCTATTCAGTGTGCAGATGGAATTTGCGTCGGGCCGCGTGTGAATTTTTTTCCACAGGCTCTCGGACCGCGGAAAGCACTGAGCATACAGTGGTTCATATACACAACGTCGGGAAAGGGCAAAATCTCTCTTCTAAAAAGTTCCTCATTTGTATCATATCTGCCTCAAACCAGACTTTACTTCCATCTTGCGTTTGCAATCGGACAGGTTTTTGTGTTGGACAACTAGGCCTACATGTTGTTGTCATTTCTTTCAACATTGACGACTTCCCATCGCCATACAATACTGTCATACACGAACATCTCACCGTGCCCAGCGTCGAGACAGCCGTGTAATGCGTCACACACAGTCCCCCACAGTATAAAACGAGAACACCGCTCAGCGTAACCGATCATAAACCCTCGCCGTAGTGCCAAAGATATTGCAGCTTAATACAGTTGCAGCAGTTGTTTTTATTGAAAATGAGGCATTTGTTTCTGTTTGGTTGCAACCTAAAAATCGCTGACTTTGGTCTTTGTGGGGGATAATGATGGTCTTATACTACCGCGATCGACTAAAACATCGTCTGCACTGAGTATCATGAAGAACCCTTTTCATCCACGCGACCAGATATCATTGGATGTAAACAATACCATCACGTGAAGACCGCCTTGAAATGATCAAAGTACACATAAGGCAGGTTAAACCACGTACACGCTTGACTGGTTCATTTGAATAAGCACTTCATTACTATCACTACACCAGTCGGTCCAGTACGGACTGGTGACGTCACATGACTAAAGACATTTGAATAAAAAAATAGTTTGTTTGAACTGTATTTTTCAAATAGAGAGACACTGCCAATTCCCCCGCCCCATCTGTTACGTCTCAAAATGATATACCAGGGGCGGACCAGGATTTTTTGCGCGGGGGGGAGGGGGGGGGGGTTCTGAAATTTGCCCAGAAAGGTGACTCCCAAAATGTTTCGTCTGCAAAAAAATACAAGCGGGGGGGAGGGGGGGGGGGGGTGGCTGACACACTCTCTCATCGTTGGTGGCGCCATTTAACTTCTTTGTTTGTTCTTACCTGTAGGGTTTCTGCTTTTCTGGTTTGCACCTTTAGGCGTAGGCCCCTACAAGCAAGCAAATAAATAAATAAATAAATAAATAAATAAATAAATAAATAAAACATAATAATAAATAAATAAATAAATAAACGAGCACTCGGGGGGGGGGGGGGGGGGGGGTGTTTCGACCCCCCCCCCCCCGATCCGCGCCTGTATACTTCCATAAAAGGCTGATTAGACAAATGTTGGCATACATTTTGAAAAGAGAGTATCAGTTTTATCTGTCAGACTGTATTATCATCAAATTTCCATTCTGGGATTCTTCAAGAGTGCCACAGGCAGATGAGCTCTGAGCTCGGGATCATAAAGACACGGGAGGAGAGAAAACGGTAAAGAGGGTGTTTAGTTTCATCTCTTCGCCAACAGTCCATTGGTAACTCCGATGAAGCCATCAACGTGAGCCCTGGCTACGGGGAGACAGCCGGCATTGGACGGGCTAGGAACAGCGGAAGGGAGCACCGACTGCGAGTTGATCCCAACAGAGCGTGCAAGTTGATCTCAAAAACCCGGGAGATTTTGCGAGAGTACGAGACTTACTGACACAACATGCTTGGCAGCCTATTTTATGGAACTGTTTTATTTTTTTACGTATGTATTTATTTATTTATTTATTTTAATCCTTTGGCATCAAACAAAGATAGTTTTTTAATGTAAAAATGAACAGAGATGTCAAGGATGGAATTAAACAAAAGTATACAACTGCCATCTAGCGACGTGTCTGTCCAGACCCCACTTCCAAAAAAAATAATCATAAATTTCGCCTCCGATACATAATATCCAGGAAAGAAAAGACTACAGACCGACGACAGACAGACAGACAAACAAAACAAACAGACCAAACAAGCTTACTGAATGGGCTCAGATAAACTACATTGGTCGATTTCATTCCCACAAGGTAGCTTAGTCTGGTTCTTCGGGCACTTTGGATGATTCGAATGAGCGCATTTCCTCAAGTATTATTACTTGTCTCTTGCACATGATACCGGACGATTTTCAAGAGTGCATCAAGCGATGCAATTTAAACGTGATGAAAACACCGCAACAATTAGTAACAAAAACAATCATGAAAAAAAAACGGGTCTCAACTTTGGATTCATTCAGTGGATTCATGCACATTACTAGAGGAGTAAGATAATCTAACGAGTCCGTGGCCAAACTAGTCTGTGTTTGGTACCAAGACGTTCACATAAACACAATCATGGCAGTATACCACTGTCGTGATTAGGCTCTGATTTAAACGTATGGATATAGTTCCGGTAATGATCAGATAACAAATATGATTACAGTTTCTATCTGAAAGCTTAGTGTTTATAAAGATAATAACAGTAGAAATCCGGCTGAGAAATATTTCCATCTGAAATGCTATCATCTTCAAGAAAATTGTGAGGACCCCAAAACGCAATGGTTTATTTCTATTTCAACAATCGAAATAACCACACAGGCTATGAATGCGCGGAAAACTGATGTTAAAGGTAGTATACAACATTTGCTTTTGCTGTAATTTTCAGAAATGAATGGATTTCGGGGTTAGTATTGTGTAGCAAATACTGTAACCGTGACCTGTTTAAAGTTTTGTGTGCATAGATGCTGGGAAAACAGAGAAAACAGATTTTAATAAATATTGTTATTGTAGTCTGGTTCCCTGACCCTACTTCAGACAAAACGGAGCAATTTATAGACGTCAGGCAATTATCAGATCGGGGAACTAGACTGTTTCCAACGATTGTGGGCCAACCACCGCTGGAAATTGATACAAACATTCCACTTTTCTTGAAACTGACAGCACACCAGGTGCCATGATTTCACAGGATGCTTGAGACTATTATTTACTTACAGTCAAGTAAGGTATTACATAACAATTCGGTAGGTTTTTTGTGTTTGTTTTTTTATGTTTGCAAATGTTGTTGAATATTAAAATAACGGTTTTCACTATTTTCTCATGACCCAGATGACGGATTTGGTTCAAACTTTCATAGGTTTGTTATTTCATGTATGTTGAATCGCACAAAGTATGAACACTACCTGCAACTGTTTTGTCAGCTGTACCAATGTTGTGTCTGGCCTAAAGTGTAAGCTTTGGGTTTTTTCCTCCGGACTTTGCCTACACGGTTTAGTCGTAAAAAACAGAATCTATAGAAAATATAGATCAATAGGAAAGAAACCATGAAATGTATTTTTTTAAGTGGCTGTGTATGCTCAACGAAACATTTCTGTCCTGTGCCAAAATTGAACGCACCACCCCGAACGGTAGGTCTAGGCCTACTGCTCAATTTTTGATTGATCTTGTGCTTGCTGGCCACTGCATGCCTCTAAAACACATGGCCTTTGCGGTATCATGCGGGTGTGCAAAAAGTGAAAGTAAATCTTGCTGAACCACGTAGTTTTGAAAAACAGGCCCTATTGTGGATTACACTGTCGGTGTCAGCTTAAGAAGGGAGAATCCTACGTGTGAGTTGTATTTCATGATCTGACAAGCCACGTTGGCCTACTGCCAAGGGCAGCAGCTCACCAGAGCACAGCCAATAATTCCCCGCGTACAACAGTGCCTGAATGATGTGTGCATTGCCCCTCACGTTACAAGTTAATTACGACATCGGTTTCCCTTTTCGCGCCAAAACTGTACCGGTGTAGTTGGCCTTGGGGTAAATCGTATCTCTCCTTGCTCAAATGGCGGCTGTGCCTGTACGGTTACACACCTCGTGCATGCGCGGTTGTTCAAGAGACTAACTCAGCACGGTGCATTCTCGGTACGCCACACCAGGCTGCGCAAGTTTTTTTGCGTTTTTGGCGGGGACGGAACGTCGTGATTCCAGAGCATGCAGGCGATATCGTACCATGTAAAGTGGCCGGTGTGTGTATTACATACATGTATGCAAGGCAGGACACGGCGTCGGTGGGACACGGTCGAAAGTTGTTGATGAATAGTCGAAAAGCTAGACCAGGCGAGAACACATAGAGTTGCGGGGGATGATGAGACTCCGCTTGCCGCATCAACACACTAGTGCCGTCTCAATTCAAAGAGTCAGGCCGCATTCGAAGATGTTCCATTTGTCACTAGAGAGAATGACAACTAGTTGAGCACTGGCCTGGGCTCTGGGTTATAATTAAACGGTGTTTCGGTTTCTTTTCACAGGGGAACCAAGAAGAGTGGGTGTTTCTAATTCAAGAAAGAAAGAGCAAGCTGATTAAAGGCCAAGCCTAAATTGAGATTATTCAATTTCTGCTATTCATCAGGAACAACTTTAAATACATTGCATTTAAAGAAACCATGTAGGCCCCAATAAGATTTTTTATGACACTGATTTCATATGTGGGACAACGTTATTTCCGGGTCTTTTGCAGCAATAAGCCAGTTCGGTACCGTATCTCAATGCAGTAGTCCAGGTCAAAGGTTATTCGGGATAAAATTGCCGACGTAATGTTACGCGATGTTACACGAACGCCCATCCTGATTGAATTTAACGCGTGCGCGTTGTGCGACCACCTTGCGCGTTCATACGCGTGCGTTAGTTATCCCGAAGGACCCGTGATCCATGTCATTGTGCAAATGCGCAGTTGAAATACCGAACTGGATTTTTGTAGGGGATTGATTGCAATATTTGGTTTTTTATGTTAATGGGAATTTTCCTAATCATGAGCCAAAACATTATATCTTATTTGAGGCAAGCTATTTTTAGCTTTAAATTTTGGTCTTTACCGAGAAATAGACGCACTGTGCCCGTATAATCATAAAATAATAAGATGGAAACTGGCGGTTCATTTGACAAAGAGTTCTTGTCATATCAAACACAAATATGTCATTGTATAGGCCTATGTAAACTATAAAAAATTTTAAAAAGAATTGAAAGCCACCACTTTCTTTTTACTTCACCTAAGAACAATTATTTATATCATGGTTTAATTTAATTTATGTGTGAAAATTAATATTAAATTAATATTTACTGCATAGTTCGTGTGTAATATTGGCGTCACTATGATTTGTCTGAAATAGATTTGGTTATTTTCTCTGTCCAAAGGACGTGTCTTGTACTTATTATATACGCAATTCAGCCGGTCGAGGGCATTTCTCGCAAGGTCAAGTCCTTGGTATATAATGAAAATTCTTCAAGTTTCCCTCATATATCCCGCTCATTGTATTATTTTGATTCACCGATGGAAAAAATAGACGGGGGGAAAGTGACCAAGTTCGTATTTTCTATTTAGTGCTAAGAGGCTGGACGTATGTCAACAAATTTCGTCTAATGGCAGGGCCGCGGGCAACGCTTCCCCCTCTCCGTCGCAACAAGTGATGAGAATTGTCACCCGGACCTGGGCCTCCGCGCGAATCATGGAGAAGTCTTAAGACAAAATGGCCTGAGCAGTCCAACCGCAAACGGGCGCGCAGCGCACGGTAATTGCCGTAATTGTGATCTCATAAAAGTCAATGAATTGGCTTGGACAATCAAGCAAACTAGCCGATTATGTCCTTAATTAGTCCGGGAGACGTAGACTGTGAGGCTCCGCGGCTCTAAAGCCCCTCGACATTGTTCACCAGCAGCGTATCCAGCTTTTTGTGCCAGGGAGGGCAAACAACGTCTGAACCGTCTTATAAAAACCGTCTTAAAAATACTATTTCTTTTTTTATGACGCCCTGCCACCCCCCCCCCCCCCCCCCCCCCCCCCTTCCCGCTGGATACGCCACTGTTGTTCACTGATTGTCAATTCAAATAAAAAGACACGGTGCTGGCGGCAAACCGTGTGCTCTTTCTGAATGGTGCCTGTACATGAATGATGTAAGCATCAAGACCAAAGTTCATACGGCTGCTTAATGGTTAGCAGAAAATTCGGGCTAACTATAGCAGAAATATTATGTTGCCTACCAAAAAACAGTTTACCAGCCGAAATTGAATGGGATGTATGTTGTTGTGACTGGTTCCCAGCTGTTGTTTGCTTAGCAGAAAAATGTGTGCGGCAATATTGTGCTAAGCGGCTGCGTGACCGATGCGCGTGCATTGGGCATTTGTATGGTTGCGTACACGATTTTAAGCAATGGCTTTTGAAGTTAGCGAGCTCTTCTTCGCTGTGCTCTTCTTCTTCTTTACTGTTTACAGACTTTTAAAAAATGCGAGGGTTCCGTTAGTAAAAAAAAACAAAAAAAACATCGCGTCATAATGCGATCACTGCCCAATTTCATGGAATCTGTAACGCCGAATTTTGTACTAACGGACGGCAACTCAGTGCTAACCGAGATAGCAAAGAAATTCTGAACTAACCCCAAGCAGAGAATCCCGGTTAGTTACGGGATATGCGCATGCGCACGTTCCAAAATTCCTTGCCGATCCGTGAAATATGCTTACCATTAACGCATAATTTTCTGCTACAGGTAATTATAGCTCTGATTCCTTGCTTACAGAGCTTTGAAATTGGGCCCCTATTTCCCGTTACAAGAAAATGAGAAAACCGCGTAAGATTCACATTATATGATGGTAATGTGCAGTATTCTAAATAAATTTGCCACCCGCTTGAAGCAGTACGTGGCACATTCCCTTGATCTTCCCGCCTGCTAGTTTCTCTTTATCCCCCTCTCTCCTGTTCACGCTAAAACAGTTTCATACCTGACCAGTTTTATTAGTGTCCCATTTGAGAAGCCTAAAATACGCGAAGTGGTGTCGCTGGTGTTTCTTCAACCCTTAATGATTTGATCGGTTCCACAACAGCCTACATCGGAACCGGAAGCAGCCACCTGACGTCTCTTATTAGCTCAGCTTAACTCGGCATTTTAGCCCGTCAAACGCCATCACTTTTATCCTATCACTTTTTTCCACTGACGGCAGTGAGGGATGGTTATTTGTCGGAGTTGTAGCATTGCGGGTTTGTTTTTGTTCCTTCCGGTGTCGTGCCCGTGGTTATGCCAGGATTCGTCCAAATTATCTCCCAAATGCGCATCGATAATTAATTGACTTTGGGGAAGTGTCCCACGCACTTTCCTTTGAGGGATTCGGTGTGTTCCTAATCACCGACTTCTATATCGCGTGTTTGTTCAAAAATTAGCTGCACGGGCCAGAACGACGTGGCGCGTTGTCTCCTACAGTGTTAGACAGTATTGATACATTTTGGTCGCAATTTTTCTTTGCCACAAAATAGCTGATAAAGTATTTATTTTGTTGTGATTTGGCAACCACAAATGCCGGCATTTTTATGTCACTGCATCAGCTTGAAACATGTTGTCCAAAACAATATTCAGAATGTCCTACATTTTGGTATTGTATGCAAGTATTCGAAGAAAATAAAATTCTGAAAGAAGTAAAGCTTCTTTCAGAATTTTGTTTATGATTATGTAAACACTCTCATTTTAAATTTACGATTTTTCATTTTTCAATTTGTGTTGATAAGCTACTCATGGTTTTGCATCCATATCTTCATTTGGGGTCAGATTGGGAGCTATATCGCAGGTAATGATTTTAAGCCAAGATTGTTTTTCCGAAAAGTAGCTACATTGTGTTCTTACAGCAACAATGAAATTCGTAGTTAGAGATCATATAATTGCACAGTACATTGCAAATAAAAGTTATCTATGTGAATGGGAATGGGAAATTTTGTGAAAAGAATTCGCAGTAGCATTTGCATTTCACATTTCCCACACAACTTTTCCCCTGTGAAAATTATGTTCACACTTTAGGGAAAAGGTATGCAAGTATTTTCCCATCTGTCTGAAAAGGCATGAAAATGTTTAACCACTGTAGGAACGTCTTTTCACATTTTGTGAAAATAAATTCCCTGGGATGAAAAAAAGTGTGAAGAGAAATTCCCATCCCGGGTTAACTTTCAAATGCAATGTACTGTACCTTATTTATTGGATCCAGATCCTATACAAGCGACTGCGTTCGTTATTCTGTTTCCCAGTGTCATTATTGTATTTCTGTGTATTTTAATCGTATGATACAATAATATACAGAACAATTAAACCACCTGTTCATCAAATTCAGTTTGTGAAAAACACTTTGAACGTTTTGAATGTGATTTTTCTATTGAAAATGGAAAAGGAAATAGACGGATGTGATTTCGACAATGACGTCCAAATTCACATCCTACTCATACAATGTCACGTGTGAAGCCTGTAAACTATTATGTCCCGCCTTGAAAAGGGACACATTGCACGTGACTTCTGTGTTTAACAGCTTGAGCGTCATTGTGATGCTAGGCTCTTGATGATGTTAAAATTACATCGGTTCAATTTTTTTTCATTTTGAATAAAAAATCACATGTAGGGGTTCATGTTCTTTTGGTTTGTTATTTTTTTTATTCAAATTCGCCCTGAACAAGAATGAATGCCGCTGATGGAAGGGATCATGTAACTCTGGCGACATTGGTAATTGTTGAAATTTGGCAATAATGTTGTTTTTATTTTTACTACGGTACTTCAGTACTCAAATTTACTTTATAACCGTTTCATACTGGAAACAAATCTCACTCAGCATGATCAGTACATTGGTGAAGGGCAGAAGAATGGAAACCTGGGATCATCGGTAGTTCTCTGACCATTCAGACGTCAATGTCATGAGAAGTGCTAAGTTTTGTCCTCGTTCCGTATTATAATCATGGAATTAAGCACGCGAAGCGGAGGACAAAGCGCTATCAGGTTTCATGAAGCAATTCTGCGTCATCCCCAATAGCATAGATTTGAAGGTTGGGGACACTGCCAAACTACCATTTTCACCGCTCTAGTTAATTCTTTTATTTTTAGTCGTTTGCCTTGCCCTTGTCATACAATACAAAAACCGTGGTGTTCAATTTACACCGTGTGGTATGATAGCGTACACTCTAAAAACGGATTGGTCGAAAACAACCAATTGGTAGGATTGGTTGATATGTGTCCAACCAATCCAAAAAGCCAGTTCGTTATCTCAAAGGTTAAAGGTTATTCGGGATAAAAATTGCTGACGTAATGTCACGCCATGTTACGCGAACGCCCATTCTGATACTCTGGTTCCCAGACCAAAAATATTCTGACTATTTCTGATGAATATTAGGTCCGTTACCCACCAATGTCACGTGACGAAAACCGGAAAGAATTCTGCCCATTTCCGAAAATATCCGAAGTTTTGCGAACTTGTTTTCGGTAACATTCGGCTGTTAACGTTTATGTTCGC
This sequence comes from Hippasteria phrygiana, assembly GCA_037893225.1. Taxonomy (NCBI): domain Eukaryota; kingdom Metazoa; phylum Echinodermata; class Asteroidea; order Valvatida; family Goniasteridae; genus Hippasteria; species Hippasteria phrygiana. The sequence goes on along the minus strand of JAZGUH010000559.1, from coordinate 708,289 downwards.
AATAACAAAATGTCTGTCAGGCCCGTTACAGATCCTGGAATTTGAATTCTCAATTGCATATAAAAACTGAAAAATCAATACCCGTCTTGCAGTATTTTCCCGGGATTTTGCAAGAATATTTCATTTGAATGATGCCACTGACGTCACTCGGACTAACACTGCACGCCACTCGGACTAACACTGCACGCCATGATCTATTTTAAACCGTGGTAGCTACCTGATCTAAGATATAGACGTCAGGGAATCTTCAGGCCAGGGAACCAGACTACCAGACCACCTTGCACGTTCACACGTATGTTCGCATGCACGCGTTAGGTCATGCGGGTCATTCGGGTTAAAAATGTCATTGTGCACATGCGCAGTTGAAATACCGAACTGTCTTATTGGTTGGACACATATCACCCAATCCGTTTGAAAGTGTAAACAGAACACTCTGTGCTGTTTAACTGAGCCTTAGTTAGATTTTATAAATTGAAAGGAAATATACAACATTTGCAATCATCAAAAACAAAAATTTTGAATTATTATGAAATACCTCACTTGCCTGTAAGTAAAAAAATAGTCGTAAGCATCCTGTTAAATCTGGTGCGCTGTCATCTTCAGAATTTCTTTTTATCAGTTTCTAGCGATGGTCGGCCGACCATTGTTGGAAATAGTCTAGTTCCCCGTCCTGATAATTCCCTGACGTCTATTTGGATCGGGCGGTTGGGTAAAGTTGCACCATGCACCCATACGTCTTACATGCCTACTCTGAAAAATAGTGTAGCACTTCAAAGGTAGAAAAAGCTCCATCATTTCAAACGAATTTTTCTTTTATGACACTTTTTTACGGACAATATAACAACATTTCCACTTTTCATTTCTCTTTTTCCCTGCTCTTTTCCCTTCTAGTATCCTTTTTTACGAAGGTTATGCAATCGAAAGTGTTGCGCAAGAGGTATATCTGTGAAATTATTTCAGCCAAACACAGACTCAACACTTTATGTCGCCATGCATATTCCCTTCTTGGAAACACTGTTGTGCTTCAAGCGTATGAAAAACCTAATGTCTTACTTCAATATTTCCCCAAAAAATTGACTATCGCCCATATGTAAGGAATGATTGAAACTGAAACGCTATACTTTTCGCACTGAAATTGCTTGCTGTCGTTTGTGCGGGCTATCACGAAAGTGAACAGTGGCTATAAATTCGTTAATTTGCAGCAACAAAACACATAGCGCCTCTGTCTTTTTCGAACCCATGTGAATATAAAAACTGCTTGATACTTATTTCTGTTGATATGTATTTCTGTTAGAAGGAACCCATGTCTGTATAGATTTATGAAACAGACTTGGAGAAATAACGAGATTGACTATGAAGAAGTGTGGCCGTCGTGAACCTGCACACGATCAAAATTATTTCACTCAAGAAAACGGAACATATCCTGATTCCCTGAGGGAAAATATGCAGGTTCCCCCCCCCCCCCCCCCAATCTGAATTTTCATTTTAGGGACCTGGGATGCATATGCAAACCTTTAAGGGCTCTGTGATACCCCCCCCCCCCCCCCACCCCCAATTACCCCAATTACACAAGTGACCCCAACTAAATTGGCAGTCTTTCCAGTTGATTGCAACACAAACCATGTAAAAAGAACGTGTATTACACTATTTTTTAAAGGGGTCGTGTAATTATGATGTGTATGACACGAATATAACAATTACCAGAGAAAAATAACACTTTTTCCAGTGGCGTAAATCCGTGTCGGCGAGTTGAGGGGGGGGGGGGGGGGGGGGGGGGGGGGGGGGTGGCAAGTGGGGAGGGGGATGTGGGGTGACCAAAATCCCGGCCGGCCAAAGAAATTTATAAAGTGGGGGGGGGGGGTGAGGGTGGAACTGGAGACAATATGACACTAGGTTCAAATCCCGCTCTTGTAAGTTTTCTTTGTTCATTTTGGCAAAAACATGTTGTCTGCTTTACCCAGCACAAGTTTTCTGCTAACCGTTGTCCGTTACCCAACCCTATGAAATTGGGTTCAAATTGATTTGGATATTTACTGTATGGGTCCTTTAACACAGAAATCTGTATGGGGAATCAGGTGGTATTGGCCCAATTGATGAAACGTGATCGATATCCGCTGATTACGAGACAGGGGGTCACTTAACCCCTGGGTTGGGGGCTCAACTAGGGCCATCATGGGGACCTTAAAGTGGCCCGAAGTAGCCATGGTCGGGTCCCTTTCCGGGTCTGCGGGTGACCAGACAGAGGGGTATTTTGAACATGGTGGGTTGTAAGATTTTGAGGATAAACAGGTGGTTTCAAGGGGTTTATAACCAAAATGCGACAAACGCCAAGAAGAATAGAAAACGTGACGCATACCGATTTTTTACCGGTGTCATATGAAAACCAGACTCCAATGAAAATCGGACCCATTTTCTCTTTATTGGGTAAACCCTCTCACTGTGACCGGCCACTCTCCTAATTATCTTCACTTAGGAATATACAATACTACCAATGAGCCTGCATTTACGGTGACCGAAATTCACGCTACACCGGTACCAAATGGGTTATAAAACCACCAAAAACACCAAAAATGTGACCCGGTCATTGAAAAATGACTCCAAAACTCGAAACTATTTCGCGTTTAGCTTTAGGATACAAACTTTTCAACTTTTCAACGTATTTTACACTTTCAGAATCTGAGTGGGGCATAGAAATAGCCAATGTATTACTCACTGATGGAACGAAAATTACCACTGTAGTTCGCATTTGGTTTCTAATTTGTCTCGATCTTAATTAACTTTCTTATCATTAGTTCGATATCGTCACCTTCACCACCTGCACTAACGCTTCAATGGCAGCAGCAGCAGCAGCAGCAGCGGCGGAAGAAGCACTTCGGCAGAATCAGCATCGGCGTCCACAGCATCATTAGAAGCAGCAGCAATGTCTGCAGTAGTAGCAGTATCAGCAGTAGCGGTAATTTCAGCAGCAGCATCGTCATCAACAGAAGCCTCTGCAGCAGCATCCCCATTTTTAGCAGCAGGCAGCAGCAGAAGCACCAGCAGTACCAACATAAGCAGCACTGGCAAAATAAGCGGCATCAGTAGCAGTAGCATCAGCAGCGTCATGCGCCATCATCATCAGCAGCAGAAACAACAGCAGCATCAGCTTGACCATCAGCGTAATCGTCATTAGCAGCAGCAGTATCTGCAGCAGGACCACCAGCAGCATCATCATCATTAGCAGCAGCAGCATCATCACTATCATCATTAGTAGCAGCAGCATCAACATAACCATGCAGCACCTTCACAAGGACCAGGGTGCAGGACCAGTCCAGCAGCATTATCATTAGCAGCAGCAGCTTCACTATCGTCATCATCATCACCAGCAGCAACAACACCGCCATCACCAATATCATGCGTAGCAGCAACAACATCAGCATCAGCTTCAGTATCAGCATCAGCTTCAGTATCAGCATAATCATCATCAGCAGCAGCAGTATCTGCAGCAGCAGCAGCAGCAGCAGCAGCAGCAGTAGCAGCAGCAGCAGCACCGCAACAGCACCAGCAGCAACAGCAGCAGAATTATGATCAGCATCGTCACCGTTATCATTATCAGCATAATCAAAACATTAGCATCAGCATGAAGTTATTTCGCCCACATACAATACCTTCCAGTTACTTTCTGTCAATCTGCTTTTATTGTCATGATTTCTATTCTCTTCTCTCAACTGCTTCTTGTCATCGTTGTCATCGTTGTCAAGGTCGTGGTCACAGTTGTCGCCTTGCTGTGTCAAACTCCTACATTGGTTTTCATGTTGCTATTTTGAATCATTTGACTATATAGCTTTCAAGTATTCAACTGACTCATGTGGGTCTGTTGATTTGTATATGGCACTGTAGATAAACCCCCTTGTGGTCTATGGACTGGGTGCTGCAGGCCTAACTAGGCTATAGCTTTAACTTATACTGAGACACGATTACCTATTTAGCTCCCCAAAAGGGAACATTGTAGCCCTCAGAATGATTTTAGCCCAATTAAAAATGTAGTCAATACATCAAAAATGACAATCCTAAGCATTTTCATTAATTTGAAGTTGTATTTTGTAAGGCTAAATATTTTGTACTGAAAAGTTAATGAGTTTTGTGTATTTGTACTTGTGAGGTAAAAACAAAATCATCACCTTGCCTTTCATGGTTTATCAGACAGGTTGAATTGAACAAAGGAACATAAACTACGCAGGACTGCCTTAATGATCTTCAGCTTGATATAACGGACGCCAAAATATACATTTTGCTAAATTAGTAGCGAGTGATGAATTGTCCACTCTTCGGAATTACCCATTGATGAATGCAGCTTGTGTCTTGCCAGCCTCAGAGACAAAAGAAAAGATGCGATGGGTCTGAAAATGGTTCTTGATACGCTCGATATGGTTGGTGTGGCGCAATTACGAGGGGTAGTTATTCAATAATGATTGCTCTTCGTGTCTTATGTAAACTACCGGGCGGATGGCGGGCAGCGGTCGCGAACCATTTCCTAATGGGCACTGCCGATTTCATTTTCGGCCGCTGAGTTCGGTCACGGCCTGGTGAGCCCGTTTCTCGCCAACAAGACGACAACTGCAGGCAATATTCATCGGAGTACGTCCCCCGGGGGTCGGGGAAAGCATCCCCGGGCCGTTTGTGACTCCATCCTCGCATAGATATCTCAGCCGCTAGAAACACGATCTACGGCCGCGCAGACAACATCTAACGCGATTTTCCTCGCAGAGGCTTTGTCCCAATCCGGGCCCGTATCCCTTGTCCAATCCGACCCCATCTCGTCAGTATTACGGCATTTTATCATCACCTCGGCAAATTCCATCCGCAACTGAGTCTGTATGGCGCTTTAGCGCCCGTAACCCCGCGGGAACGTTTGTATTATTGATGAGCGGGAAATCGTTCTGGTTTGACTAAGACAACACGGCTTTACGCTCGGCTTAACTTGTTGATATTATGGACGACAACCTTTCTTGCGGGATTTTACGATTTGGTTTTTTCGAAACTCGGCCCTGCCCGGCGGCTTGTGATAAGCTCCCCGTATGAATCCGGCCTACGCGTGGAGCTCCGAGAATATCACGGCGTCCTCGGAGGGAGAAAAGATCTCTTGTCTTTGGCTTATCTCTGTAACTACTACCTCGAAGGAGGCTATACGCATGAGTTATTGGAGACCTGCGTTATACACCAAAAGGTTTCTTTTTTCTGTTGGCTGGCTTAATCGTGAATCCTATGGCTTAATCCCCTGTGCTTGAATAGCTCCCTAACTTTGAGCACATCTGTTCTAAACAAGACTTTAATCCGTCTGTATAATGATTTCATTTTGAAGTTCAACTTTTTTGGGGGTGGTGGGGGGGGGGGGTGGGGCTAGCTTGATTGGGACTCTACTAGGAACAAGTTGTGGGCAATTTCTCACAGCGGCTTTGGCTTGGGCTTCTCGTAACTGTAGGTCCTTCAGCGTGGCTACAAAGTCATGAACCCTTTTCATTGTGAATAGGGGGTGCACGCCCCCCAAGTCTCCCCCACTGTAAATTTCGCAAACGCAGAAAATAGTAGTAAAAGAAAAATACTGTCACCCCTCCCCCACCCCCACCCCCCCCCCCCCCATGGATGGAGAGAGCCCTGGCTACGCCGCTGATTGCGAAGCCCTTGGGTGTGATTTTCTATTCAAAATGGACAATGAGATTATGACGATGTGGTTTCGAGAATTGGCGTCCAAAACTCACATCTTACTCTATTCAAAATCACATCTGAAGCCTGCAAACTATTGTTCATAATTCTTGATAAAGAGACTCTTTGAGTTTAACAGCTTAAATCCCCATTGTGATTCTGAGCTTTGGTTATGATTTTGGACACTCGTGAAAAATCACATCCGCCTAATCATCCGATTCATTTTGAATAGAAAAATCACGTCCAAGGGGTTCGCAGCGTTTTTGTTTCCCCACATGCTCAAAGCCTCGAACCCATAGCTGGAACCTATTCAAGGCTTTAGTTGGCAATGGAGCTGGGTATGGGATGGTGCCGACGCAAAACCCATGCACAATCAGTTAACGAAAATCTGGCGCATGAAACACACTGGATGATTCAAACTCTTAAAATTCCTCCATTTGTATCGCCTCGAGTGCCTCAAATATCGGTGTCTTATGAATATCCCGTAAATATACGACTCTTTACCCATGATGCATTGCAACACAATTATGCTCTTCTAATAAACTTTTTTTTCGATTTTTCAATCGATCTCAATTTTGTTGTCTTTTGGATCGACTTATCATGGCTCATCTCACCACCCATGCCAGACACTCTGTGACAATTCAACCCTCTTCAACCCCCCCCCCCCCCAAAAAAAGTCCTATTATTTTAAGAAAATGCTGGAAGTTGAAGTAATTCATATGTTAATTGGACCATATTTTGTGCATCATAAGCGTCGCAAACCTGGCCCGATTCACCACTATGTTTTCAACGGCCGTGACTATTGACCAAGCGACTGACGTACATGTACGTTACCCAATCGGCCTTGGGGGATGAACACCTTATACCACTTCTTATGTGACACTGACTAGTCTAGCCGCGGACTCTTTAGTTTGACTTTAACCAACATCAATATGAATGATAGATTGATCGGAAGGTCATTTTTCCAATTATAATTTTGGGCATTGATTTGCAACATGTTCAAGATGCAAATTGAATTGTTTCTGTCACAAAACCATATTACTGCAGTTTGCCAGCCCGGCGGCCAAGTCAGAAACCCAAATCGTTCCATGAAATAAGACGCCGTAGGTTTTTTGTTATATCTAACATACAGTGTGCCCAGAAGTCTCCGTATTCTCGCGAAATCTCGCTGGATTTTGAGATCAACTTCCACGCTTTATATCAGATAATTTGTTCGCGGTGTCTAGGTCCACGTTCATGGGAAATATGTGTCGATGTCAGACTTTTTTAACGAACTATATGACATCGGGATGTGTCACTAGATACTGTGTAATTATACATTCAAATTGAATTGTTTTTAAGGGTTATATGGAGAATCCTTAAAGAGTTAGAATCAATACTATTTGTTTGTATTTTCCAAGAAGGTATAATTATGAGCAGTGGCGTAGCCAGGCTCTTCCTTGAGGGGGGGGGGGGGGGGGGGGAAACGGGGGGTATGGCTATTTTCAAGGGGGGAAATTCGACTTTGTTAAATAGGTCCACGCTATAGTAACGCATATCTACACACTTATGGCGAAAATCCCAATTTTCCAGAGGGGGGGGGGGGGGGCAAGAGTTCCCACAGGGGGGGGGGGGGGGGCAGTTGCCCCCCCCCCCTTTGCCCCCTTCTTGGCTACGCCACTGATTATGAGGACCTCACCATTATGTTGTCATCACGACGCTCACTGTGCTCACTGTGTTGAAACATGAAAATGATGGGCATCCACACACCGTACGGGTTTGAATTTCATTGGCTCCCACTTGGAATTCCTTGGGTGTGATTTTCTAAGTTTTGACAGGGAGATTAGGACGATGTGATTTCGACGATGGGCGTGCAAATCACATCTTAAGACCGGCAAGCTCGATGGTCGAGTAGTTAAGACGTCTGCGCTAGTAAGCAGAAAGTCGTGGGTTCGAGTCGGGAAAGAGCCAAAATCTCCCTTGGGAATTCTAAGGACTTATATAACGTGTTTCAAGCCCTTCTACACTGTAAAAACGTTGGGTAAAACAAAATTGGGCAAGTGTTATTTACCCAACATTGGCATCAATTTACCACATTGTTGGTTAATTCAGGTAAAAATGGACCAATGGGACGAATTTGCCTAAGAGTGTGGGCAGTTGGTATGTTGCCCAACATTAGGCAAAATATCAACCCATTTCGACCAACGTTTTACAGTGTATCCGGACACACCTGATTACCGTGTTTATGGATGCTTGCAACACGGTGGTTTCCACACCACCGGCGCGTAGCTAAAAAAAAGTTAAAAGAGGGGGGTTCATATGGGGACTCTTAACGGTAGTTTAATTATGGAACAAGGAACAGTTCATAGCTCAATTGTTTTTATGCTGTTGGCTACGGTGGGGCGGGGGCCCAAATTTGTGGGTTTTTTTTTTATTAATGTGGTGGGGTTGAACCTCCTAACGCCCCTCCCCACGCTACACCACAGAAGGCAGTAACTTGTTTTCCTTACTGTCTTCTGCAGAAGTCTGTTTATTGAATATTAAACAGGAATAAAGAATTATGAATTTTTTTTTATTCTAGGATAAGTCAAGAGAGTCATAAGGCCGTACATGGAGATAGGATTCCTTCATGGTCCGTAGGCCATCCGACAACTTTACAGCCCACTCCAACATCGGATAAGGCTGTCTCAATAATCAGCCAAAAAGCAGTAATTATCAGTGACTTGCACTCAAAAAATTCCTAAAACTCTCAAAGTTCATGACTCACGCAATTATTGTTTTCGAGTCTGAGGTCATTTTTTTTTCGAACTGGCATAACAGGCAATGACTGTGAAGTAAACATGCTTTGTGTCCGGAGTACAAAGTACCTTGTAACGATTATCAACTATTTCCAACAACAATTGCTCTTATCACTCTAGTTTTTCCATCCAGTGAGGCCAGGGACTCTTTTTTTTGTCCTGAATTGTCCGTAGACAGGGCCAGGGACAATTTGCTGTTTATTGTCCCATCACCGATGGTCAGTTGACCACCGATGTCCTCGACCGTTCGACCCGGGCAGTCAGCCCCGCTGATTACGGCATAAAGCCTCACGACGATCCGCGGGAGAGCTGTATAAGGCCTTGGGCTTTTAGTTAAACATAACTCCCGACTCTTAAATATGCTGCAATTCATCACTGACCGGACAGTAATTCTGAACTTGATCTAATGGATTATCACAAAAGTGGTCATATCGTCACTTTTCGTAATATCCGCCGTATTAAGTGATCAGATCATGCTGACCGAAACGTTTAAAACACCAATGGTTTCTTCTGAGAACCGTCCTCTCGAGTTGTAATCTCCACCAATGACTCAAGGCACATTTTGTAGTCATATTGGTTTTCGTCTTAATTCGCGTGGTGTAATATGCCTACTTGTCAAATTGCACTAATGTAGTTTGTAATGTACATCACATTAAAATAGGCACACATGCAACTGTTACGGACGTGTGATGGTGAGGTAACGTAATTTCACATAGGCCCTACAGTTGGCAAAATCAAGAGCGAAAGAGACCTTTGCAGACATGCATTTATGGAAGCTTTGGCCAAAATTAAAACTCGAAAAATATTTGTCGCGGTTTTTTACGAAGTGACCAATCGCTACATGCTAATTACGGTGTCATAATTATGAAAATCAGACTCCTATGAAAATCGGACTCATTTTCCCTATTATTGGTTAAACCCTCTCACGTGACCGGCCACTCTCCTAATTATTATCTTCACTTATAGGCACGTGCACTACCAATGAGCCCGTATTTCAAAGTGTTTGAAATTCACGCTACAACGGAATGCCTTTGGTGAAAAAGGCATTCCGGGCGGAATGACCAGATGCGATTCGTCATTTCGTAAAAACGACGACGAATGGTTTAATCTCAACTGTAACGAAATCTGGTGCTTGACGCAATCGCCATCGCCATGATTCAAATGAGGAAAATTGCTGACTCGAATCATCCAGAGTTCTCAAGATACCAAACTGTACTTAATACCGTATCTGTTAATACCGGATAGGTCAATACATGTATTGAATATCAAATTAAATCAGTTTATCTGTTAATACCGGATAGGTCAATACATGTATTGAATATCAAATTAAATCAATTTATCATTTAATTTTCTCAAACTTTGTTTTCATGTTACTATAATTTTCAGATTTTTTTGTACAATTCTAGGGAGTAATTAATTTTTGTATGCTAATGCAAATTTGCATATTCACGAGCCAAAGTATGATGTCACTAGCAGCGCAACAGTGGTGTCTCCGTAGCATTGTGTACCAAAAATTGATTATCAAACAATTTTAGCACTTCTTAGAAAAGGTTCTAAGTTGATGTTGATCTTCATAATTATTAAATCGTTTGTTTGGATTCCATTTATATAACTGTTGTTTCTTCAAACATACAGAGGAAAGATTTAATGTTCGTTTGTCAAAGAGTTCCTTCTATTTACCAAACAGAAATGGCGCCCTCTTACATGACTAAATTGGAAAGATTTTAAAAGAATTGAAAGCCACCATCTTCTATTTACTTTAAATGTAATTTACAACATTTGCAAAAATATAGAAAAACAAGTACCGAATATTTGACTGTAATTAATAATTTCAAGCATCCTGTGAAATCATGGCACCTGGTGCACTGTCATTTTCAAGAAAAGTGGATTTTTTGTATCATTTTCAGCGATTGTTGGCCGCCAATCGTTGGAAATAATCTAATTTCCCCTACCTGATAATTCCCTGACTATAAGATACCGTTTTGTCTGAAATAGGGTCAGGGAACCAGACTACAAGAACAACATTTTTTTCTCTATTTCATCTGGTTTCCCATCATCTATGCGCACAAAACTTTAAACAGGTCACTGTTACAGTATTTGCTATAAAATACTAACACACAAATCCATTCATTTCTGAAAATTACAGCAAAAGCAAATGTTGTATACTACCTTTAAATGAAAACATGCTTGCATTGTTGTAAGCCATGATTATTGTGTGAAAATAAGTTGAACTCGATATTAATACCGTGATTCCTTTAATGTGACATGTGGCCAATTTCACGGCCATGCTAAGCACAGAAAAATTGCTAAGCATGAAAGATCTTCCTTGATTAAAACAGAATGCAACTTCTTATGTGGTTTATATTGCTTGTGACTGGTATTCAGCTGCCGTTTGCTTTGCATGAAAACCCCATGGAGTTTGGGCTGGTAACCTGGGGCCAATGTTACCGCGCTGCTAAAAGCACACACATTTGCTTAGCACCAAAAAGTCTTGCTTAGTTAAAACAGGTTACCAGACAAAAGGCCATGGGATTTTCATGCTAAGCAAACAACAGCTGAATGCAAGCCACAAGCGATAAATTTCACATCAAAATTGGGTTGCTAATTCTGTATTTACCAAGAAAGACTTTTCATGCTAAGTAAATGTTTGTGCTTAGCATCGCCGTGAAATTGGCCCCTGGCTTGGATTTTATTTTTACACGCTGGGTGTGGGGGAGTCGGCCAAAGGCCAAGAGTATCATTTTGGTGAACTTCATATACGCTTAGTGTATTTTGTTAGTATGGGGGCACTTGGGGGACACTATCACCGCTGTCAATGACCCTTCCCCCCTATAATAAAGAGACATTGAACCCATCACACTCAATATCGAAAAACCTCACAGAGAATTCTCGTTCGGTGTGTCAGTTGTATTTGGGAAGCCTGATCAATGCCTTTCATATAGGGGAAACTGACCGAGGCTGTCACGTGTTTTCCTCAACAAAAATCAGATATCGCGTTTGAGACCACTTACGATAAGTTATAGCGGAAAGGGGGATCTTTCATCAGGCACTTAGGCCGTATTAATCTTCATATTACTGACCCTTCAAAAACAGCTCCTGGGCATGTAGCCTTGGCTTTTTGTAATTGATTTATACAAGCAATTTTTTTATAAAGATCCAGATGATATTTAGGTGAAAATGTTACCCTACGCACCGTGTATATAAGCTATAATTGCACAGTGCCGCAACTAAACTTAGAAAAACAAATCGTACGAGAGCACGTTGGATCATTAATGAGCAAACTTTTGTACCACCTCAAATGCCTTAAATTAAGCACCGGATCTAAGTTAACTTTTTAGCCTGGATTAGACTTCAGGTCTTATAGAGTTCAGGTCTTAGTATTACGTAAGAATGACATTGTTCTAAAACTAAAAGTTCCAATGTGCAAATTTCATAAACCAAGGACCTGCCGTGTTTGTTTCACACAGATCCAGATCTCGATCGGTGTGTCGTGCGCTGGTTCACACACCAGATCCCGCCTTATGGATGGAGCGAACCAGCGGTTGGATCACTGATCGAGATCCGGATCTCAGTGTGTGAAACAAACAACAGCGGCGGCGATTTCTTGGTAAGGTTGGGGGGGGGGGGGGGGGGGGCGGAGGATAAAGCACACAATCAAGCATTGTTGTACTTGTGTATCCTGGGAAATGTTTGAAAATGTGTGCTGATCTTGTGTATTCTGGTGCATACTGGTGCATGTAAAAGCCAATGACCAATAAAATGTATATGGCAAGGGGAAACTTATTGGGGACACTGCCATAGCCGTCCCCTCTCCCCAAAATATTGGGGGACGTGTCCACATAGTCCCCCCGGGATCATCGCCCATGACGTCAATAGACGTCATGGGCGTCAATAGGCGAAGTAAAAAAAACATGTTTATCGTTTTGGGGGCCGCCTGGATATTTTAAATTTTTGTTACTAGGGAAAATGATGTGAAAAACACCCAAAATGTTAACCGATCCATCGAAAAACAAAATACAAGCTTACTAAAACTATTAAAATCACTGTAAACTTATTCAATTCTCTTGTCCACCATGTCTCTTCAACAGTTTTTGAACAGTTGAAAAACCTATTGTTGTTGAAATTCTTTTTAAAGAATGGCAGCAATCTTAAAAATAAAAATTCCTCCTCCTTGCTTTTTCAAAAAAATAAACCCGACGCTATACATTGTTTTTTTTTTTACTTGGCCTTACGTCTGGTTGTAACAATGGTTCTGGAGTTTCGCAATTACTGTACAACAAGGAACGCACGATAACCTTTTAATGATGCGAAATTGTTACCCTGAACTCCGTGTGAACTCACTTTGCTTTACGTTGCTGGCAATAACAAGCCATGCCATGTTGAAGGTTTTCTGCGATACTAAAGTTACTGCCTAAGTAATGACGTAATAATGTGGGAAGGAGGTGTTATGAGTGAACTGAAATAAATAGGCCTACACAGTTCCATGCGATGATCAAATTATATCTCATCATAATGCTGTGCAAATATTTTTCTATTTTTGGGGGGGGTTTGAGAACCGTGCAATTTAAGGACTGTAGACATTGGATATGAAATGTCATAATTATCTGGACCATTGGCTTTATAACTGTGTATTTTCTTGGATAGAATGGACCGAGAAACGAGGTCCTTCAGGGCGCACCAGGATTTGACTATTTAGGGGGGGGGGGGGGGGTTGTGGGGGGGGGTGGCTCACCATTTTTTTTGTATTCTGAAGATTTTCCGTCAGCAAAATAGTTTAAAAAGCAGGAATGGGGTGCCGGGGGGGGGGGGCGACGGCCTTTTTGACGTTAGCGGCGCCATTTGATTTGTCTTTGACTATACAAACTTGAATTGTGCTATACTTAATTGGGGTAACTCGACTTAACAGTGTAACAAGTTGTTTCTCTTATATATTACAACTCCATTTTTTGCGAGATTTGAACCTGCGACCTCCGGAATACCGTACTAGCTGGTGCTCTACCAACTGAGCTCTCTTGCTCTACATCCTTACATATATTGGCAGTCTCCCAAATTGTCAGTATCTTTGTTTGTATTGTAGTCCAATTTTGATAGTCTCACCGTCATATGTCCAGTGTCGTAGCTAAGGGGGGCGTAAAACATCGTCTCCCCCCAGTCGCCCCCCCCCCCCCACTTCGCAAACGCAGAAAATAATAGTATTTTAAAGAAAAAACACTATGAGCCCCCCCCCCCCCCCCCAATTGTCCAGCCCCCCCCCCCCCCCACTCGCCCCTATGGGGACAGCCCTGCCTACTCCGCTGCCTGTCCCACACCTGCAGTGTTACGTCCTATTTTGTCTGTCACTGGGGCAAGTACAAACGCTGTTTTGCTTCTTTTCTGACATGTGAGGGCGCTGTTGATAGGATGTCGATCAAGGTACTCACTATTTACTTTTGGCACTTACAGTATATAGAAAAAGAAGTCAAAACAATCAGTCAGTTCGGTATTTCAACTGCGCATGTGCATAATGGCATTTTATCCCGAATGACCCGCGTGACCTAACGCGCGCGTCTGAACGCAAAAGGTGGTCGCACAACACGCACGTGTTAAATTCAATCATCATCATCATCATCATCATCATCATCATCATCCATCACCATATCCACTATCATCATCCCTCATCTAAAAATTTAAATGAGAATGATCAAAAACGCAATAGTTCGACTTTAACAGATATGAAAAGATAAAGCTTGAGAAAAAGTTTGAGGTAAAGTCAAATCACCGTGCCAGTGCCCGAACGACAATATGAGGATACATTCTGTTTGACATGATGTAAGGTAAGATTTGAAGGTTTGCATGGTGAAATTAAAGGCAATAAGGTAACTGGTTTGCGGTAGCACCATGAATTTAAATCTCTTTTGTGAGTTTGTGTGGTTCTGAAAAGAACCGGAGGGAACTCAACGTTTCGGACAGTATGCTCTGCCCGTCGTCAGGAGACTGAGGGATTCCAATGGTGAAGCGGGCTTATATAGTGTCTGGAAGCGGTGAAGCGTGAGAAGGATGCAAACTCATGCAGGGCTTGGAGGATGCTGGATGATCAGTGAGGCGTGTCATTCTGAAGGAAGGGAGCGAAGGGGGAGGTTGCCAAGGGTATAGGGGACCCATAGGCTGGAGAACTAAGTTATCCTAGGGTATAGGAGACCCATTGGACTGGGAGGTAAGGATGGGGCCCCAGATGTAGCTGATGGAGAAACCGATGTCTTGGGGAACCGTGTTGTGCTTGAAGGTTTTAATGGCTTCTCTGATGCGGCGGGGGTACCAGCGTTCGATGCTGGTACGTATTGATGTAAGGTGCTGATAAAAGAAACTGTTTTGTAGGGGGCTTGACGGAATTCGTTCTGTCCATCGGTTTGTTCAAACAGCTGCGAACCCCTGGACTTGTATACAAACCTTAAACAGGTTGCGCGTACTCCTTGAATAGGAAAATGCAGCAATTGTCCATATTCTTAACCCAATGAGGGCGTTGTCCGATCAATTTTGGGAGCATGCGCACAAGTAAATTAGTATTTCACTTTTGCATTATGTTTTGCATCAGATTATAATATGTATTTTGTTGTCTGGAGCAATTTCCCTTGAATTTCCTTCAAACTAATGTTTGTATCTCCAAAATGACATTGGTCCAATGTATGGTTTGTACGCAATACTGAAACAACCAATAAGAGGCCTGAGTTTGACAGTGAGGCTGCTCGAAAGTTTCCTGCGTGGACCTGATCACATTTTGCTTGCCCTGAAAATGTTTCCCCGAAGGATGTTTTGAGAGCTCATCAGTTGAGGAATTGTAACGATACCACCTGAGTCCGGGATTGATGTTTAAACGGTTTCCCCGCGGTTTAGTTCGACTTTCGAGTTTGAATGTTGTAAAGCGTGCAAGCTGACCTCGAAATCCAACGAGATTTGACGAGAATGCATACTCCTGGGCACGCTGTATCTACAAACGGCGCGGCGTCCTATTTTTATGAAATTATTTAGGGCAGTGCATCCGAACCAGTACCCGATATCCGACCGCTAATGTCAGGAACCGGTTTTGGATTATGGAATCGAGTACTCGTGTGACCGAAATAACATAACACACAATGTACGTAGGAATTTTCAGACAATGAAAAATAAAGGTTTTGAATGTCACCTATGGGGAATTTTCAAAATGAAAACCAGGGTACATGGACAAACAAAAATGATTAACGTTTATGACGCTTGGAAAAATGCAATTTACACGGTAAAGCTATGGAGCCCACTGTACACACTTGCATCTTGCTCCATTGATGCACCGTGCGGACCTTTACGAACCGTCATATGAATTTGTTGTGGTCACTTAAGCTCAAACCTCTGTGCGGGGCCTGCATTTCCGTGCGCAAATCTGCGTAAAATTACCCTTTTTTCGACGTTTCGAGTCATAGTTTGATAACCATGCTGTCTTTTTCACCGGGTTAAACGGTTCTATACGATTTAACTCTTTGTCGTTCTCGTGATATATAAATATATATTTTATCTTGAAAAAAATCCACGTACTTTCGGCTTTGAAAATGTGAACTTTTCATAATTTTTCTGTGTAAACGCACCGATTGAGCGCCCTCGCGTCGACTCCTTACTGAAGTATCGAATCGTACGGGGATAAACAGAATCGAATAGCTTAGATCCTCCTCTTTCCTTACATGTAAAACCTGTTATGATTGGTTGAAAAAACCCGACGTACTTTTCACAAAGAAAAAAGTGGCCAATGACAACTTTCAATCGATAAGGCATTGTTCGAGACTTTACATCGATCTACTATTGCTTATCACGCGTTACATGATCTTGGACTCTGCTCATCACCCGTTTTACAAGACAGATTTTCTTCGAGTTTACTGTAACTAAGACATTTAAAAACTATCCATTTGTAAATCAGTTATCTGGGATTAAAACTGTGTTCTTTTGAGGAGTTAATTTCATTTTGAAATAATGTAAATTATGAACTGAATACTGTTCATTCAAGCATGGAGGTATTCAAGGCAGCTACAGAAATTATGTGATGCAAAGAATGTACGCTTGTTTATTGGGCCGTACCATTTTGTATGTGGGGAGTATATATATATGCATGTACACCCACATACGTATGTCTTTTCCAAAATAATTGAGATTATGTGTTGTTTAGAAAATAAAACAATTACTGAACTTAACTTGATCTTTGTTTCCTACTTCCAGCTATAACCAGTGTCTGTGTTTATGCATGCCCTCGTGCAAACATGTTTTGTTTTACCCATTTTGTGAATGGAGTGTGCCGGGCCACATTTCAGGGCCGAACGCACAGCTAGCTAGCTACACAGGGCCAGCGTAACCCTATACCTCTGTGGTATACTCTACGCGCCAGATTTAAACTGTGAAATTAATAAGTGAACAAAAGTGGGGTTAACAAATTCATATTGAATGTGAACAGCAATTTCCGAAGAAAAAAATTTGGGATTGGCTTTTTTAACGCACACCCGGTTCCCGTACTACCCGAAATGCACACCAAAATTATTTTGTTTTCTGACTGGTCTGAGCCTTTTAATACCTCCATGGTCTGAGCAAGGAAACTATAATAAAGATGCATTTCAATTTACAGGTTGATGACCAAAAATATGAAAACATTGACCTCAGCTTCCGATTATTCTATCATTCAGATTCTATACGTAAAGACGTAAAGAGTCCGTCGCTAGTCAGTGTTTGGTACAAAGTCGTTCACATAATGTGGCAAAAAGTGATCTTGAAATTGTTGGACTGTCCAAGTCTCATACGTCACGCTCCGCTAGGCACGCGCATGCTGAGCAAGCCTACAATACGCCAAATATTCACCTAATTACAATCCAATACATGTACTTCAGTGAGCTGCTAATATAGTATTTTAATCATGCAAATTAATTAGTCATTATGCATATTCTGGGTGGCGAAGCTTGGGTGTAAATCCTCATACGGTCATGTATGTTCCACACCATCGACGACAAGACACCATGACGATGATGATGGTGATGATGACCTCGCGCCATAATGCACATTTTAATTCATTTTGACGGTTGTAATTTGTATATTTTGTTGGGCCAACAGGCAAGCGAGGGACCTTGTTCCTCCCTGCCCGCGCCGGCATACACTCCAGAGGGTTGATGAGGACAAGACCGACAATTTTTACACTATCAACATTACTTGCAAAGATTCACGTTATTTCCCCTGTGTGATCGGGACGGGAGTATATGGTACGACCGAGAATAACTGTGTGTGTGTGTTTGACTTGGTAGATTGCTATATTTATTGACAGGTTCCGGTGGTTTGTGCCTCGTGTCGGGTGGACTGATCACTCTTACCCGGGGTGGCTGGTCGGCGGACGGGGTGCATGACCGGTCGCCCGGACCTCAAAATGCAGCCCAGATTGAAAAAGATAGTTCCACTCTATTCGTTCACACTTTGTGAAAGTTTTAATGACAGGGCTGCATCCGGGTTAGGGAGAAAAACGAGGGCATTGCACTCCTGCTGGGAATAAGGAAATTGATACAAACTGAAATGTTCCTCACGGTGCCTCCCACATCGACACATCGCCCCGCCCTCTTTTCTGCTACCAAAGAGGCATCCTGTGCTGTGAAAATAACGCGAAGTATGAACACAGAGGCTTCGAATTAAATTCAGCATTTTTATTCAAATTCCGTAACCTTTACTTCGAAATAGGAATGGAAACTTACCGATTAATGTATGGAAACAATAATAATTAAACACATAAATATTGTGCTCTTTGTTTACAGCTAGGTGTATAAGCGACATCGTGAACATGTTGAGAAAACTTCAATGGTTTTGGTTGTTATCTGAAAATACTGACTTTATATATAATTAACGTTTTACCGTGTACAGAGGGAAAGCGCTCCGTTAACTCTTAAATTCCCCAGGGATACAATTGAACGGTTTGTCCCTTGTTTCAATCATTCGTACGAATTTTCTTCTCCTAGAATTGTATAAAGCAATTATATATATATGCTTTGTAGACTGATTAGTACTGCTTTAATACGCTGGTCTAATTTTGAGTTATAATGATCACTGTAACTCAAATCCTTTTTGTAGGCTTTGGCGTATTTTTGTTATATTATTGTTGTGTGAAGATATAAAGATAATAAAGATAAATGAAGATATAAAACAGTATATCCCACATTTTGTGTCACTCGTGCAAAATGAGATTTTTTTTAATCACAAGATATGATACCGCGGGAATGGGAAGACGATATTTCCTCGGCGTACTTGTGTGTTTCTCAAAACAGTTAGTGAAGTTTTTCGCTTGTATTTGCGTCCTTGCCCCGTGCTTCAGATCCTGACGCTGTTTTACGTGTTAGACATTATAAAGGCACATGCTCATACGAAGCGGACATTCCCTTTGGCAATTCATCCTTGCAGCAGCATCCAATCAGCTTCTCTATACAATACTGACACTTTTATTGCACCAAGACACGGGTGCGCGTCTTTATACCGAGATAGCTCTGCCATCAAAATTTGAATCACACCCTAAAGAAGTCCAGAAGTTGATTAGTTTGTTCCCCTACCGTCCATGCCCTTGTCCCCGTCTCGCTTGGGGAATTGGATGGGGGGCCTCTTCGGCAAGTCCCCAGGCGCGGCAAGCGACAGGTGTCTGAATTGCTCACTCCAGAGCAATCAATTAACACCTTAGGAATGACCTCATGAAACCCGGTCCCCGAAGATTCTCCCCTCATATTGTAAAAAAAAAAATAGTCGACATTTGGTGTCAATATTGTTGATTCCTCGGCCTAGGAGTCAACGAATGTACGAGCGTGACCTTATCTGCCTGATTCACACGTGCCAGAGACAAAAGTAAGACGATGAAAAAGCAAAAAAAATATATTAATTTTGACAAAACAAATAACCTATCGGACAAATGAACAGATGATTTATAGCTTACACACTACAAAACACGTGGTGTTAAATTAACACCATGCGGTTATCTATACTGAAGCAGTCATCCAATATAGATACCGCACGGTGTTAATCTCACCACATACGCGCAGTGTAAAACCCTTCGCGCGGGAGAAAATCACCAAATCCATGCATAGGGTGGTTAAGGTTCATATTAGAAACCCACTTTTTACTGACATTTTAACATATCCTTATCAAAAGAACTTTTTTCCGTACATTTGTACTACAAATATGTGGTATTGGATCAACGCCAGCCGGATCTTGACCATTCAATTGGTGTTAATAGTACACCACAATATCTGCAGTGTGTAATAACACGTTAAGGAATTTTGATTTAGCTAAATTGTGGCAAAAAATGCAAGTTGTCCTGCTTATATTGAGGAAGCTTGACTTTGTCCACGGGTAATGCTACCGTCGTGTTTAATCATTCCAAAAATGCAAAAGCTATCGACACATACAGACTCAATAAGTTACTGAATGAAGGGCAATTATGTTAATATCATCTGCTCGAGGGAGCTGTAGGTTTCAGTTCATCGTTGTCAACATTACTCAACAAAAACAGAAAGGAAACTTCGTAAAAAGTAATGAGAAAAATTAGTCTTTAATCAGGTTCAATCAAGCGGGGGAGTGGCTTCTGTGGACATACCGATTCTGCACATGCTATCTTTAAAGTTGTACTGTCCGTGCTTTAAAAATATTGTTTCCTAAATATTTTCTTCTAACAATAGACCGATTCATTAAGCAGCACCCCTTGCCGTATTGACCAATCACAGCCACGATAACAGTCCCACAAAAGTCCAATATCCGTGATTGGCACGAGGCGCGCGAGTGGCACGCTCGGTTGTGATTGGTCAATAGGTCAATTATGGGTGGGGCTTATGGATAGGTCTGTTATTTCATGCCAACAAAACACCTCTTTATTCTATTTTGGGTGTCTACAACCCTCCCAAAAAGGTTTGTATTCTTGGTTGTTTACGCGCATCTAATGCACGCAAAGATACGCCCGAATTAATGTCGGGCCGGAAATAATTTGTCAGTTGTAAAGTAATTATTCGGTACCTGAATGTCGTTCGATGTCTCATTCAGAAGTGAATAACTTTTGTATTGCTAGAAAAATGGAAATTGAAACCAAAAATGCTAATTACTTTTCGGCGTGAAACTCGAAAAGAGCAGGAAATTATATCTTTAAATTATTGCTCGTAGACAAAAATGTGCCAGTCAACAATGTTTGCACCATTTGCGCTCAAATGCCCATATTTTCATATGTTTAAGAACATTTGAAAACTATTTGAGAAGTATACTGCAAATGTCTGGCAAGATGATATTTACATCATTTTGAACCGCACTGTAAGAATCTCGGCAGCCTCTGATTGTCACGATCTGAAACCATGGCATCTTCTTGTCCAGAGGTCATTGCCTTCCAGCGTGCTGGCTCCCCACGTCTCGTTCCCCAGCCGTAAACTTGGCCCTGTGTTTATTTGTTTCGCCGCAAATAATGCATAGATACATGTTCGATTATACATACATGCCTTTGTGCCGATTCCGCAACATCGACAGTGAATTAAACAAATGGTGATCAGCCTAAGGCGCCCGGTCCCAAAGTCAAGTCAGACCGAATTATGCGAACCGCATCACACACGCGCATCCACTACTAGAGCGCGCAAACAAGCAAAAAAAAGAGAGCTCCAGGTCTCATTGTGATGTATGTATTACGAATCCCAACTGGCTTTCTGACTAATAGAAGAAATGTACTGCCTGGAGTAAGCTAGATTAAGGACGACACGCTAAATGACTGCCTAACAAATTATACACTTGAAACAAACATGGGAACGAATCTGTTCACTGGTTGCAGATTTCCAACCCGTCTCCTCTTTCCTGTGTCAATATTAGATGTAAATGCCGCCGCTTTATTGGATTGATAGTGTGGAATGTTGGAGTGTAATTTCGCGTCTCGCTCCCGGTTGCTGTATACTTAGACCGTTCATTATTCAACTTAATTTGGGTTGTCGAGAACACACGTGCCTCTAATTGTAGAGGAGTTGCCGACATAGGTGGATAAGGGTGGTGAAGCTGGTTTTGCAATTTGCATGAAGGATTGAGTTTTCGTCTTACTTGAGTTACTCGCGGTTCCGCTAGCGTGCTTCCACTTAAACCTCGCACTTGGATGGGTCAGCTGTCTTCATTCGACGGTAGCACCTCCTTTGCCGCTGTGCCGCTCCGTGCGGTCTTTCGCGTTATACATCATTGATGCTCAAAATTCACAACGTTTTGTAAAATTTATGGCAGAGATCTGAGATTTACTTGCGCCAGCGCTTCAGGAAAGTGACACGTGGTGATTGTTCAGGCGAGCGCCGCAGCGTAAAAATTTCGTTAAAGCTTGTGATCATTAAAGAAGATGACTGTTGAAAATATCCTGGTTAGGGCAAGTATATAGTCACTATACCAGCTCAAGGTCGAAAGCAGAGGATTATTGGTGAAAAGTTGGGTCGTCAGAAGTAGAATGGAAAAACGGCAGGACGGGACAGGACGGGACGGTACGGGACGGGACAGGATCACAGGACAGGACAGGACAGGACGGGACGGGACATATTGGATTTGTTTACAATTACATCATCGGGATTGGGTGAACATCAGTTCAAAACCCCTGTAAAAAGTGATATAGATGTCAGTCTCTGGTAATGAAGCACCGAAAGGGTTTATTTTGTCAACAAATTAAATCACTTTCATCCTTTTGGCAACTTTTAAAACTAAATACTTTTCCACGTACACTTCTGAACACAGCTCTGAAAAGAGACGAACAATTCCCATAAAATCCAAATAGTCTTGCATTTAATCTGCTTCAAATTGGGACATGAATCCCAACAAATATTAACAACAATAGGCCTTGCGGTGATTGGCTGACAAATTTCGTTGCTAATTACACCACTGATTTAGATATAAATCATAATCTCAACGTGCCCCCCCCCCCCCCCCCCGTGATTAGCTAAACGCTCCCTTCTTGGTATAACCATGGAGGTATTACCTCCATGGTATAACCGCTGCGCGTGAATGGTAACGCACAACTGAGTCTAGTCTGGTTCCCAGAGTATTCTGACTATTTCTGATGAATATATGTATTATATACCCAGCACGATATGGGGCAGAGGGGTACCCCCCTTTTGTCCCTATACCCTATACACTCTCCAGACTATTGTTACCTAACACATCTCGCTATAGAGATCTGAAAAGAATTACTGAGATTCCGGGAACACAATGACCAACACAAAAGAGGGGGGGGGGTTCCCTCTGCCCCATATCGCGCATCATAAAAATGGCTGTTAAAGTCACAACGTTGCAAGCTGTGCGACTGACTTGTATTGATTTCCAGCAGGGAAATAAAATCCTGAAAGTTGCATGGATAGGCCTATCAGTGATTGTCACTAACCCTTTTTTTTCTGGTTTGGCTGCTGCTATTGCGGGTTTTGTAATGAGTGTTTGGGATTTTTGTTCTTGCTTGTTTAAATGTTTTTTTAAATGTTTTTTTGTATTTTGCATAAATACCATATTTAAACAAAAATGAAATAGGTCATATGAACACTGACACTCGAAACTCTATCATATACACACGAACCGTGCACCGCAGATTCTGACTCACTGGTCCCTTCAGTGGCTTGCCATTGTTGAGGATCATGACAAAGAATGCTTTAACTACGCCACATTCTTTTGTGTCATATTCCGCCAGCAATCCGGGCGTGCGATAACATTTCCCAAATGCCATTCAGTAGGCGCTTTAGTGCGTGCACTTCTTTGATTGACCAGTTGTCGGTCAATGGCGATACTGACCATAACTTTGGGTCACCCTTGGAGTGGTATTTCGTGGAATTGGGGGTGAAAAGGTGACGGCGCAATAATTGCGCTTGGACCCGCAATTTTCACATTCTTCACTGTTGACAGCCTCATTTTTTGGAGATTATGTTCTAATTAAAAACAAAGCAGGTGTGTGTATAACCTTGGCCTCAAGTCGTCGTTGTGGAACCTGGAGGATTACGTGCGACCCGGCACGATCGGGGCTGTGATGGCCGGATTTATTTTTGGTTCTTTCCTTGACCGGTGATGGGTTCACGTGTTTCCGATCACACGAATCTGCTTATGCTGCAAGACTGACAATTATTGGACAATATTATAATTGATTTTTGGAATGCGGAACTGCAGCCAATTATCTAGACAAAGGAAGATGAACGTTGCTACCGGTACATATTCTTAAATCTTGTATCTTTGGGGATTCCAAACCTTGGAATCCAATCCACTGAGATCATTACAATACCCTTTTCGATGCTGAAACATTACGGCAATTACAATGGAATAGCGCCCGCACACAGTTGACTTGCAGGTCATGACCTCTGTCCTGTTTGCACTGAGGTCATGACATCCAAAAACTGCTGAATTATTATGAAATATAGTCTAAAGCATCCTGTGAAATCATGGCACCTGGTGTGCTGTCATTTTCAAGAAAAATTGCATTTTTGTATCAATTTCCAGCGATGGTCGGCCGACCATCGTCATATGAAGCGCGTTTATGGGGGAAAAGGGGCCCCCTCTTTTGTGTTGGTCATTGTGTTCCCGGAATCTCAGGAATTCTTTTCAGAAATCTAAGGGGGATGTGTTAAGTAACTTAGTCTGGAGTGTGCTTAGGGTATAGGGTATACCTAGCACGATATGGGGCAGAGTGGTACCCCCTTTTGTCCCTATACCCTATACACTCTCCAGACTATTGTTACCTAACACATCCCCCTAGACTTCTGAAAAGAATTCCTGAGATTCCGGGAACACAATGACCAATACAAAAGAGGGGGGGGGGGGGGGTTCGCTCTGCCCCATATCGCGCATAATATGGTATAGGGACGTACCATTTCCTCCTATATCGTGCTGGATATCACCATCGTAGGAAATAGTCTAGTTCCCCGACCTAAATTCCTTGACGTTTATAAATTTGTTGCGTTTTTTCTTTTTCGAAGTTGGGTCAGGGAACTATAAGACTAACATTGTTCCAAGCCGTTTTCTCTGTTTTTCCAAGCATCTATGCACACAAAACTTTAAACAGGTCAGTGTCGCAGTATTTGCTATAAAATACTAACCCCCAAATCCATTCATTTCCGAAAATGATAGCAAAGCAACTGTTGTATACTACCTTTAAGTGTTGTTTGAAGCTTTATGGTGGAGTGACACAAAGTGGGGAAGTACCGTAAGGTTTGCAGTCTCTTCAGGACGAACAGAGCACACTGTTCCACACATCGAGGTCATACTCTCACCATCACCGGCTCATTTTAGAGCCAAAACTTTCTCAAAAGAGTACCTTTCCATGATGTTTACCCGCAAACCTACTTCGCTACTTTTCTTTAATCCGATATCTTTAGTGTGTTTGCTGGTGTTAATGTTAATGAGTAATGTCTTCTTTTTTTCCTATAACGAAAATTCAAACCTAGACTTTTCCACTTCAAGTTGTGTGTATAAAATCTCTCCTGCAAAACTGTGAAGTTAACTTGTCTTTAAAGGTGCTGTGGATTTGTTTTTCCTTATTACTTCCAGTCTAACTTCAAGAGGTGATAACCGCTGTTGGACAAGCATATGGAGCCGGTCTTTATGAAAATGCATACATTGGAGTAATGTACAATCAAATCTCAGCTTGCTCCGTTCACCTACTACCGGTACCACACGGTGGTTATGTGCCTAAATCTCTGTATAAAGCACTGCAGCCAAAACCAGCGTACGTACTCTGCTCTCTTTTACTCAATAATAAATGAAGACATCTCCGTGAGGAACCACCCCCTCTAACCAGCCGACAGCCGGAGATCTCTTCACTGTCCGCGTTGCACATGGGCCTCTCGGTGAACTGGCTGATGTTATTATCAACCTGATCAATATTTTGGTGGGGCAATTAATGAGTAAGCTTGGGCGGTGTTTAGCGTGCATCATGCATGAGGCCGTATGTCCCGCACCTGTCGGCTCATAATAATTCAACATCTTGAGTCAGATCTTCTGGAAATGCCATTCTTCAGCGGCTTATTGTTTCCTGAGTTGGGTCTTTGGTTAGGATGCTCAGTTATTTATTGATTGATTAATTAATTTATTTAAAATCTTCGTATACGACGGAGGATCCCATAAGAGAAAGGCTGCAGAACTTAATTGAATTAAATTTTATTGAGATGAGCACTTGTCATTGAAACCATCCTGACTTCTACCTTCCCCAAAAAAGGTTTTGTAAATTTTGATAAGATAGACATGCAGACACGCAGTCACTAATTTTTCCAAATTAATTGAATCCCTATTCAGCTAGCTAGGATGCAGGGTTGGAAAATAGTCCAAAAATTGTGTACATTGATCTGATCATATTTGAGAGCCTTGCATTTGAGACAGCGGGGCACCTAAGATTTGTCTTTGGGGAGGTGGCCAAGCATCTATTGATTCTTCAAGAAGTCACGTGACCGGCTGTGCCCCTACCGTGGAAGAGAATAGTCTTGGAAACGGGCCCGAATATGTTTCACTGCGGCAAGGTGCGGCGGAACACTTTTGAAAGTGGGGGGGGGGGGGGGGGGGGGTGGCTGCAGCTGCCCTTTTCTATGTTTTTCTTTATGCAGAACTGCCAAAAGTGGAGGGAGGGGATTTCCCCCAAGTGGAAAAAGTGGGGGCCCTGTTCCGCCGCGAGCGGCGGCAACCATAATTATTGCTCCAAACATTTCAGACTTTTATGGCCGGTAAATACTCACCCAATGCATAAACTGTTCCAAATACGTCCCCCCCCCCCCCCCACCTTTTTTTACCCCCTTCTTTCACTGAGATTGCGATGATGGCTTGCGTTAAGATGCCATTTCTAATCCGAGCGAAATTTCTAATCCGAGCGAAACAACAAATTTACAAACCCTGAAAATGACACTGCATTTGCCATAGGCATAATTATCTCAAACAAAATCTGTGTAATTTTCTTCCGAAGTGTGAACAAGATCAGAAACCTTTAGGCACAGCATAATCTTGATCGCGTTTTGCTTGACTTCCCCGAAGTCAGATCAACAGAATTCAGTCGTCTGCAGTCAAACCGATTTATTTAGATAGAATCGAAATTAACCGCGAAGTGAATCGCAGACATATTAAACAACGGAGTGACATCTTGATAATCATAGGCCCAAAATCAACTAACAGAAAACGTGACAACCGGGGGGGGGGGGGGGGGATTGAAAAGCTGGGATATGGTCGGCTGCGGCCAAGTAGGCCTACCCGTTGCGAAGTAACTTCCAATAACCCCATCATAAGAAGTTCGCACATGACATAATGCGCATATCAAATACATACCGGTACTTTACTGGTTCTTTTCTTTAGAAAAAGACGACAAAAACATAATGTCCTACCGCGGGGCACCCACGCACACCCGTCTCTGTCGATAATCGATAACTAATAATTCCCGTCACTGATAACAACAGAAAACCACTCAATGGGGAAGCGCAAATGATTTTTACAGATTAACACATACAAATAAATCCCCTTAATTAAGACACTGCTGGTATACCGTACTTAAGCTAAGCTGAAGACTAAAAGCCCCCGGGTTAGGCGCAGTTGTGCATAATTCAGTGCCGAACCAAAGCTGCCAGATCAACTTAGATCTACCCCATCCGCTCCTCCGAACAATTCCCAACCACCTCCACCCCCCCCCCCCCCCCCCCCCTTCTCTCACTTCCAACCACTGCCGAACAAAAGGCTGCGGCATTTCCATTACGGCATTATCAAGTTTACTTACGGCCAGTGGATACATTGATGTCCAACCAAGCAGAAAGGTTAGCCCAAAGAAAAGAAAGTGAATAAATGTCATCATGTATGTTTTCTGGCTTTCTCCTCGTCTCAGTTCCCTCCCCAATATATACGGTACCATACGATGAACACACAGCCGGATTTGTTGGGCCGGGGTCAATACTCGCACAGACTTTGACTCCGATTCAACATGCAGGCGTGCGAGGCCGCTCGAGGGCGTCTTTATAGATGCCTGCATTTTATGCCGATATGCCCTCCCCGTTCGCAAAGCCTTATGACGCCACATGCAAGTGTCAGGGAAAATACGCCAGTCCCCGGGCACGGCCGTGCCATTTTTATCCTTTCCTTCTGTCTCTCTGAACTTCATCACGATACAGAATTTGACTCTGTAAATAAAAGTCGAATGCAAAATAGACACAGATGTTTGTTGTGTGTTTGTACAAAAAAAGTATCGTGAACTCATGCATTTGTCTGTCATCATCTGTTTTTCCTGGTTGGAAGACTTAGAGCGTTTCCGGCGTTTAGTTATACAGGAGATAATTTGAATGTCATTGCCGTACAAGTAAACAAAATCACTGCGGGAATTACGTCCAGGAGGCATGCGATCTCAAAGTATGTGTAATTCGTACACATCGCCTCTGTATTGGTAAAGTTGCTCATCATATCCCGGGAGTCCAAAGCTTCATCTTAATTTTGTATTATGCAAACAACCCTTTTCCCCCATCAGCGTAAAAATACGACAGTTATTACAGTGTACACAAATCGCGCAAACGACGTATGTGTATACTGCGGAGTCAGCACGATTTATTAAAAAAAGAAATTCCTGGCGCTTATAGTTGATGTATCTCTTCAGAATTCCCCCACTTTTCCTCTCTCTTGGGATGTGCTTAGGACGTCTAGAGATGGCCCACAGGCTTGTATTTAGAAGACTCACTGTATGCCGAACCGCCAACACCGACTCACAACAGTAAACATTTCCTTAGCCACACTTGCTTGCTGTGTTTTTTTTCGCTCGGAGTGAAGTTTATCGGTTCCCGGTCAGTGACCCGAAGGAGTTTCCAGTTTGAGTCCGTGTAATGCTCTTTAAAATTCAGAAACACAGGATACGGCATAGAGAGATATGTCTGGACCGGAGTCGCAAACAGATTGTGTTTTTATGCATTACCTGTTGAGCACTTGATCATTGCCAGGCATGGATAAGATGACGCAAATAGAGAGCAATATGCTAAATACATTTTTAAAACTTAGGGAGAAAAAACATGAAGCAAAAAATCACGAGGAAAGCAGAACTCTGTCGGGTACCGGCCTCATGCTAGAGATTTGATTTGAATAGAACCTGATGTGAATTGTAGCGCAGCGCGGCATGCACGGGAGCGAGCCGTCAAAGGTGGATTTTTTGCCGCAGCAGCGCTGCGCTTGCACTCGATGGCCTCTGGTGAGTGCTGCTTGCCTTTGATGAGTTTGTTACTTCTCCGAGGAGGGGAAATCTCGCTGGCGCGAGGGGTCCAGGCGACAAGGCAAATAACCCGGAGATGTCCCGCAGATATCCCCGGGTACGATGCCCGAATGATATTGTCAAGGTCAGGAAGTCGCCGTCACTTTCATCTGGCGGAGATGAAAAGCAAAATGAAGATTGCCCGTAGCCGAGCGCTGTCCCCGGGCGCTCCGCCGCAGTAATTGCGCAAGGTTGTCCCAGGCAAAGAAAAGACCGGGAAGGCTCCAAGGTGCGCACTCCAATCTTGGCAATGGCTTTCAGGCATGCAGGAAGCGGCCGGTGACAACTCACGGGGGCTAGGAGGGAGACGCATGACAGGTATACGGCTATAGATACAGGCACCTGTTAATCAACTGATGACCTACTCACCGATCAAGCAAATCGTCTTCTCCCCCACCGTCTCTTTGTACCCCAATCCACGCGAGAATCCATCAGTTTTTTTGTATGCCGGGCACCGCTTGGGAGCGACCGGGAATCCTCAGAGCCGTGTCGGGATGTATTTGGAATGTTTTGTTACAAACCAATATAACTGTGGATTACTTTCCCTTTTTACAAACACAGGTTTGTGTTGGTGGTGAACGTACGTACTACATTTCTGATTCCCGGTCGGTCCATTTCTCTGGTATTTTCTGCCCCGTCCCGCACATAAGACTGATTGGTAATTAGATTGAGAAGCTTCTAAGAGCGGCAAACTGGTCTGAACTACCGTACGGGTACTTCATCTGAACAGGGGCGGATCCAGGATATTTGCGGGGGGGGGGGGGGGGGGGGGGGAGGGTCCGATATTTCCCCGTGAAAGCAAAAAGGAGGGAGTTCGCCTTGGTATGACACTATTTCATACGTTAGGCATAAATGCCAAAAATAAAAAATGTGAAGAAGAACAAAAATGGAATATGACCACCACGACCTTTGGATTATATTTACATAAACAATTATATCTACACGCACGACGTATACCGGTAGGCATTCAGAACGACTACACGAACCCTTCTTTTAGTTGTTTTACCACGTGCGTGTTCGAATAAGCCAGTAAAACCGTCAAACAAACAACAAGGAAAACTGACTAAGTAATTTGAATGCATTTGTAAAGTGAACAAAGAAGACTGGCAGGAGCGGGATTCGAACCTGCGACCTCCGGAACACCGTACCGGCGATCTGCCAACTGAGTGCCCCGTGTTGGCGGTTTCCCAAAATGTCAGTGTCTTTGTTCGGTGGGCGCTAGTCAGAAGACACAGTAAGTAAAACAGACGGAAGAAACGCACCACATATAGCGTCCGATTCTACGCACAGAAGTATAATTAAACGCTGATAGTTCAGGCGCTCGAGATGAAACAAAATTATAATTCATTAATGCCAGTTACATCAAAGTCAATGGCGTATCCAGATTTTGGGTCAGAGATTGGGGCAACATTAAAAAAACACAATGAAAACGTAACCTTCTTTTTTGCGCCCGAAATGTTTAAAAAGCTGGTCTCAAATTTCCGTTTGCTAGAAATATATTTTAAAGCAGGGGATGGTGGGGAAAGGTACCGGTTACGAAGATGTGGCCTTTTCATTTCTTGGAGCAAAATGCAAAATGCAAAAATACAAAATGACGCGAGGGCAGTTGCGTCCCCCCCCCCCCCCCCCCCCCCCCGCTGGATACCCCACTGCATCAAATACCCGACTTGAGTATAACTTTTTTAGTGTAAAATCGGAAAATGTTTTGCTCAAGTGCAATCTGCATTGATTTCAAATGTTTTATATAGCTTTGGTAACTACAAAGATTACTAGTTACAGTGTCGAGGCTATACGTACTGTTTATTAACATAATACCGGTTCCCGTTATTTTCGAGAAAACTGTATCTGAAGACATCCAAAAACGCCACGATGGCTTATTTTTGTTTTTAGCAATAGAAATAAGGAAATACGATTGTGCACAAAAATCACATAAAATATAAAGGTTTTTGACTATTTTCTCCTCACTCGGATGACGGATTTCGCTCCAACTGTCAAGGGTTAGTTATTATGTGTTGGACCACACAAAGCATGAACACTGTCTGTAATTTTTTCGTCCGCTTTGTCAAAGCGATATCAAACCTTTAACAGTAAAACGTTCCAGCTGAATTATTGCATCGAGTTCAGAAAATTGAAAATGACCCATAACCTAATGCGTCAAAAGACTGACGTTCTATTGAAGATTTTGAGTTCAAGATAATAAACATTGTTATATCTCCGTCTTGGATAGCCTACTGTATTTTGATTGGCCTAGAACGATCACGTGTCCGGTCTATAAAAACGACTGGCACGCTCCAAGAATGATATCAGTCAGCTATTGAGCTGTATCATTGGTACCCACGCTGTTGACGATAGTGCAGTTAGACAACAGTAAACTATAGTTGGAGCAGCGGATTAGCACAGCAGTGTTGTAGGTCTCGAGACCGGTCTCGGTCTCGAGACCGGTCTCGAGACCAGTTTTTCCTGGTCTCGGTCTTGGTCTCGGTCTCGGTACCCTGTGGTCTTGGTCTCGGTCTCGGTCTCGGCTCGGTACCCCGTGGTCTCGGTATTTTGCTGGTCTCGGTATCGAGACCATTAATATTGTATACAAACAGCACATGTGCAGAATCGATTACAGCACGCTCGACTCGACTCGAGATGTATAATTGTGCAGTATATGACAACTTCTTGTTTACAGAATCGATTACAGTACCTGTACGCTCTACTCGACTAAAGATTTATAAACGTGCAGTACATGACATGATGACAACATCGTTTCTTTGCCGTGTACGCGTGCCCAAACGTACATGTAGCGCATTAGCTTCATGTATGGGAAGTTGGGAACGACATGTACATGTATACTCCTTTGCACATAATGCATATGGAAATTTGTGATATTTTTGCATTCTTTTATTATGTAAATGACATACAAAGGTCTCGAGGTCTCGGTCTCGGTCTCGGGCCATTAGGTCTCGGTCTCGGTCTCGGTCTTCCAGTTCTCGGTCTCGGTCTCGGTCTTGGTCTCGGACCATCAGGTCTCGGTCTTGGTCTCGGTCTCGGACTTCGGGGTCTCGACTACAACACTGATTAGCAGACGATCAGCTTTTTTATTGCGTGATTTGTTCGAGTTAATTTCAACCGAGCAAGGCAAGTTAAACTGGGTTTGGCGATATAACAAATCAATTGTTGACTGGGACGCATAGCACCCTCGGCTTCGCCTCGGGTGCTATGCGTCCCTCGGGTGTTAAAAACGTCATATCCCACATCACAGCAGTCAACAATTGTTAAATGTCAACTGGTTTACAGTGAGTGGTTCATCAGTTCGTGATGTTTCATACAAATACAACGTCCTTTTTTTATCATCTTCATGGCACTAGGCTACTTTATAAAGAAGGATATATTATTCTCACTCGTATTTCACTGTGGATTAAGCTCCGTGCATCCCTGGATGAAAAATGTATGGCGGGGATGACAAATTGTGAAATTACAAATTCTAATTATCTTCTCGAGGTCGTGCTGTTTTAAAATTATTTTAATAACCAAGTTGTCTGGCCAATTATACGAGGAATGAAAAATAGAACAAAGACGTGGCGTTATTTTACGTGCACATGTAGTCATAGTTTATTAACTTGCAATTATGGCATAATATTCACTGTGTGGGAGTAGTTTTTTTCTGAATCAAGCTTTCTTCGACCAACCATCTAAAATTCTAATTCAACTATACCTCATTAGTATGACCATTTTTTTCCTCCTTAATCTTTCATCTCAATAATGAACCCCATTTTCACTTTCTCTTTGACTAGTACAGATGTGAAATGATAATCACAAAAAGATCCTGCCTATAGTTACTAAATCCCCATTGGCTTTGAAAACGGGAAAGACCGTCTGCGCTGGACTCAGCCATGGGGTGTGCCGTTGGGAACGGTATCATTGCTTTGTGTTGTTACGCAATACACATAATTATGTATGTGAACAGTTTGACGTACTTTAAAGGGAACATGCCTTAGAGACACCAAGTTGGGCCACAAAAATCGTTCGTCATAAAATTGCCATGGTTGGAAAGATCATACAAAAGCAGAATATAATAATGTCAAGGGACATCTCTTCAATCCGCGCCGTTTGTCTGAAAAGCATTGACGAAAATCATTTCGAGGACGCCAGTTTGCTTCAGAATTGTCGGACCGGCGTAATTGGAAAATTCAGAGTAGTACCCTTGGTCTGTATAGCGCTTTGCATGCGTACAGTCTGCACTATGTGCGCCAGTCTAAATTTCCGGATGCCAACGCTTTCGTTTTTCCCCACATGTATTTATCCGTCAATATTACACATTGTGGTAACAAATGTTCACACTCAGGGATTACAATTTTAAAATAGTATAGGTGACTAACCAGAGAGATGCAATTTGGGGGATTTCAGGGTGGTGTGTGCCTTTAAAGTTATGATACACAGTTGCAGGCATGCAGGCAGTGTTCATAGCAAACCTGTGAAAGTTTGAGCTCAATCCGCCATCAGAGTCAAATAAAATAGAAACACCGTTCTGAAGAGTGCTTTTGAAATCACCAACTAGCGGCGGCGATTTCTCGTCAAGGTTTGGGACCGGGACGGAGGTGAAAGCACACAGCTAACAATACTCGGTGTCATATTTTTTTAAATGTGTTGAACTTCGTGTATTCTGGTGCATACGGTACTGGTGAATGCAAAACCAATGACCCATAAAATGTATATGACAAAGGGAAATTATTGGGGGGGGGGGGGGGCGGGGCACACTGCCATAGCCGTCCCCTCCTCCCAAAACATTGGGGGCGTGTCCTCCCCCCCCCCCCCCGGAATCGCCGCCCATGCCACCAACAAAACTTGACGAAATTAGTCACCAAAGCTGTTTAGCATGACAATCAAAGTCAAACTTGCAATCTTACTTCAAGAAAGTGTAGACAAGTTTGTGCATGTTTTAATACAATTATGGAGACACTGCTGCACCTTTGATGACATCATGCTTTAGCTCATGAATATGCAAACTAAATCAAAATGTTGATACCACTCTGCAGAATTGCTACTAGGGAGGCGGAGAATCATAGAATCAGCATGGAAACAACACTGTTCTATATGTATTCAAGTCATAACAAAATCCCATGGCAACCCGGGGTAGTTCCTTTAAACAAACCTCGTGCGGCAAAGTCGCGAGTTAGCCCCCATTGCATCCCCTAGATCCGGGGGACTAGTGCAAGAAGGGGGTCTACATTTTGGAGTTCACTGACACCGGCCTCGTACTTTTATCCCCCCACCTCCCCCCATCCAGCCCAGACTGGGGCGGATACGGCAAATGAGGGGTAGCTTCCGAACACCTGCAATCGACCCCAGTGAATATGACACAACTCTTACTGCAAGAATCGAGCTGAGAAAAGGCAAGTAGGAGGAAGGTCTGCGTTTCGTTGTCCACGATCAGCACTTTTTTAAAAAGTTTGTTGAGAAACTTTGTGAGGGGGAGTTCAATTTGATTTCGAAATTAAATCGGAGTAGCAGAAGCCCTGGGGGTAGTTTTTTCATGACGCACGCGTGACATTATAAAGACGGCTATCAATTAGTGACAACAAAATAAGTCATTTCTATATTTTTTCGTCTCAAGGGCCTGTCGCTCGATTGCATTCTTCTTCTTGCCTACATTTTAGTAAGAAAATTCTTGCCTGAATATCGATCACCTGCAACATAGCCCCAACTTGACCCAAAAAATATGACACGCACGCAGAACCATGAGCAACTTACCAATAGCAAATGGCTGGTGAAAAAATAACAGCGTTATGATAACACTATATGAAAAGTCTGTGTGAGGTAGCTGTGGATAAATGGGATCAACGTTTCGGGCTGTATGCTCTAGCAGTACAGTATCCTCTATTTAGATCTGGAGCCAGGAAAACCGTAAGGGCGGTAGGGCTGGCAACCTAAAATGTGGCCAACCCTACCACCTCTGTTGTAGCCCTTTATTAGAGTGGCTTTTAGCCTTGTATTTGGGCTAAACTTCCATAACAAAACGTATTTATTTTGGTAAATCGTCGTTCCAACAAATTGTAGAGTCGTGTTAAATTGTTGCCAATTGGATGGCTGCATTAATTGTGGAATTTTAAGACAATGCTTTTTTTATTATTATGTTCGCTTTTAAATTACGGATACCTATCTGAAATTCAGTACCCATATCTACCATTAGGATAACAAAGTGCTGTATTGGGAGGTTCAGTTTGTGCAAAAAGTCTTGTCTTCACCAAAAGACCTTAGAATGATTAGGGGCAAAATAAAACAGAAGAAAATGCAAAGAAAATTGTTGCTTCCCGTTGTCTTGGGGCGGCCAACGGTGACGTCTGGCGGACTGTTGCACACTGGAACCATCGCTGGGATGCAAGGAAGCTTGTATTCTTTGTTCACTTTCAAAATTCATTCAGATTACCTGGTCAGTTTCCCTGGTGGTTTGTTTGGCGAATTAAGTGATCCCCATAATGTCTCTTCCCAGGTTGTATCGTAAAGTGATCCTGGGGATTCGGCATTGTGGGTTTGTGACTTCTGACGAGCCACCCCCCCCCCCCCCACAACAGAGACACTCACAATTTGGGACGCCGCCAACACCGGGCAAGATAGCTCAGTTGGTAGAGCACCAATACGGTATTCTGAAGGTCGTAGGTTTAAATAATGCCCCTGCCAGTTTGCTTTACTCACTTTCGAAACTCATTCAAATCTTCATAGGTGTTATTTGATGATTTTTTTGATAGTAGTTTTATTATTTTTATTTATATTTCATTTGATTATTAATGTTTTTATTTTCCCTCTGTATTTGCTATCCATTGTGTTCATGTTTTTGCTGTAAGGGCCCCGTGGAAGACCTGGATAAATATACCTCTGTAAATAAAGAAATGTATATAATAAATAAACTATTTCAGACTTGTTTGCACATTAGTTTAAGTTCAACTCTGAGCCACAGGTGTAACTGTAATGAAATAACAACACGCCCAACAAAACCCAACTGGGCCTCATTCGCAGATCATGCACTCATGTCACTTTGTTCATAAAAGGGCGATATTATGCGGGTTCTTTAAAAATAATATCAAATCTGAAGGGATTAGCTTTGCAGGATTTTTATTTCATGTATCAGATTATACAGCTTGGGGCCTGATGGTTGTCTGTAGGTAGAGCGATTTCCCAATCACAGCCCGCGGGTTATCTCTCATCAGAAATAATTCAAGTTCGCCCACACCCAACCTTTAGCTGAACAGCCCGGCGATCGAGCGAGCGCGCGCCACTTTGAAACTTTGCCCGAAGACAACGGGGGGATGAGACGCGATGAAGAAGGTAAGATGATAGCGATTGTTGGGTGATAATCGGACCTTGAGCAGCTCCGGAGACAAAGCGGCCGTGTGGGGCCGTGGAAGTGACAGGAGGGGGAACGATGATAGAGCGGGATGATAACCGCTGTGTCTCGAGCAAAAAAACCCGCCCGCAGTCAAAGGATTCGTCCATGGACATAACGTTTTTTAACTTGCCAGTTCAACGTTTACAGCACGCGTTCACTAAACTTCGCTCACAGCTGTACAGAGGCAAGTCCCTGGAGTGACTTCGGAATCTTGATGCTGGTATAGTCGGGATATTTTTCTATCCAAGTGATGGTTTTTTCCAACTTAAATTGCAAAGCAGGTCGTTAGCCGTAAAATCTTTCAAACCTGACGTTTTGAAATAAAGAATGATTTTAAAATTGTATACATGGAAAGATTCCTCACGTTGTTCCCAACGTAATTACCGGTCCTTGTTGTTCCCCCTCATTCACCCTTTAGGGCCTATACTCCTGCTAGACCTACGTTTCCAGACTCATCAGTTCCTGTTTTTGTCACGCATTTTGGCCCTATATACTTACGTTTATCAGTTTACGGAAAAACTTCCGTACAAACGGTCCAATCTTGCCTGATGACAAAAACTTTCGGGTAATCTATCTCATTTTGTCACATTTTCTAAAAATGATACTGCATTTTCGAAATACCTTTGCGCGCATCAGTTTTATCAAGATTTGATCCATGGGACAGGAGATGTTGAACCGATGTATCGTGGCATCATCAGTCTACTGACATCGGGAGTGGGTCAAACAGATTAAAAGGGGGGGGGGGGGGGTACCCCTTCCCATTTTCCAACCATCTACACGAGCGTTCCTTTTTACACTTCGTGTTTCTTCCCTTCGGACATGCGCCAGGTGCACCCAATTACAGGGGGGGGGGGGAGAGTTGGGAATATTGTCAAATTCATTCTTCGTTACATTTTTCTGCCCAAAGTAGGCCTACAAATTGACTTCACGTTTTGTGGGTTTCTCCACTTATCTGTGATTAATTACACATAGGCCTATAACTTGGTCGCTCTTCGGTCGGCTCAGTGGCTCAAACCTTAAAGACTCTGGCTTTGGCTTCTCGTAATTGCACGTCTTCAGGTTGTATCGTAAAATTGGGTGTGGTCCTTGGCTATGCGGTATTCTGGGTTTATGACTTCTGACTAGCGCCCACCCGAACAAAGATACTGACAATTTGGGAAACCACCAACATAGAGCAAGATAGCTGAGTTGGTAGAGCGCCGGTACGGTAACCTGGAGGTCGCAGGTTCGAATCCCGCTCCTGTCAGTTTCTTTTTTACTTTGAAAATGTCTTCAGATGTGGCTAGATTTGGGGCTTTTTGTAGCTACATGTACAACAAAATATTTTTTTCTGAACCCCAGATCCAGAGCTTTATTTAAGTATTTAAGTCTTCAGATTAGCAGTGGAGTTAGGCGCAAAGCCAGCGTTTTGTTTGCCTGTGGCAGAATATAATTTTCGTCCCTTTTGAACAAATTGTTATCGTGTTTTGTTTTTCTTTTTTCATTCCCGTGGAAATTTGCCACTTTGCACCCTAACGGCGGCGGAACGAGGGGAAGGGCTGGGGAGGGGGGGGGGGGGGGGGGATTTCCCACTTGGGGGAAATCTCCCCCCCCCCCCAACTTTTGGCAGTTCCGCATAAAGAAAGACGTAGAAAAGGTCAGCAGCCGTCCGGCACCGGCGCTGCTTCCCCCCCCCCCCCCCCCCCCCCCCCCTTTCAAAGTGTTCCGGCACTGTTGCTGCACCCTCCTTCCCTACGCTACTGAATGGAGTTGGGAATAGCTGCAGACGAAATCGAAGTCGCAAAGCTAAACGTAACGAAAGTCGAATCATCAAATTCAAAGTGCAGCCAACGCCTTTGACAAAAAGCCCAGAACTGATGAAAACAATGAAGTGCGCCCTCAAGAGTTCTGGCGATAAAAACAATAAACAAAATGGCTGCGCCCATAATCAGGAATGTGCGTCTACGGAAAATGATTGGCTTTGGCCTCGTTGGCCGTGACATGCATGAAGTATGTAAACGGTTGTATCCCGGTGGGCTACGGTTACATCTATGCGGAGTATTTGAAAATATGACAAGGTGTTTGACAAGTAAGCCATATAATTTTTTAATATTCCTTCCTCCATGGAATAGTGACTGCGACAGTTCCGGATCACTTTTCGTACAAACCGCTGTACGCCCGCTCTGGTGTTCAAAGTTTCTGATCCTTCCTCCATGCTGTGTCCGAGCAGAGTGACATCACCTTGTAGTAAAATACCTCCTCTTCATCTTAAAACCAAATATGTCTACATAGACTTAATTTACAGGGAAATAAATCCCAGTTTTTATACAGCACTACAGCCTACAGGATAAACCTTTTCGACATTCTCAATGCATTGTGGGTTTGGAGGCCAAACAAACCATGTAATTTATACACAAACCTATGGCACTGTGAACCAGTCCAAATATTAATTGATTTTATGCTAAATATCTGTCATGAGTTGAGCGATACCCTTTTCACATATCTTTGCATGGAACATAAGGAAAATAACCAGAAAAATCAATTTTAAATGGCAATACAGTAATACAAATAAAGGAAATAATTGGGGAATCCCTCTCAGGGTACCAGTTACTGATGAATGCAAATTTCTGGAATTAGAACAGCTAATAATGTCACATTATTACTTAGCCAATCAGAAGAGGTTTTTTTGCAATCATGACAACGAACATGTGACCAATGCGATCAATCACGTCCGTTCTAATGTACTTGATTTCTAATGTCAGTTAGGGCTGATGCAGTTCCCATGATGCTTTGAGAATGTCGAAAAGGTTTATTGAACACGACAGTTCCGGATCGCTTACAACAGTTCCGGATCAAGTACGCTGACCACTTCACGCGTGTTGCCTTGTTGCGCTAAAGAACAGCCTGCATATATGCATTGGGCCTGAGAGTCCGTGCGTCCCAAACATTAACAATCATCAGCTTAAAAAAAAACAAATTTAAACAAGGATTAACACTATAACAGCTAGGCCAAGTTAAGTAAAAAAACAAAACATGTTTAACGTCCGGTTTTTTTTGAGGAAGAAGGAGGGGCTTTTTGTTTTTTATTTACCAGATGGCAGCAATTCTTTTTTAACTTCGCCGTGTTTCTACCTATGCAAACGGTGGTGATCCGCAACTGTTTAAAACGTGCATGAAAATCTTTCGGCGAATACGACGGCAAGTCAGTAAATTCACTTGCCAAAATATTTTAATCTGTGACATATGAGATTATTTTCTATCAAGAAAACTTAGTAAAGTCAATAAAAAACGATGAATGTTGACTATGCCGGGGGGAAACAAGAATTTTGACTGGCATTTCACGTCTGAGAGGCCAACTACAAGATAATTTTAAATTTTGATGAACTGCATTATGGGTAATACCGGTAATGAAGCGATCTTCAAAATTCCTTTTCCGACTATTGCAAAATGATGGCCATTGAAATTCGTGTAAAAAGATTCTTAACAAACAAATGTTGTTGCACTTGGATTAATTCTTATTTAACCAGTTCGCTTTGGAGGACGTGTTTACACGATCTGGCTGTTTTTATACACAGGCATGGCTGACGGGTAAAAACACCTCCGGGTGACGTCTCAACACACTAATCCCTCATTTGTTTTGTACACACACACACACACAGTCATGTAAACGGGTGCAATCGTGGACCTCCCATTGTTCCTCTTTTGTTTATACTCTAACTTTTTCGGAAGGCCTCCCATTGGTTTTGTACACGATTTTCAATCGTGGACGTTAGGTCAAACGTGGACCCCTTTGTCTACGCCCGAATTCTTTTGTCCTAGGTCCACGATTGCCGGCATATACAAACTCACACACACACACAGTCATGTAAACGGGTGCAATCGTGGACCTCCCATTGTTCCTCTTTTGTTTATAATACTCTAACTTTTTCGGAAGGCCTCCCATTGGTTTTGTACACGATTTTCAATCGTGGACGTTAGGTCAAACGTGGACCCCTTTGTCTGCGCTCGAATTCTTTTGTCCTAGGTCCACGATTGCCGGCATATACAAACTCACCGGAGCGTAAATTGTAGAACAGGCGGCTATGCGCAGCGGCCAAGTTCAAGTTCAACACACGGTCCACATCCACAGACTTCTCGGACTTTGTGTGTGTGTGTGTGGGCGCACCCGGAGTATTGAAATATATGAGGTTTCGGCAAGAAATATTGTACAAATACTGTTGAATCGACTCTTGCAAATCAGTATTTGTGGCGTTTGGCTGTATATCAGAAGTTGGCTGCTATATTTTGCCTTTTTGGAAAATAGAAATTTTTGGCAAAAATAACCTTGGCGCGAACTGGTTAATTTAAGTGAACTGTCAATGATCCGGAACTGTTACACCGACTGTAGTTTCCAACAACTGCCAGTGGCCAGTGCGGTATTCTCACTGCATGCACTGCAGTGAATGCACCTTAGTACCTGGGTACAGAGGACTTCCTTGACTGCATGCTATTGTAAGCGTCGTTTTTGTTTTACAAACAGCACAAGATTATCACAGAGGTGATATGGGCAAGAAGACATATTGGGACGATTTCTATGCGAGGAAGAAGGCAGTCAGTGATCAACCATTTGATTGGTTCTTCTCTCACGATGTAGCCAATCAGTGGCTTGAAAATTACACCCACCCAGGAAAGACCAACAAACAAATCTTTCAAGTAACAAACGTCCTTGAACTTGGCTGCGGAACTTCAACTCTTTCAAGTTGCCTACTGAAAGACAAGAGTGATACCATGAGCATAGTCAGCACAGATTTTGCCTTGGATGCAGTCGAACAGGCACGGTCAATGTCCAAAAAAACCCACCCATCCGAGAAGCAGTCTGTCCAGTTTGTGGTGGGTGATGCGAGCAGACTTCCCTTCAGAAGCAACCAGTTTGACTTAGTGTTTGAGAAGGGCACATTTGATGCAATGCTGCACAGTAACAATTGCAGTCTTGCACTGGCATCATTCAGTGAGACTGTTCGGGTGTTGGTGCCACAGGGAACATTCCTGCAGTTTTCAGATGAGGATCCTGACGTGAGACTCACGTTTCTTGAAGAGGCTCTTCGATTAAC
Organism: Hippasteria phrygiana; assembly: GCA_037893225.1. Lineage (NCBI taxonomy): Eukaryota > Metazoa > Echinodermata > Asteroidea > Valvatida > Goniasteridae > Hippasteria > Hippasteria phrygiana. Next base: position 667,168 of record JAZGUH010000559.1, on the reverse strand, counting down.
TGATGTCGACAGAAATCAGGCTTCCATGACTTTTCAAGATATTGGCTGTGCATTTGGTACAGAGTATTTTTTGTATGTTATCAAATTGAGCAAATAGTACAAATAGTACTCTGTTAAACCAAATAATTAAAAAGGAAGTGATGCTGTACTTACAGCCCACACAAAATTTTGTGAATGAAAAACCATATATTTAATCATATAGTTGCATAATATTTTTGTAAGTACGGTTCAAAAATTTAAAAATATGGCAACAACAAAAATAGCCACGGGGCAACTTGTCCAGCTGCCAACCGCTTGATGCGGTATGATAAAGCAATTTGGTTATGATCAAAAAACCAAATTGATTAGTTTCAGTCTGAAAGTGTACTGTTTATAAAGATTTTCAAAGTGAACAAAGAAACTGTTTATAAAGATGGTTGAAGTACCAATAGTAGTAGGGAAAGGAGAATATTACCCCACCTTTTTAAAAATGTAAATCTCTCAAATTTTGCTGGATAGATATACACCAAAATTTAGAGGGATTTGGAATTCCAAAATCATCTAAAAATCATCTAAAAATCATCTAAAATTAAGCAAGATGTTGGTGTATATCTATACATCTAGAAAATCTAGAAAATAAGAGAGTTTTTTTGTCGTTTACCCCCCCCGAACTACGTTCTTATGGGCCTCCTGAGCTACAAAAAATCTCACTCTAAATTCTTGGGGCAAAAAAAATTAAATATTTTTTAATATTTTAAATAAAATAAACATCTATTATAAAGATGGAAAACAGAATGATACCAGCGATAGGCTACACACGTTGGCCAAAATACTGCTTGAAAAAATACATCGACAAATACACCATTACGTTGGGCCCACCAACTGGACGCGATGGCGCATATATCAGACGAGACTTTCTATCGGCCATAAAAAAGAACGAAGCACTTTATAAAAATTTACGATCTAAGTCTAAAGAATCGTTAGAACATTTAATCGCGGATAAGCATATTCCGCTGGGCGATCCTACTGGAAGAAGGGGTCAACACATTAAAAAAGATTTAGAATCCGCCATACGACGATACTATAAAAAACCCGACGAAGAACTCGTCCCCTTGATTTTTAACGAAACGGCTCCGAGACCATTCAAAAATTATTTACGTAATTACGAGATGAATATCGACAGAATTCTCGTAGATCCTCTAGCATTTTTTAATGAAAACGAGCAAAAAATTGTAGAAACATTGAAAGGCGCACTAAACGAATTTAGAAGCTTTAAATTTCAACTCGCATTAAAAGCGGCGTTGAGAAAATATAATCTTGCGAACGATACTTTTGTTGAAGACACGAGCATGTTTTTTGGGTTTCAATCGACCGCATTAAACGAAGACGGAATAGAAAACCAAGTACGAGAACAGATAGAGTTCATAATCGAAAAAATAGAAAAATTTCAAACAAACGGAAGCGGTTGGGTCGTTTACGATTTAAAGGCGCTCTATATCAACGTTTCTAATTACCAACCGATAAGAGGTTCTTCTTACATTCCACTACCCCCTCACATAATCCATAAAAAGGCAGTCGTCAACGTTAAAAACGAAGATCAGGAGTGTATCAGATGGGCGTTGAGAGCCGCCTTAGGATTATTTACTCCCTCTGTCAAAGAATCGATTAAAAACAACCCCAACTATACTATTCACTACGAAAGGAATTCCATCTTCAAAGAAGATGATGGATTAGATTTTAAGAACGTAGCGTTTCCAACCCCCATCACAGATATTGACAAGATCGAAAAACAGAACAGTCTCGCCATTAACGTTTTTGGTTATGAAAATAAAATTTTCCCGCTGAGAATAACTACTCAACGAAAACCGGTCATCAATCTACTGCTGTTTTCTAAAGGAGACAATAATCATTATTGTTGGATAAAAAACCTAAGCCGTTTACTATCCAACGAAACTAAACACAACGGACGCAAATATTTTTGTACGTGGTGCCTACAACATTTTAGTAGACAAGATATTTTAGACAGACACGAGATAGATTGTAGGGGCGTTAGCCAAACCCCGGCTTTAGCGGTATTACCCGACTCAACCAACAACGTTCTAAAATTTAAAAACTTTAAAAATAAACAACCGGCGCCTTTTACTATATACGCCGACTTTGAAAGTATCTTAGTACCCTCTACACCCTACGAGTGTAGCTACGCGAGTACGCAAGTGCCACAAGAACCCCCGCGCACTAAAAAGACTCACGAACATAAAGCTTGCGGTTATGCATATATCATAATCGGGCCCGACGGACGAGTCTTAGGCGATCCTCAAATTTATAGAGGAGCGAACGCGACATCACATTTCTTAAATCGTTTACTAGCCGAAAAAGACAAAATCAACGAAATATTCTCAAATCCTAAACCCATGATTTTTACGACCGAAGACGAGTTAGCTCATAACGACGCTAAAAATTGCTGGATTTGCGAGTACCCCCTTCAATACAAAACCAACACTTGCGAATGTACGCATCCGATAGATATAAATTTAGATCATCTCGGTAAAAAAACTAACGAAGAACTATTAGAAATAATCGCGGATAAACACATCGAGTTGGACGAACCAACGGGGGAAAAAGGTCGGTATATTAAAGCGGACTATATATCCGCTATAGAAAACAAGTTTTTAAAGGAGGACGAGCTCGAAGGGAAATATCCGACAAAATTCTGCTATAGATGCGTCAAAAAGATTTGCGCGTTTAGAAAAGTAAGAGACCATTGTCACATCACCGGTAAGTATAGAGGAGCCGCGCACATGTGCTGTAACTTAAAATTGCGAATCGTACCTAACAAAACGACAATACCGGTCATCTTTCACAACTTAGAAAATTACGACGCCCATTTGATTATGCAGAGTATTTCGGAAACCGACGGAAAACTAAAGTGTATAGCTAAAACGTCCGAAAAATATATTTCATTTTCGATAGGTCAACTCAGATTTTTAGATTCATTTAATTTCTTATCCACGTCGTTGGAACGATTGGTAGCCGCTTGTCCGATAGACGCGTTTAAGTATATCGATAAAGCCACCGTCGGCTATGCGACGAAGTCGACGATAGACCCAGAGCCGCGGGATAAAGCGACGAAGACGACGATAGACCCGGATGAAGACGAAGACGAAGTTAACGATTACAACGTAATCGGAAAACTGATAACCTACTTGGCAGAGTCTAACAGTCCCCTATCACCTTTGGGCGATGGTTACTTGGCAGAGTCTTCACCTTTGGACGAAGACGACGAAGCGCCACCCATCGGCCACGATAAACGAGATCTTCTAATTAAAAAGGGTGTATATCCGTACGAGTATATGGACAGCTTTGAACGATTTAGCGAAACTACTCTACCGCCGAAAGAATCTTTTTACAGCGGTCTAACGGATAAACACATAAGCGACTCTGACTATGAACACGCTAAAAAAGTATGGCGGACCTTCGGCATCAAAAACTTGGGTGAATATCACGACCTCTACGTATTGACCGATGTACTATTACTATCCAGCGTATTCGAGAATTTTAGAACAATCTGTATAGCAAATTACGGATTAGATCCGTGCCATTATTTTACATCACCCGGCCTAAGTTGGGACGCTTTATTAAAACACTCTAAAGCCAAATTAGAACTCTTGACCAATATAGATCAGCATTTATTTGTAGAGAAAGGGACCAGAGGGGGAATATCTAGCGTGGGCTCACTTCGCTACGCCGAGGCCAACAACTCATACCTAAAAGATTACGATCCGAGCAAACCCAACTCGTATATTTCGTATCTAGACGCCAACAACCTCTACGGATGGGCCATGAGTCAACCATTACCGATCTCAGACTTTAGGTGGATCGACGAAAAGAAATTAGGTTTGTTTACCGCCGAATATATATCGTCTCTAGCCGACGACTCTCTTTGGGGCTATATTCTTGAAGTGGATTTAGACTATCCAACCGAACTGCACGACTTACACAACGGTTATCCTTTAGCGCCCGTAAACCGAGTCATACCTTTAGAATCGATGAGTCCTTATCAGCTAGACTCGATGGAAAAAACAGACTCTAAACCGTCGAACGAAACTAAGTTGGTAGCGACGGGTGGACCGAGAAAGAATTACGTACTTCATTATAGAAATCTAAAATTTTACCTCGCTCACGGTTTAGAACTAACTAAAGTACATAGGGTTTTAAAGTTTACTCAAACGCCTTGGATGAAATCTTACATCGATAAAAATACCCAACTCAGAAAAGAAGCTAAATCCGATTTTGAAAAAGACTTTTTTAAATTGATGAACAACTCGGTATTTGGCAAAACTATGGAAGACGTTAGAAAGCGAATGGATACTCACTTGTGTAGAGCCCACGAAGAAGATAGAATTCGTCGTCTGGTGGCTAAGCCCAATTACAACGGTAGGACAATTTTTGAACGCTGTAATCTATTAATGATAAACATGTATAAAACTCGAGTTGTGTTAAACAAACCCGTCTATTGCGGTATGAGTATTTTAGACTTATCGAAGCTTTTAATGTACGAATTTTATTACGATAAACTAAAAGTAAAATATGAAGACAAAGTCGATTTGATTTATACCGATACGGACTCGTTGCTCTTACGTATTGAAACTGAAGACTTGTACAAAGACATGAAAAAGGATAAAGACTCGTACGATTTTAGCAACTACGAGAAAGACCACTTTTTATACGACGATTCAAACAAGAAAATAATAGGCAAGTTCAAGGACGAATGCGGCGGAAAACCTATCAAAGAAGTGGTTTGCATCAGATCAAAAATGTACTCTATTTTCATGGACGATAAGAAGAACATTAAGAAATCAAAAGGAGTCAAAAAGTACGTCGTTTCCAACGCGATAACTCATCAAGATTATAAAGACTGCCTCTTTAACTCTAGAGTTTATCGACACGATATGAACACGTTGAGGAGCGACAAACATATCGTGAACTCTTTAACTCAAAATAAGGTATCGCTCAATCCTAGAGACGACAAACGGTATATCTTAGATGATGGAATTCATACTCTGATGCACGATCATTATCGAACAAATGTTTAAAAAATCGTTATACAGGCTGCCTAGCTACTCGCGAAGCTACGCTCGTAGGGCGTACGACCGAGTAAAAAAATACGTCGTATAGGAATACACCAGAAATTCAAAAATCATCAGATTTCAAAAGGGAAACCCCCTTTACGATAAAAAAATACGTCGGAAAGGAATACACTCTACGAGTATAGCTGCGCGAGTACAACAGATTTCAAAAGGGAAACCCCCTTTACGATAAAAAATGAGAAAAAAAAAAAAAACATTATATATATAAATCATGTGCAAGTGGTTAAACATCGGAAAGCCAACTACGTGCGATTTCAATACTGGATTTTTTGCGACACCTTTGGATCGTGTAGATCGTTCTTTAAGTAACGTAACCTCTTTCGATACATTCTACGAACGTAGCTACGCGAGTACTTTAAAGACTAGTAGCGCAACGAGACCAACTAATTTAAACGTAACGGACGAATATTACGATATTTTTGTAGACGTAGCGAACAAGTGTATACTATACGACGAGAATATAAAAATGCCAAAAATTATAGCGGACCACGAAAAAAATATATTTTTCTTATTGGACGAAATTGCGACTAAAGCCGTTATACAACATATGGAAAAGGTCGCGATCTTTATGGGAATAAATGTAGAATTCTTAGAGTACATCAAGTCGTCTAAATATGATCATTATACAAAAGTTAGAATGATAACGTATATTTGGTATCTCAAGGCGTGTTTCGATAAAGACTATAAACAAGATCTCAAGAAGATCTTGATCAGCTCCGGACTAACTCTATATACTTACAAGTTGAAATTCTTCGAAACTAGATCTAGAAATATCGCTGACGACGTAAAATATGGATATATGGGTCCGTTGACACCGACTTATTTAATAAGTAAAGATAAACGAGGTATAATGGATACTTTAACGAAACTAGCCGATGAATTAGGTATAGATTGGAGACAATTTTGTACATACGCTGGAATGAACTATAATTGCGTAGAACAAATAGATGCCGATTATAAAAAAACGACCGAAAAAGCTTTTATGACCTGTTATAAATTTTATTCAGACCATAGAGGTTACGACGATATAAATACTATATTTCGGCGCATCATGCACCAGATAGGCAGATCGGATTTAGCTATAGCGTATAACGATGTCTTTTGAAAATAAAAACCGAGTATAAGTTCATCTATAGTTCATCTACAGTTCATCTATAAGTCATCTATAAGTCATCTATCAGTTATCTATAAGTCATCTATAAGTCATCTATCAGTTATCTATCAGTTATCTATCAGTTATCTATCAGTCATCTATCAGTTATCTATCAGTTATCTATCAGTTATCTATAATTCATCTACAGTTCATCTACAGTTCATCTATAAGTCATCTATAAGTCATCTATCAGTTATCTATCAGTTATCTATAATTCATCTATAATTCATCTATAGTTCATCTACAGTTCATCTATAAGTCATCTATAAGTCATCTATCAGTTATCTATCAGTTATCTATCAGTTATCTATCAGTCATCTATCAGTTATCTATAATTCATCTATAATTCATCTATAGGTCATCTATAAGTCATCTATCAGTTATCTATCAGTTATCTATAATTCATCTACAGTTCATCTATCAGTTATCTATCAGTTATCTATCAGTTATCTATAAGTCATCTATCAGTTATCTATCAGTTATCTATAATTCATCTACAGTTCATGTATCAGTTATCTATCAGTTATCTATCAGTTATCTATCAGTTATCTATCAGTTATCTACAGTTCATCTACAGCTCATCTACAGTTCATCTATAGTTCATCTATAGGTCATCTATCAGTTATCTACAGTTCATCTATAGCTCATCTACAGTTCATCTATAGTTCATCTATAGGTCATCTATAGATCAAAGAATCTACTATATCGCTCTTTTTTTTCGTGCTATAATATAAAAGAGTCAACGTTTAAACTTTACGAGCCAAACGATTCTGGCGAAGACTTTATCGTTTAACGTTATAAAAAAGTTGTTAATTGAATTATCGCGCTCTTTAAATGATGGAGATCGATGCTACCATAGATATCGCTAATTTAAATTTAAAAATTCTAAACAGTTTATCGAGTCATCAACAATTTTGTTTCATTTGGCAAACTTGCGAAATTTTCGATCGGTGGAAAAACAGCGGTTATAAAAAGTCTCTCAGTTATAAAAACGATTCGGACAAAAGACAAAAAATAAAACGAGACTATTTACTGATTGCGTCGAAATATATAGATATCGACTTGGCGTTATTAAAAACTCAGCCCATCTACTGCGAATGTGGAAATACGAACTTTATAAGAGACGAGGATGGGACGTATTGTTCAGTATGCAAGACCGAACAGAATATTATAGATTTCTGCCCTAGTTTTAAAGACGTAGATAGAGCGAATTTATCCAATAAATATACGTATACTAGTGTCAGCCCCTGTTAAAATTCCCCCTTACTGCCATTTTAACACTTGGTCCGACAGGAAAAGTTCCCACGATTTCGAAGCATGGTCCACCTCTATGTTCCAGTAAATTTAATTAGCACCCAGTAGCAGATTTTACCCCTAAGTTGACCAAGTCCATATGTGGCTAAGACGACCCCTTTGTCTCAACACAGATAAGTAATTGACCAGATGGGGATGTGGCCAGAGAACCCAGCCAACATGGCTACATTTTATGCCACTGGCTAAAACTGTTATGGCTGTCTGCCATTTTATGACCATGTCTAACACGTGTAGTCAGTAACTTTCTGATTGGCCACTCTCCATCCCAAGGTGGAATATCTGCCTGGTTTCATAATTTTGACCAATGAGATTGTTCCACCGAAATGGGCAGAGCGCGTGGTCAAGGAATAATATTCCCCCCCGATCGCCGGATTCTCCTCAGAAAGCGATTAAGACCTCTGGTGAGAAGGCTGTTCAGATTGAGTGCCCGTTTACACTATTGGGAACGTTGTACTTTCCCTAAAGTCGTTTCTAATGATAGCCATTCTCACCCTCACCATTGTGCTCTGCTGATACAGGTAAGCCTATTTTCATTGTATAAAAGAAGTTTGTATTTCCTATTACCATTTGACTTATGTGCAGGACACTTTGTATTTTGAATTATGTTGACTCGGTTTGAGACAATCTCAAGATGGGTGGAACAACCCCAATATGAGTATATTGAGTCAGCATTCGTTTGCCTTCAGCTATTAACCTTTTTTGCCTTGTACCCTGTATTTACTTGTATTATATTGCTGATATTTGGTCGACTCTTGATCGATGTCACTTTTGCTGTTATTTATTGACCGAAATTATCATGTTCGGTTTTGTATATCATTGATTTCCCGATAGTATTGGAAGATCCATTTGTGATTGCCGATTACCATTCTGTCATGACTGCAGTATTCACTTAAATCGGTCACTATACTCTCAGTCCGTGTACAATTATATTTTCCTCTTGGTTGATTTCCGATTACTTTGAATATTCTTGTTGCATACTTTTTTATATGATACCTCGTGGCCTAAAACTTTGATCATTCGTATGACATGAACAATAATTCATACATGCACGTTTTTCCGTAAATTAACTGGTCTTGTTCACGAGATTTCCAATATTTTGATTGTCTTCCAAATTGCGTGTGTATAGGCCTACACATTACCTTCCTTTTCTGTTATGTCCCGTGACATCCTGCTGACTATTAATTGTGTACAGCGAGTGTGTACAAACCACATGGAACTTGCCCCAGGATGACCTTGAGTAAGGCTACCGCAATGCGCTATAGGCCAACACAATTGTTTTTTTCCGCTAAGTCAATTATTCCCTGATGTTTTGATTAGCATTTTATGGTATTTACCACTGTGCGGAGTACTGATTGTGGTTATCATGTTCTGGGTGAACTTTCGATCAATGTATAGTTAGCTGAAAGTATCATTCCACTGAAAATGTGTTCTGGGCGAACATCCCAAAAGGATATGCAGTTTGACCTCTTTCCTTTTTTTGTAAGCATTCTTTTAAGCGTTTCATATTTTAGTTAGAGATATTGCTTTTAGATTTTTAGTTCTGTATACAAATATGTTGATCCTCGATAATTCAGAAAGCGATTAAGACCTCTGGTGAGAAGGCTGTTCAGATTGAGTGCCCGTTTACACTATTAGGAACGTTGTACTTTCCCTAAAGTCGTTTCTAATGATAGCCATTCTCACCCTCACCATTGTGCTCTGCTGATACAGAGAGTACTTTCCATATAGGTCATGCTTTGGGGAGCCGACCCGGTTCGCCTCCCCACACACCTGTCCCATTCCCCTGTTCGTGATATCATCGGAACTCGGTTTGTGTGCCTGAACCCTGATCTTCGGACTCGGAGCCACCCCCGTGTCAAGCCTCAGTCAAGTCCATCAAGCCACACCCAAGTTCTGATGCAAGCGCCAGAAAACCCAGCTAAGATCCATAACCTGTATTTATAATATGATGTATTTGCCATTTTGTTTCTAATTGAATTATCGTGTACCATATCAGTGCTAATCCTAACTGGATGAACCCTTGTTTATTTAGTAATTCCTGTGCCTATTCGATTCAAGGTACTTCTTTATTTTACATTTTTCGGATTGAGTTTATTGCTCATGGATGTAGTCAAATTTTAATTATTGTTTAGCGATTCAAGACATTCATTCAATTGGGATTACTCACTGATTTGGCTTCTGAACTGAACTGAACTGCACCATTTGATTTATTTCTTATCCTCAATTCTATTGTTGTATGCACTGTATATTTTTTGTGATGACCTTGGGGTGATGAATATTGAATTACAACATTTTATCCCGAGAAAGAGGATCAACGTAATAACTTGCTGTCCGTGTGGATTTATTTCTGAGCAAAGTTCCTTTAACAAAACTACGAACCTAGCAGGAACCCATTAAACGTTGGGACAACCTGTGACACTAGAAAGGGTCATTTTAGAGACGCTATTAAAACATTTCAAGGAGATCAAAACGTAGATCAAACGAAAATATTTAACGTCGTAAAAATTATAAATAACGAAATAAAACATCACAAATTATCGGCGAATATGCGAGATAAAAATTGCATCACTAAAGATCAAGTTTATATGTTTTTGTCAGAAAACAATCTGGGAAGTTTTTACGACGATATAAATTTAATTTATAATCTAATCACCGGAATAAAATGTCCGGACATAAGTAAATATCTCGACGTTTTATTGGTAGATTTTGATAAATTAGAAGAAGCTTTACGATATTGTAATAATAATAACGTTAGGATAAATTCGTTGAACGTAAATTATAAATTATACAAATTATTACAAAAAAATTCTTACAAGTGTAAAAAGAGCGATTTTTACATTTTAAAAACAAAAATAAAAGAAGAGGAACACGAAGAAGCTATGATGAAAGCTTTCGAGTACCTAGGTTGGAAATGGATTCCTACGAAATAGCTAGTCTTTTTATATACAAAGTTACGACTCCTAAATTACCGGCTAATATAGCAATTTTAAGAGGATCGTCTTCATCTTTTGGGGCAAATATTTGAATCTGCTTTTCTAAATTACATATTTTTAATATTACCCCGATATTTTTGCTATCGAACGCACAATCGTATAACGGAAAGTCATCTTTAATTCCAATATTTAAAGAAGAACTATACAACTGACCTTCTTTGCAATAGATAGATAAATAATTTTTATGTACGCGCAAGTCTAACGATTTACTCATGTTTATCATATATTTGATTTTAGAAAAACAAACGCTTTCTATAACCTTAGCTTCAAAGTAGTGGTCTTTGCTAGGTATTTGAGTTTTTTCGCATTCTTCTATCAATCCTATAACGATTTTATATACTTTAGAACTGGTGTAATCGTTATAAACAGTGATAATTAAGTTATCCGCTGTCATTTTCAAATCTACAGATTCTTTACGTTTTATACTTTTTGTAATTTTTTGTAAATGCTTTAAATTTAGAAAGAAACACGTTGGTTTATTTTTTGTATAATCAAATTTGAAGAATTGATGTCTAGGAAATACTATATCTACGAAAACGTTTGTATTTTCGTCGTAGTATACGTGATATAAACCGGTATTATCTATCCTAAATTGAGTTTTTTGCATAAAAGAACTCAGCATATCTATAACAGACTTTAGAATATAACCGTTCATTATGGTCACGTTAAATATTTCGCAGCTCATTTTACGTTTATACGTTTATACTTTTTAATTTTAATTTTTGTAGGTCTAGTCGTATACTAGTACACCCTACGAGTGTAGCTACGCTAAATATTTCGATATTCGTATATCTGTTTTGAATAAGCTTTAAAACCACAGTGTTCAATTTTATTACACTTGGTGCAATTACCATTTTTAGAAAAAGTACCACGACCACAGCGGCCGCAGGGGGTTAAGGCTCTACCGAGTTTTTTTAAACGATCCGCGTGCAAAGTGCAATATATAGGGTCAGACTTAGCAGTTGGCTTATTACAGCGTTTTGAGCTACTACAAAGTAACCAAGAACATCGACATTTTTCGGGGTTAAATTTAAAGTAGAGTTCTTTTATAACTCTTTTATACTTGGTTTTAGCCAGCTTTTCGATGCGTTCTAGTCGCTGTCTTTCTTTTAAAGAATGATTCGTACAAAGTTGCGTAGTTGATTTAGTTCCGCAGCCACAAATTAAACACGGTTTGGGCGTTAGATCTCGTCTGCCGAAATGATCGAGACACCACGGGTCTCCATCTTTTTCGCACGTAGTTAGCTTTCCGATGTTTAACCACTTGCACATGATTTATATATATAATTATTTTATTTTTTTTTCTCATTTTTTATCATAAAGGGGGTTTCCCTTTTGAAATCTGATGATTTTTTGAATTTCTGGTGTATTCCTATACGACGTATTTTTTTAATCGGTCGTACGCCCTACGAGCGTAGCTAGGCAGCCTGTATAACGATTTTTTAAACGTTTGTTCGATAATGATCGTGCATCAGAGTATGAATTCCATCGTCTAAGATATACCGTTTGTCGTCTCTAGGATTGAGCGATACCTTATTTTGAGTTAAAGAGTTCACGATATGTTTGTCGCTCCTCAACGTGTTCATATCGTGTCGATAAACTCTAGAGTTAAACAGGCAGTCTTTATAATCTTGATGAGTTATCGCGTTGGAAACGACGTACTTTTTGACTCCTTTTGATTTCTTAATGTTCTTCTTATCGTCCATGAAAATAGAGTACATTTTTGATCTGATGCAAACCACTTCTTTGATAGGTTTTCCGCCGCATTCGTCCTTGAACTTGCCTATTATTTTCTTGTTTGAATCGTCGTATAAAAAGTGGTCTTTCTCGTAGTTGCTAAAATCGTACGAGTCTTTGTCTTTTTCCATGTCGTTGTACAAGTCTTCAGTTTCAATACGTAAGAGCAACGAGTCCGTATCGGTATAAATCAAATCGACTTTGTCTTCATATTTTACTTTTAGTTTATCGTAATAAAATTCGTACATTAAAAGCTTCGATAAGTCTAAAATACTCATACCGCAATAGACGGGTTTGTTTAAAACAACTCGAGTTTTATACATGTTTATCATTAATAGATTACAGCGTTCAAAAATTGTCCTACCGTTGTAATTGGGCTTAGCCACCAGACGACGAATTTTATCTTCTTCGTGGGCTCTACACAAGTGAGTATCCATTCGCTTTCATCCAAGGCGTTTGAGTAAACTTTAAAACCCTACGTACTTTAGTTAGTTCTAAACCGTGAGCGAGGTAAAATTTTAGATTTCTATAATGAAGTACGTAATTCTTTCTCGGTCCACCCGTCGCTACCAACTTAGTTTCGTTCGACGGTTTAGAGTCTGTTTTTTCCATCGAGTCTAGCTGATAAGGACTCATCGATTCTAAAGGTATGACTCGGTTTACGGGCGCTAAAGGATAACCGTTGTGTAAGTCGTGCAGTTCGGTTGGATAGTCTAAATCCACTTCAAGAATATAGCCCCAAAGAGAGTCGTCGGCTAGAGACGATATATATTCGGCGGTAAACAAACCTAATTTCTTTTCGTCGATCCACCTAAAGTCTGAGATCGGTAATGGTTGACTCATGGCCCATCCGTAGAGGTTGTTGGCGTCTAGATACGAAATATACGAGTTGGGTTTGCTCGGATCGTAATCTTTTAGGTATGAGTTGTTGGCCTCGGCGTAGCGAAGTGAGCCCACGCTAGATATCCCCCCTCTGGTTCCTTTCTCTACAAATAAATGCTGATCTATATTGGTCAAGAGTTCTAATTTGGCTTTAGAGTGTTTTAATAAAGCGTCCCAACTTAGGCCGGGTGATGTAAAATAATGGCACGGATCCAACTTATAATTTGCTATACAGATTTTTCTAAAATTCTCGAATACGCTGGATAGTAATAGTACATCGGTCAATACGTAGAGGTCGTGATATTCACCCAAGTTTTTGATGCCGAAGGTCCGCCATACTTTTTTAGCGTGTTCATAGTCAGAGTCGCTTATGTGTTTATCCGTTAGACCGCTATAAAAATAATGTTTAGCTGGAAGTTCAGTTTCGTTAAATCGTTCAAAGCTATTCATATACTCGTAGGGATATACACCCTTTTTAATTAAAAGATCTCGTTTATCGAGGCTGATGGGTGACGCTTCGTCGTCTTCGTCCAAAGGTGAAGACTCTGCCAAGTAACCGTCGCCCAAAGGTGATAGGGGGCTGTTAGACTCTGCCAAGTAGGTTATCAGTTTTCCGATTACGTTGTAATCGTTAACTTCGTCTTCGTCTTCATCCAGGTCTATCGTCGTCTTCGTCGCTTTACCCCGCGGCTCCGGGTCTATCGTCGACTTCGTCGCATATCCGACGGTGGCTTTATCGATATACTTAAACGCGTCTATCGGACAAGCGGCTACCAATCGTTCCAACGACGTGGATAAGAAATTAAATGAATCTAAAAATCTGAGTTGACCTATTGAAAATGAAATATATTTTTCGGACGTTTTAGCTATACACTTTAGTTTTCCGTCGGTTTCCGAAATACTCTGCATAATCAAATGGGCGTCGTAATTTTCTAAGTTGTGAAAGATGACCGGTATTGTCGTTTTGTTAGGTACGATTCGCAATTTTAAGTTACAGCACATGTGTGCGGCTCCTCTATACTTGCCGGTGATGTGACAATGGTCTCTTACTTTTCTAAACGCGCAAATCTTTTTGACGCATCTATAGCAGAATTTTGTTGGACATTTCCCTTCGAGCTCGTCCCCCTTTAAAAACTTGTTTTCTATAGCGGATATATAGTCCACTTTAATATACCGACCTTTTTCCCCCGTTGGTTCGTCCAACTCGATGTGTTTATCCGCGATTATTTCTAATAGTTCTTCGTTAGTTTGTTTACCGAGATGATCTAAATTTATATCTATCGGATGCGTACATTCGCAAGTGTTGATTTTGTATTGAAGGGGGTACTCGCAAATCCAGCAATTTTTAGCGTCGTTATGAGCTAACTCGTCTTCGGTCGTAAAAATCATGGGTTTAAGATTTGAGAATATTTCGTTGATTTTGTCTTTTTCGGCTAGTAAACGATTTAAGAAATGTGATGTCGCGTTCGCTCCTCTATAAATTTGAGGATCGCCTAAGACTCGTCCGTCGGGCCCGATTATAATATAAGCGTAACCGCAAGCTTCGTGTTCGTGAGTCTTTTTAGTGCGCGCGTCTTCGTCCGTTGGTTCTACTCGCGTAGAGCGTAGCGGTACTAAGATACTTTCAAAGTCGGCGTATATAGTAAAAGGCGCCGGTTGTTTATTTTTAAAGTTTTTGAATTTTAGAACGTTGTTGGTTGAGTCGGGTAATACAGCTAAAGCCGGGGTTTGGCTAACGCCCCTACAATCTATCTCGTGTCTGTCTGAAATATCTTGTCTACTAAAATGTTGTAGGCATCTCATACAAAAATAGATGTGGTGGCCGTGTTTAGTTTCTTTAGACAACAAACGGTCGAGGTTTTTTATCCAACAATAATGATTATTATCTCCTTGAGAAAACAGCAGTAGATTGATGACCGGTTTTCGTTGAGTAGTTATTCTCAGCGGGAAAATTTTATTTTCGTAACCAAAAACGTTAATGGCGAGACTGTTCTGTTTTTCGATCTTGTCAATATCCGTGATGGGGGTTGGAAACGCTACGTTCTTAAAATCTAATCCATCATCTTCTTCGTAGATCGTGGTTCTACAGTAATTAATTTTATAGTTGGGGTTGTTTTTAATCGATTCTTTGACTGAGGGCTTAAATTTTGATAGGGCGGCTCTCAACGCCCATCTGATACATCGTTGGTCTTTATTTTTAACGTTTACAACTGCGAGTTTAAGGGCTATGTGTTCGGGCAATTTAATGTAGGAACTGCCTCTTATCGGCTGATATCTAGAAACGTTGATGTAGAGCGCCTTTAAATCATAAACGACCCAGCCGCTTCCGTTTGTTTGAAATTTTTCTATTTTTTCGATTATGAACTCTATCTGTTCTCGTACTTGGTTTTCTATTTCGTCTTCGTTTAATGCGGTCGATTGAAACCCAAAAAACATGCTCGTGTCTTCGACAAAAGTATCGTTCGCAAGATTATATTTTCTCAACGCCGCTTTTAATGCGAGTTGAAATTTAAAGCTTCTAAATTCGTTTAGTGTTTCTTTCAATTCGTCTACAATTTTTTGCTCGTTTTCATTAAAAAATGCTAGAGGATCTACGAGAATTCTGTCGATATTCATCTCGTAATTACGTAAATAATTTCTGAATGGTCTCGGAGCTGTTTCGTTAAAAATCAGGGGGACGAGTTCTTCGTCGGGTTTTTTATAGTATCGTCGTATGGCGGATTCTAAATCTTTTTTAATGTGCTGACCCCTTCTTCCAGTAGGATCGCCCAGCGGAATATGCTTATCCGCGATTAAATGTTCTAACGATTCTTTAGACTTAGATCGTAAATTTTTATACATCCCCTCGTTCTTTTTTATGGCCGATAGAAAGTCTCGTCTGATATATGCG
The DNA here is from genome assembly GCA_037893225.1 of Hippasteria phrygiana. Lineage (NCBI taxonomy): Eukaryota > Metazoa > Echinodermata > Asteroidea > Valvatida > Goniasteridae > Hippasteria > Hippasteria phrygiana. Next base: position 651,073 of record JAZGUH010000559.1, on the reverse strand, counting down.
CCATCGCGTCCGGTTGGTGGGCCCAACGTAATGGTGTATTTGTCGATGTATTTTTTCAAGCAGTATTTTGGCCAACGTGTGTAGCCTATCGCTGGTATCATTCTGTTTTCCATCTTTATAATAGATGTTTATTTTATTTAAAATATTAAAAAATATTTAATTTTTTTTGATAGCTAAAATATAGAGAGAGAGAGAGGTTTGGGGGTTTTGGGTTTTTTTTTTGCACGAGAATTTTAAGATGATGATGATACAGGTGGGGCTGTAGGAAAAATAGTTCGATTTTATCGATTTTTACAAAAATTTGCTGTGGGTATATACAACGAAATTTGTTAAAAATCAGAAGAGTCTTAGAACGCTATATTTTTCCAATTTTTTTTTTATTTTTATAAAAATTTGGTGTGGATAGATACGGCGAAATTTGAGAGAAATCGAGAGAGAGAGAGGGAGAGAGAGAGAAATTTGGGGTTTTGAGATTTTAGGGTTTTTTTTCTTCAAATTTTTACAGAAATTTGGTGTGGGTATATACAGCAATTTTGAAAGTGATCCGATATCGGCCATCCCCTACTACTCCAATCCCTCTGAGAAATAGTTTTCTGAAATGCTGTCGTCGCGAAAATCGTATCTGAAGACCTCCATAAACACCAATGGCATGACTTATCTCGATTTCAACAATTTCACAGGCTGCCGAGTTGTTCTTGTTTGCTCAAGAACAACCGGCCGCTCGAACGCCAAAGAACGTCTGATAGCCAAGAGCGCCATCTATCGCTGGTAACCACGCAAGATGTAATGGCTGCGCCCATAGGCCTTGTACGTTATTCAAGCATTCATTTAAAAAACCTGTATTTCAGACGCAAAATTATTTAACGGAAGCACAATATTTAGACTGCATTTTCCCCTAGTTTGTTCAGAAAAAGCTTTATTTTTCAAAACTTTTGGAAGGCAGTTTTAGGCAACATTACGCCGACTTTCATGCTTCGTCAAATCATCCGCCATCTTTGGTCGTCTTCTACGTCGCGTCAAATTACGTCATGTTCTTGTAAACCCCGACTGAGTGGTAGGTGGTGCGTGATCTTGTTCTGAGTGCAATGTTCACGGGTCGCGTTCCCGCCGTTCGGGCGCAAGAACAGGGAACTCTTGTTAAGAACAGACCGCCCGAACTAACTCGGCCTTTGAGCTTGTTCCGTTGGCTTGCTGGACCAGCGCCCTCTACTAATTATTGCATTCCTCAAGTAATGCGACAAAACATCCGTCAGACGGCTAATTCGCGGGGAGGGAGTAAATTATGCTGCTTATCCCAATTTCCTTGCCAATGTCCCATTTTTCACATTTCGGTGAGATTTTATGTTGGGAATTTCTGCACTCGGTCAGTTACAAACTCTAGATAAATCAAAGAGCATATTGTGTCCGACATTTCCTTTTTTTTCTCCTGGAAAGTGTGGCTTTTTTTATTGATATCGCCTCTGAATAAAGAAGTCTTTCCGATGCGTGACTTCAGTGATGACACAATTTAGATTTTTTAATAAATCCCCCCAAATCGGGACCCCGATTTAAACAAAATTGGAGGGGAGGACGTTGTTCAAAAAGGTATAAGCAATATAAACACTGATGAGTGCACAGCTCACACAGTCATACAAAATCACATGCCATTAAAAGTTGTTGAGATTCACTTTGAAAATTTCCTAACCCTCCCCCCCCCCCCCCCCCCCCCCCCCCCCCCGGTCCGTTGAATCCGGATCCGTCCATGACATAGTCTTGGTTCAAGACGACAGTGATCGATAATGGACCGTAGCGTCGCGTTTATTTGTTCCATGCAGTGCGCCCTCTGACGGTACGATTAGACCAACTCATGGGTTGGTCTAATCGTACCGTCAGAGGGCGCACTGCATGGAACGAATAACGCGACGCTACACGGTCCATTATCGATCACTGTCGTATTGAACCAAGACTACCCATGACATAGCAGTGACTTAAAAGTGGCAAGCTAAATAAAAAAGCAGCATACTTCAAACGTAATACACGAGAAAGTGTGGATTCGTAATTTAAGAATTCACGAGGCGCAAAGCGCCGAGTGAATTCGTAAATTACGAATCCACACTTGCGAGTGTATTCTCTGACTTGAACCATTGCGTCAACAGAAGTACATTTGTCATTAACTATCCAGTTGAGTGAAGATGAAAAGAAATGTATATCTCGTATCGTGGCCATTAAGAGATGTAATTTACATAAAGGAGTTTTTCGAGGCTCTTACATAATCAAGCTCTGGATTGGGGTTGAGGAAATGAATAACACTTTACTAAAGATTCGTAGTTCCGAATCCACACTTTTTGACCAGTATAAGAGATTCGTGGTTCCGAATCAACACTTTGAACAATAGTGTGACGTCATAGCAATGGTTTAACAACCGATGATCACTTTAATGAAGAAAAGGAAGTCTCGGAATTCAATCCTTTTTGAAACATTTAATTTAACTCCACAAGAAGTACTAGGCCTACATATTTTCAAACTGTTTCCTTATATTAAGCACCTGTCGACCGACTAATATCAAATTTACAGGCATGTCTAACGTTCCTAGCATTCGTGAGCCTATATATGTTTCTATTTGGGATTTCAATGGCTCCCGATGGTAGTCATGGCCTTTTACTTAAAGAGTGGTTTTATAGTAGATTCAACCTCACATGACCTCACATGCCCCCCCCCCCCCCCCCCCCCCCCCGTACCATTTCTGTTGAGGTAGGAGCCCCAACGTACATTGACGGGCAAATAAAAGAGTCTCTTAACTTATTAACAAATCATTGAGTCGGAAATCCTCTTACTAAAGACAGCTGAGGGTAGTACAATGGCCTGTGTGGGATGAAACAAGTTCAGTCAAATCTTATTGTGATCGGCCTATCCAATACTATTGATTTTTACTGTAGTGATGCCCTTATTTATACAATCCAGGTATAGTCCAAAAAAGAGAGCGGGTATGTCAGGTTGAATCTACTATAGTCTATAGTGTTGTAATGGCGACTCCACCCCCTCCTATGCAAACATACATTCTGAGCCATGTTGTTGTATGGGTCAAAATCAGTCAAGGTGATTGTTTTTTACCCTCCTGCCGTAGTACAAAACCACATGTAATCTGATCATGTCCGTGTAAAAGTATAGCAGGGGAGGTGGAAGGAAACTTTGACTGATTTTTGACCTTTTAAATGGTAGGAGGGTATTTATTAAGAAAAGTTGGGCATTCCCAAGAGTGTTTATTAAAGCTGTTTTTGCTGGCGCCTATGCTCTTTTTCATGATGCACCAGATCGTAGTCACTGTCCATGTTCGTCCCGCAGTATCTGCACATCTTCATCTCCTTAGCATGTACTCTCCTGTGCCTTTTGAAGTTGGTCTTGTACTTGAACGTCTCTCCACAGATCGTACACAAGTGGGGCTGCTTGATCGCGTGCGACCTCTGGTGATTGGTCAGGCTCAGTTTGTGCTTAAAAGTCCTGTAGCAGACGGGGCAGGGCAGGGTTGGCCGCGCAAGGGATGTTGACGGAACAACAAGGGAAGAAGATGGGAGCTCGAGATTGGTTGCGTCTTCGTTCAAGGGACGAGCGCCCTCAATGGTCGGATGGTAGGTCCGTTGCGTTGGATGGTTGAGGGCGCCATCGTAGTTGTATCCGGTATCGTGATGCTCAACCTGAGAGTTGTGAACTTGGCCGAAGTTTTCCTGACTTTCATGCCAGACTTCGGCGGCCGAGAATTGATCCTTAAAGCCGGTGAATCCTTGGTCAAAGACAGGCACTGATTGTTCGTCCGGTGAGAGGAGGTCCTTGGAGGTGAACAGGTCGGGCATTAAGAAGTCCGGTACAAATGCGTAGTCCTCATTGTTGTTGAGATCCTCCATGGCTTAGCCCGAGTGAACTTTCTAGTTCTCGCCGAGAATCAAACTCTGCCAATGAACAGACAAAACCCATAAATGTCAGCCTGATTCAACTTGGGGAACATTTTCAAATGAAAGTTATACTGACAAATTGGGAGACCCCCCAATATAGGGCAAGATAACTCAGTTGGTAGAGCGCCTGTAAGTTCCGGAGGTCGCAGGTTCGAATCCTGCTCATGTCAGTTTTCTTTGTTCACTTTTAAAGTTAGATGAATTAGATGTTGTAGCATAATATATGAATACAAAAGCAATGCCCGCGAATACAAAACAATGATACTCAATCCTGATGCCAAGTTATTAGGCCGTCATCGAAAAATAAAAGAACACTAGACGTCTGTCCGTGAAGAGTAATTGTGGTCTTTCTTTTCGAATTACGCATGAAGTCGTTTTCCAAAAAGTCACTGTCACGAGCGGAGATCCCTGTGTGGCAAGAAATGTGTATAGCCCCCATCAGACACCCATCCTCGGTTTTTTTTTTGGCGGGGGGAGGGGGGGGGGGGGTTAAGACCAATAACATGGAAGATCCAAGAGTGGAGGGGAGGGGGAGGCCCTACAACACTTTTTCTGTTAAAGTTTTAATGGAAAAAAAATCGAACAGAACGAGGGGTGCATGATCTTTCCAACCATTACAATTTTGTAGCGGCTCCAAGGCACTGAGTCTATCGACCAATTAATACTAGAACGCGAATTAGGCGAAGTAAAACAAAAAACATGTTCAGCGTCCCCGCCCGTTTCCTTTTTGGGGGTCGCCTAGATTTTTTTACATTTTTTACCAGTGAAAAAAAATGAGGTGGACAAAAAAAAAGTCAACCGATCCATCCAATTTTACTAAAACTATTAAAACCACTGAAGCATGTTCTTTAGAGTTCAATAATTCAGTGTTTATTTTAGTATAGTATGGAAACTAGTACGAAAGTGGTTAATAATGAAAAGTATATCACACGTATATTCCCACACGCCTTTAAAACAAAGGAAAACAAAAAACGGACTACTATACGTCCATGTGAATGACTTTGACATGAAATCTACCATAAAGGCCAAGGAATGTCTGTTATGTTACATGCCTATGGCAGCGTTTAGTGTCGGAGTTATAATCGAGTCAGTCACAAGTCAATCACAAGCAATAGCGTATCCAGCTTTTTGTGCCCAGGGAGGGCAAACAACGTCTAAACCGTCTTAAAAGTACTTTTTTTTAATGACGCCTCAAATTCCCCTTGACACCCCCCCCCCCCCCCCCCCCCCCCCCCCAACGTTGGATACGCCACTGATCACAAGTCTGCTCAATCAAAGCATGGAGGAAGGAACACAAACAGGAACTCGAATACTTTTGTGTTTGAATAGCTTGTTACATGGCTTGAGACCAGAATTGTGAAGTGACTTGTGCTGACTGGATTAACAACTCTGTTTACTGTTACAATTTAGTTATCTCTTCAATTAATTATCACGACAGGTGGCTCTACACGCGGCAGGACCTGACACAAGATGGCGCTGTTGCATTTGACCGCTTTACAAATTCAACAGCCTGTCGTACAATCAATCATGGCGGGGTTGTGGGGATGCTGTTTGCTGAAGAAAACTTTTTCTCGAACCACTTCGATTTCAGGATTGCTTCCTAACCTGAGACAATCACAGTTTTCAAGATGTGTGTCCACCTCGCCCATGCATCGGTCGAGACAAATATCCTCGGTAAATATACCGGAACTGGAGGTTTTCGAGAAGATGGGGCACACTTTCGAGAATCACCAGGAACTCTATCGATTTTCAGTGCGGGAACCCGACAAGTTTTGGGGGACGTTTGCCCGGTCGAGACTACGCTGGTACGAGGACTTCGGCAAGGTCTCGGAAGTTGACTGGGCCGAGGGGAAAAGTGCCTGGTTTCTCGGTGGAAAGATTAACGTATCTGGTGAGGACTAGAACACAAATTTCCAATCGCTCTGCTACTATACTAGTTTAGGGAGCATTTCATTAATATAATACCGATACTAGGGGCATCAGTAGCGGTAACGCTGTTTTTGTGCAGTTAAGCGAAGCTGGCCGAGATAATGAAGTTGTTGAGCGCAATTTTTAAAGACGCAATTTTTTTAATTTGCGTGCGCAATTTTTTTTAAATGCGCGCGGGGATTTTTTTAGTTAAATTATGCGCGCGCAAATTTGAAATGCGCGCTTCGGACAACAATTTAGGCACGATATCTGACACGAACTACATGGTAGACATGAATTTTACATCGGCGTCAGCCGTCAGACACATGGCGGCCGTTCCATAATCAGCAGTAGACGATTTTGACGAGTTCTCTCAGAGGGCATTTTGTATCCCACTCCTCTACAACAAGCCTGACACTCAGTGACAGTAAGAAGAGAAAAAGGAGAAAAAAATTATAGCGTTCTTGAAGGGGTTGGAACTGTCTCCCAGTCCTGCAACTACTTTCAAAAATTTCGTGAAAAGGAGAGGGTTCAAACTTTCAACTTTAAGTTTTGAGTTTTCCAGCTCTTGAGCTACACGATGTCGTGAATATTTGCAAATTCGTATGATATTACAATGTGTGTGTAGCATTTATTTATTTGATTTGCAAATATGTTGACATTGTTTGTGAAGGCTATATAAGCGAATAAAGTTTACAATGTGAATTTTATTGCATATACTTTGTCGCATATCTTTCAGTTGTGGTGATGTCAGTGTTGTAGGTCTCGAGACCTGGTCTCGGTCTCGAGACCGTCTCGAGACCTTTTTTTTAGGTCTCGGTCTCGGTCTCGGTCTCATCCTAACAAAGTCTCGGTCTCGGGAGGGCTGGTCTCGGTCTCGAATGCTCAGGTCTCGGTCTCGGTCTCGGATGCCATGGTCTCGGGTTTTACCCCCGAGAGCCGTCGAGACCACACCAAAAATATGTGCGATGCGCCACACAAATCTAATCTTTATTCCAAACATAAACGATGTTGTACAATGTATGTGCAAGTTTTCATGGAGAAGAATTAGATTGAAGCTGGAAAGGAAACCGGCCAGTACATGTATGCGGCTTGTTTATTCGGAGTACATGTACTGGACTACTGGTACCCACATTACAGCTCTGGAGTGAGTTTTTGTAAAAACCCAGTGGTCACTGAATCCTGCAAACTATACCCAGTCATTTGGAGGGCATTTCGTGCGGCACCTCACTCATCACTTTTTGTTGGCGTGACTGTTTATAGCTGGATTTGAACTTCCGATGAAATCAAATAATTGTTATTCGGTAAAAAAAAAATAGGAAAACTGTATTCCACATTTTAATTTGATTTTTCTTCAGTGTTTTGAATACATGTACACAACTTGTTGGAAAAGCCACAGTCATTTTCCATTTAGGACAAGCAGCAATTCTTGTCAGTTTTATTTTTATGCAAATAATATTTGGAGAACTTAGTCTGTCACAGTGCCATAGGTCTCAAAGCCCCAACTACATGTATTTACCAGAGATGAAATAAATAACTCAAATTTGTGGAATCCTTGAATTTATGTGTGTACGCTGTGAGTCTTTGTTAAACACTTAATTTTATATTTACTTGCATAATTAAAGATAGTGGCCCTTGATAAAGCCGACTTCATATACATGTATATATTTATGAGATGATCCCCAATGTTCACCTTTCGTACGAGTTAGCACAAATAATCATCCACGTGTTTTTTTTATTTTTTTATTTAAAGCAGGGCACACACCCGATCAGGGAAATCAGCTTTATTAAAGACCATATTTTTTTTTCATTTTTGGTCTATGTCTCGGTCTCGGTCTCGGTCTCGGAAGTTGTGGTCTCGGTCTCGGTCTCGGTCTCGGCCTGCAAAAGTCTCGGTCTCGGAAGTGTTGGTCTCGGTCTCGGAAGCCTTGGTCTCGGTTTCGGTCTCGGTCTCGAAAGCCTTGGTCTCAGTCTCGGTCTCGGTCTCGAAAGCCTTGGTCTCGGTCTCGGTCTCGGACATAAAGGTCTCGACTACAACACTGGGTGATGTCATCTGTTGAATTGACCTTCAATTTATCATCTGTTATCATCACCTGAGATTCTGTGCTTCTATCTTTATGAAGTTGGGTCATGATTGGCTTGACAAGTTGCCTTCGCATGATATTAAGGCGCTGTCTGGGGGGGGGGGATATATTTTCGGAGGTGTTTTTTTCATTGGGAAATTATCTTGACCTCTGATCGGCTAACTTCCCAACATTTAAAAGAAAATGGCAGATTAAGAAGCAATCTATAATTTGCATTCTTCACACAGCAACTGAGAGACTACTGGATAATATAAGATTATTTTATTTTACTATGAAATAACTTATAAGGTCAGTAGTGGGAGATTGTTGTCACATGATCATGATGGTGCACCCCTCACGTACGTGTCCGAACTTTACAATTTATTTGCTTGTTCCTAATAGATTGAGCACTGTTTTAAATATTTTCTAGCATTTTTACGAAGTTTTGTTATTCTGTTTTTGTTTTACACTTTTCTACTGGTTTTCCATACTTTTGCCAAACCTCAGGCTTGAATTGTATCCCAGCCCCGGATCCTAGCATCCCTTTTCAAGCGCTTTATTTGTCACAAGAAATTAAGAACTTACAGTTCGTGTGCAACCCTGTTTACTGTTTAAATAATAAAGATTGCGTGATTTTCAAAAATTGCGCTCCATCTTATAATGCGCAAATTTTTAATTTACGCAAGCAAACTCAATTTTAGTGTTCAAAAATTGCGCAGCGCGCATTTAAAAAAAAATGCACGCTTTTAAGATTGCGCTCAACAAAGTCATTATGTACAGGTTAATGCACAGAGGCAGTTTCGTCACAGCATTTTTCATGAGGAGCTTGTGGTTTGCTGGTGATCTTCTGGCTGGGAATGCTTCACAAAGGATCCAATTACAGGAACCTAATCCCCTGCCTGGCCTTTCAGCTAATTCCTTTGATGTACACAATGAGGAAGGAATGTTTCCAATTCTGGTTTCGGTTGACTACCTACCCAAAAATTTTCCCTTTTTTCAGAAATCTTGGTGATTTTCGTTATACCAGATGTCTTTCAAGAAAATGGAACCTTTGTCAGCAACTTGAATTACTTTTTGTACCTGATTTCCCCACCCCCTTATTGAATACAAATACATTGAGTATTTTTTTCATTAATTTTATTTTCCAGTGATTGACTTAACATTTTCTTCTGTGTGTGGTTTAAATTAAAACTTGAGCGATGTAATACGGAAAGCGGGGTTTACGACCTCATTCCCGGCAGGCCCCATCCCGGTGATCCCAAACTCATGATGTCGTTTTGATTTTCATCATGTACATGTATTTTTTTATTTTTTTTATTTTTTTATTTTTACAAAAATATTGCCTGAAATTTCCTCCGTGGTTTCAGGCACTTCTGTTAAGGAGAATACACGAGAAAGTGTGGATTCGTAATTTAAGAATTCACGAGGCGCGAAGCGCCGAGTGAATTCGTAAATTACGAATCCACACTTGTGAGTGTATTCTCTGACTTAAACCATTGCGTCAACAGAAGTACATGTATTGTCATTAACTATCCAGTTAAGTGAAGATGAAAAGAAATGCATATCTCGTATCGTGGCCATTAAGAGATGTAATTTACATAAAGGAGTTTTTCGAGGCTCTTACGTAATCAAGCTCTGGATTAGGGTAGAGGAAATGAATAACACTTTACTAAAGATTCGTAGTTCCGAATCCACACTTTTTGACCAGTATAACAGATTCGTGGTTCTGAATCAACACTTTGAACAATAGTGCGACGTCATAGCAATGGTTTAATTAATGTTCCCTCATCGGCAACTCGACTTTATCTAACACCTATAATATCATTGCGCACATATGCGGGCAACCTGCAAACAGAATCACAACAGACTATATAATAATTGTTCTGTCATTTCTTCATGGATTTTTACCGTTCAAAAAAGTAAAGAAACAACATTTCATACATGTTATTATGTAATGTCTATATCAACTTATATCATGATCAGTTGCAAAAATATAAAGTGGATTCATTCAGGCAGCATCACTTATCATACTCCTAATAGGATTAGTGATGATAAGAATCTTAATCTCCCAGACACTAAAAAGATGTCTCCTCCAAAACTTGCCACTTAACCCTAACCATCCAGGGTATTTTGGCTAGAACCCTGCCAGATGCATCAGATTGCATGCTTTGTCACATTGACTTGTGTGCAGAGTCCAGCAAAGTGGAGCTGTCAGCACAGATGCACTGTGCTGGGTCTGGCAGGGTTAGGGTTTTAAATGGCCAACTCCTAATACCTTAATCCCCATTCAATATGTTTCAACAATACCAGACCACCACTGCTCAGGTTCTTCATACATGGTCTGGCACTTGCCTATTTGACCATTAAACTTAAACTATCACAGCCTATCAAAATCTCTGAACACCAACTCTCACAGTTTGTGTGTGTTTCAATCTGACATTTGATAGATTTTGATCTGTACAGCAGCTGGGTAGATTTTGGCCCTGAGAACAGGAGGGTATGGCCTATTCAAACTGTACATCTCTGATAAGCCGCCTTCAGTGTTAATGAGCTCCACACTCATGGTTTGACCTCATGAATATTTTATTATTCCCGCCAGATGGCTTTCCATTCATCAGCCATGTGAGTGGTACAGAATGTGGTAACGCTAAGAAAAACAGCGTTACCGGTGTTGATACCCCCTATCAGCCTTATTGAAATGCTCCCTTACAGGTACAGCATAGCCCTAGAACTTAGAACTTAGGATGCCATGATATTGGGCGATTGTGTAGTCTCCACGCGACACCGACTTCACAAACAAGCGGAGTAATACCTTGTCCGCACGTCTTGAATGTTTATCAAAAACAGAGGGCTCAATTTACAGGCGATCACTGCGTGCGCCGTGGCGTCGTGCACGGCGACCGCCTGTAAAATTGCGTCCTCTGTTGATGAACGTTTAAGATGGCACAGAGAGGGAAGATTAAAGGTATTGTACATGATTGGTCATTGTTGCAATTTTCAGAAATGGGCGGATTTGGGGGTTAGTATTTTATAGGAAATATCGTTCCACTGACCTGTTCAAAATTTTGCGTTGTTGGGTAGTGAAAAAAACAAGAGAAAAACGGCGCTCGTTTTCAACCGTCGGGCGGATGATAGCCTTTAGTCAAGGCGCGCGTGGCTATCTGGGCGCGTGACTCGCCCCGAATGCCAGCATGTCCGGGGCGCGCCACTCGTCCGGGTAGCCACGTGTGCCTTGACTAAAGGCTACAGGGCAGTTTTCCAACGATTTCCAGCTGGAAATCGTTGGAAAACGATATATATTTCCATTTTTCTTAACAACGACAGCACACCTGGTGCCATAATTTCACAGGATGATTGACACTGCTATTAACTTACCTTCTAGTAAGGTATTTCGTAATAATTCAGTAAACAAAAATTTGTAGGATTACCAATCGTGTACACTACATTTACCCTACTAAAACTACAAAATGACAGATTTTTTTCAGCAATCGACATCCTATAGTTTTCCTAAACTATAGTTTTATAAGGTACCACGCACGAAGATTGATACGTAAATTCTGTATGAATTACACATGTATAGGAGCGTCTTGCTCTCAAGTCAAAATTTGAAATTTATTCATAAATACCCTAGATGGTTTTTCCCATTTCTATTGGTCGAGAGCCTGTCACATGGGTGGTTTTAAACGGGTACCAACTGGTTTTAAACACTTTTTCCAGTGTCACATGATGAAATCTGGTCCCTTTTTTTAATATCGGAACACTCGTGCCACCAGTCGCTCACCTAATTATGCAAGCGCAACACTACTGATAAGTCCGTATTTGTGACCTGCTCTGGAAAAAGGTATATTATCTCGCAAAATATGAAAAATTAGTTTTATATATGTTTGGAAAGCCCGCAAAGTAAGCTTTCATTTGGTACATATGATAGAGCTCCAAAGCCATTTCCTTTCTGGAGATATCGCGTTTTTTGCATATTAGTTAGTTCTATGGAGTTTAAATTGCACAACAGAGAAAACAGGCTTTGAAATAGCTAATTCTAATACAATGCAATAAAACAATGCACTCTAAAAAGTTATTTTTTTTACTTTATTCACTGAAATGAACATTGTTGTGCACCAAACCTGAAACTTTAGATGTTTAAGATGTCATTAAAGACAAAAAACAAAAAATATGAATTTTGACGAAAATTTCACCTCTCAACTTGAAGGGGCCATTACACGTAAATGTATAGCGCGACTTATATCACCTTTTTCTGGAGCGGGTCACATTTAGAGTCCATAAATTCACACTACACCCGGCACTGCTGCATTCTGCGCCACATCACGCCACATCGCGCAGTACGCGTCACGCATGCATCAATTTCAATATAAAGACATTTTTAGCACAACTAGTGTGAGGCACGTACCATTAAATAGCAAAGGAGTGTTTTACAAAACAAGGTAAAAATATTTGAACAAAATCATTGGAAATTTATAATTTTCGAGTTGTTTTGGGAAATGGGAATAAATATGTGCTGGGCTAGTTTTAAACAAGTATGTTTAAAACCACCTTAATTGGGGCCTGGACACTTGCCTTCGGCTAATACATTGTAAATGAGCAATTCAATTTGAAAATTTGTTTTTCAGGGTGATACGCCCAATAGCATAAACACAGCAGCTTTAAAAAAAAAGTGGTGTTGAGTCTAATGGTCTAAGTTACAAGTCCGGTCTCAGCCTCAAGTCAACTTCACAAGCTATTCAAATAAACTGCATTCCTTTGCACTGTAGTTTGTATTTGTAACCTTTTTTAAATAGCTGTGATTTGACTTGTAATTGACTTGATTAGACATGTAATGTACAAAATATGTATAAAAAAAAAAGTGGGAAGTCTGGAATTTGAAAAATACAGCTGCAATTACACTTTTTTTTTGAAGAAAATGCAGTATCCTGCAACCACTGTTTTCACCAAATATAATTCAGTCATTTATAAAGGAAAAACATGACTTTTGGACTAAGCTGAAGTGACCATCTGTTTTCACCATGTGTGGAAGAAATGGTTTCTTTGGTACATTAAAACCCTCCAGGGCATGTTTGCTAGAACCCTGCCCAGACGCATCGGATTGCATACTTTGTCAGATTGACTTGTGTACAGAGTCCAGCAAAGTGGAGCTGTCAGCACAGATGCACTGTGCTGCGTCTGGCAGGGTTAGGGTTAAAACCCTAACTACCCCAAGCCTTGCAAACTCCAACAGCAGGTTTTGTCAAGCTTTGGTGGGTTCAGTACTGCAGGGGTTTGGCACCATTACTTTACACAGAGCTACGATGCCCCAATTTGTCCAAGTCCAAAGAATGTGCCATACATGTATAAATTGCACGGTGTTGGATTTTGACAGGTTGAGGAAGCCTCCTAGTAAAAGTGCCTTGGGGGTTAGGGTTAATCTTTTACAACTATTTTTTGTGAAAATTTTAGGACTATAAATCTAAGGAAATGTTGTAACTCTAACCCCTTTTTCTTTAGACAGCCTGATGAATCCAACAAATGCAGTGTTTTCAAATACAGAATTTGCTTTACATGTATGTTGGCTTTTGTAAGATTCAAGGGAAGCATTGCCAGAGGAAGGCGGGAAAACCATTCACCCTAAATTGCTATGATTGGAAAGATCATTAGAAAGACGAATACGTGTATAATAAGCCAGTTCGGTATTTCTACTACGCATGTGCACATAAATCCCGAACGGCCCGTGATCTAACGCGCCCGTATGAATGCGCAAGGTGGTCGCACAACACGCACGTGTTAAATTCAACCAGAATGGCCGTTCGTGTAACATCGTGTGACATTACGTTAGCAATTTTATCCTGAAAAGCAGGCTTCTTTAGCAGGCTTCTCATTTTAGTTTTGTTGGAAATTGCTGGATTTAGCAGGGCCATAGGGGGAAAAAATTAAGGGGGGGGGTTAGGGTTAATATAAGTGCAGTAGTAATCATCAGAGTGAGTTAGATGTACTTACCATTACTATGTTGCAGCAATTACATTTGTCATACTATCATTTATGATTTTTATGGAGCAAAATGCATAGCAGCCAGTTCAACCAATTACACATGTATAGGCTATTCCAGATATCGTGTGAATTCCAGTCCTCCAATTTCAAAAAGACCTGTGTTGTTCTACCTCCAGAAATCCCTCTTTTATGTACCAAACAATTTGTTGCCCCCTGCAACCTGTTCAAATACCCTGCCAAAAGTACGTAAACAGACGGTCCATCTACGTCATAACTCTATGGAGCATAATGCAGGGAGTTTCCAGATCTATTGTCCATTGCATGCAGACAGGTGCAGCGTATTACACCTGCCTCTACGGGTTGATACGGTAGAGCGCATAGTCATAAACATCCGATTGCCGTCTTCACAGACCCTGAACTTAAGTTGGCTGTAGACGCCCAGAAAATTACAATATAGAGCAGGCAAAATGGCAAAAAGAAAAACTGTGTACAAAATTGGAACTTTCATTCAGTCAAGCTTTATTGCTTTCGGAGAAGTAAACTGAAATGTCATTGTGTGGCAATTGGCATACATGTACACCCTCTCAAATATAGGAACTTGAATGCCGTTTACAAACATGTAGTTCAAGCAAACTTAAATCACCCAATCCAGTTCCCGCATCTGACAACACTTGATGCCACGTCGCCCTGGTTCACCACGCCCATGCAGTCCTTTTTATCTGTGCCACAGTGTGCAATATCTATTTTGCTCTGTGGTAGTGGCAGAGCGTAAAGTAGCAAAATTTAAAAATCAAGATGATGGAATATCCTGAAAGTACAGGTTAAGAGCTTTAATTTGATATATTGTGTGTTATGGTATCTCATTCCTAGCCCCTTCCATACAACCTTTTAGAGTTAATATCAGAGTCTTAAATGTAGTGTACACGATTGGTAATACTCAAATTTTGTTTTACTTAATTATTACGGAAATACCTTACTAGACTGTAAGTTAATAGTAGTCTCAATCATCCTGGGAAATGATGGCACCAGGTGTGCTGTCGTTGTCAAGAAAAGTGGAAATTTATATTGTTTTCCAACGATTTTCAGTTGAAACTGCCCTGTAGCCTTTAGTCAAGGTGCACGTGGCTACCCGGACGATGAGTGGCGCGCCCCGGACATGACTGAAGGCTATCGTTCGCCCGACGGTTGAAAACGAGCTCTGTTTTTCTCTAGTTTTTCTCGCCATCCAACAACGCAAGACTTTGAACAGGTCAATGGAACGATATTTCCGATAAAATACTTACCCCCAAATCAGCCGATTTCTGAAAATTGCAATAATGACCAATCATGTACATTACCTTTAATGGTAGTATACAACATTTGCTGAAAATTGCAACAGTCACCAATCATGTACATGTACACGTTTAACCCCTTGTTTTGAGAAAATGAAGCTCAAAGTTTGTGATCTGTGCACACTTTAACCCGAGTTAAAAAAAATAATTCCCTTCCAAAAAATATTTTGAGAATCTATTCAGTTTTAATACTAGGGTTTTTAAATATACAGTTGTTAAAATCCCAACATTTACTTTTCAGTGCAAAATGGTTGTTTCTGCTTGTAACTCAGAAAGCCATAGTGGGACTTTAAGCTCATTTTGTGGTGGCAGGTCACATACATGTATACATGTACATGTACATGTACATGTACATCGGTATGTCGGCATTAGTTTGTATGTGGTTAAATATTTTCGATGATAAACCTACACAATTTAGATTTTTAAAATGTGTTTTATTTGAGCTTTTTGTCTTTGGAACCTGGCAGTCCCGGGGCCGATTTCACGAAACGCTAAGACGCGTCTTAGGAAGAGTAACTCGTCTTAACTCGCGACTCGTCCTATGATCGCTTTCACCAAAGTTAGGACGCGTTCAACACGTCCTAGCTTCCTTAGCAACGCGGCTGAACTCGTCTTAACTTAAGATCGGTCTGGGGGTCGTCTTATCTATATGCGAACACGTACAATTTACTCAAAAGCAACAATGGCGCTTATGCTTCTCGCTGATTACAAAGTTCGGCGGGCAACTAGGAGAGAGAGAGGATATTCCGAGATAGAAGAAATCCACTAGATAATCTAAATGACGAGGAAATCCTCAAGAGTTATAGGTTCAAAGGCAGGAAATATTCCAAGGGTTGGAGATGAATTGGAGCCCGATAACGGGCGAGTGTAATATTAATAAAGGGATAAAAGTGTGATGACCCGGTCTTTACCACGTCAATAATAACCGAGGAGGGGCGTGACCGCTGTTAATGGACCGAGCCAAAGGCTCGGTCTATTAACAGCGGTCACGACCCTTACGAAAAATGCAAAAACCTCCCGTAAAACGGACAAAATGCAAAGCTTTTTCTCCCCACTTTTTCTCCCATTTGCTCAGTACAAAACACATGCGTACGTATCGGACTTGTGAGCGCGTGAAGGCACTCCGCGCCTGTCTGTCGCGTGCGCGTACGCACACGCACGAATGCAGCGTTTTATACGCGTGCATTAGTGTTGTCTTACAGTACATATTGTGCGCGCACCTACTACGCTCTCCCTGTTGCGTATCGGCTGGTTATGACGCGCCGTGTTTAAACAACCGTTTTTAACAGCCGTTTTAGAAAGGGTTTTTAACAGCCGTTTTTAACAACCGTTTTTAACAGCCGTGTTTAAACAACCGTTTAAACACACCCACGTGACAGGCTCTCGACCAAAAGGGATAGTGAAACTCACTGAGGCATTTATGAATCAGCATTCAAATTTTTCATCCAAAACAATCACCAATCAATCATCTTGAATTTACTGCATGCGCGTACACATCCGACGGCTGTTACGCGAAAGTGCCAAATTGAACATGATACAGCCGTTGCATGCGAAAGGTCATCCTCGTCCAATAATTAGCGGTTCGTTTATCTGTATTTCGGATGCGTCTTGCTTAAGAAGGGTTTAGTGAAATCGATCTCAGGACGTCTTAAGTCCTAAGATGAGTCATAAGTTAAGAAGAGTTTCGTGAAATCGGTCCCCGCTCATGTGGTATACATATTCTTTTGTGGCCGAAAGTCTTTTTAGTTTGGAGACTATTCTTAAAATTAAATCCTTGCTTTGCATTTTTATTTCTTCATGTGTGACTTTGTACAGAAATTAGTGCAATATAAATTGTTGTAAGCACATATTGTTTTTACATGCCAGCTTACACAAGATGGAAGTAATTTTTGGCTATCCAGTCTTATTGCTGATTTGTTTATTTTGATGGCTATGGCTCTGAATTTGCCATCAGCATGCCAAGCTGAACAGCCGTAGCCGTATGTAGCTCGCCTCGGACACAGCCTTTTATGCAATTTTTTCTTTTGCCCTTTGGCAGTGAACTGTATTGATCGTCACAAGGAGACCAATCCAGACCGAGTTGCTCTCATATGGGAGAAAGATGAACCAGGAATGGAGGAAAGAATCACATACAAGTAAACAAAACCAGTTTGTATTGTTTGTACCTAGCAATGGTGAGGAATGGGTAGAGCTATGCATCCGAACCAGGTATCCGAGTACCCGACCGCAAATGTCAGGAACCGGTTCCAAGATTATTGAATCGAGTACCTGTGACCGAAATAACATAATACTTAGGAATTTTCCAGACAATGAAAAATGAAGCTTTTGAATATCATTTGTGGGGAATTTTCAAAATGAAAACCAGGGTACGTAGACAAAGAAAACAGATTGACGTTTATGACGCTTGCGAAAATGCAATTTACACCGTAAAGCTATAGAGCTCACTGTACACATTTGCGTCTTGCTGCATTGATGCACTGATGTGGTAGTTCCGTAATTTTCGGTATATAGGCCGCGCGGAGTATAAGCCGCAGCACGCAAAAATCTGCAAATTAAGATTTAAAGTTGGCGTATTAAACCGCACCGGCGTATAAGCCGCACCGTGGCGCTGATGACATCCAACTCGTGCTGCATGCTGAAGCGCTAGTATGTAAATGGTTCCACTACACATGCAATCCTAAAGTGTAAGCAGCGCGTGAACGAGTGTCACTATGGGCTCCGTACACAACTACCCCCTCAGCAGAAAGAAAAGTTGAGTTAGGGGGTCAATATCGACGTCATCTTACCCGACTTCAATTTAAGTGTCTGGTTCCCGCTATTATATTCTTATTGAAAACACAGTTATCGAGAGTCGGCAAACAGACAAAGCAATCCCACTGGTATACGAGTATCAAATGAACGAGGAGCACGGTGCGTAATACCAGTGACGTACTGCCCATGGAAGTGCGTTTGCTATGTGGACAGCGCCCTCATTCGATGCGCATGGAGCCCATTACAAATAAACTTTCCTAAGTCCTCAAAATGACAAATTTTGACGGGCTGGATAAGTGTCCTGGCTGGGTGGGCCGTGCGGCAGTTCTTCTTGCTTTTTTGTTTTTTGAAGGGGCGGGGGAGGGGGGGGGGGGAATAAAAAAGAAAATGACAACTTTAACCACTAATCTGAGCTCAACAGTCACCAATTGACTAGTGAAATATTAAACAACATGGATTACACAACGATAAAACAGACAAAAACGAACAGATGCACCACAAGATTTGTGAGGTGTGAACGGTACTTACGGTACATTTGCAAGTCTATTCGGTCCCTCTGGACTGGTTTCCTTTATTTCGAACATGTGATTAGAGTGAACGTAAACGGCAATCAACAAAAACATGACTGCCTGGCCCGGAGCGCCGCCTGCATGCGTGGCCCGGGCTGAAGCGCGGTTCTGTGACTGTTTTTCATTCTTCAAATGTTGCCGTATAAGCCGCCCGGAGTATAAGCTGCAGGGACATTTTTCAGCTTGAGAATCAACGTATAAGCCGCGGCCTATATTCCGAAAATTATGGTATTAACGTGCGGACCTTTATGAACAATGTGAACAGCAATTTCCGAGAATTAATTTTTGGGATTGGCTTTTTGTTGGGGTACCCGGTTGCCGTACTACCCGTAAATGCACACCCCTAGGATTGGGTGGGGTTATACGTTTTATTAGCCTTTTAGAGGTATGGCGGACACAATAGGAGAGGGCGCTATTTGATTTGGGTATACCTTTTGTTAAACCACAGGAAATTTCATTAGGCATGATCTATGGATTGTACTATGGATTGTACTTTAACTTAAAACAATATCTGATTCTGACTTTCACTGGAATTTGTGGTTTCAAAATGTTTTATACCCAAATCAAATAGCGCCCTCCTATTGTGTCCGCCATACCTCTAAAAGGCTAATTACTTTGCAGTGTTTCATTTTAATGGCAAAAATTATTTTGGACAGGTTGTTTTTGGGTGCATTTCCTCAAAGACAAGTTGTCCAATCAAAGCAATCCTCTTATCCATTCAAATGCAGACAGCTGTATGAGATGACCAATCAAATTGCCAATACCTTGAAGACCAACGGGATAAAGAAAGGGGACCGAGTGGCCATCTATATGCCCGTCTCTCCTATCGCCGTGGCATCGATGATGGCATGTGCACGAATAGGCGCTATCCACAGGTATATCATGTTATACTATAACGAACATCATGAGATATACGAAAAATGATCATAGTGAATAGTGGAATGCATTATGTACTACATTTTGGGAGATGAGGGATGTTCAGTATAGCCAAATATTTGGTACATGTAAAGTCACATTTGTTACAGCAAAGTTTTACTGTAACACTTTAGTAAGCACTTTTGTAAGTACATGTAGTTCTGCTCATGAAAATTTCCATATTCATGAGCCAAAGCATGATGTCATTCAAGGCAGAACACAGCAGTGTCTCCATAGCTTTGTGTTCAAATATATATCAAACTTTTCTACCATGCCATTTTGTTTTTAATTACACCCTTACCTTCAGTGTTTGTCCCAGTGTAATTATGCCAGCTCTCCAGCAGTACATCTTCCTCGTTACAAAACGTTCAGGTGTAGTGTTGGCATAATGTAGCCAGTGAAAGGGTTTTTCATTTTAGCGCTTTAGCGACTGATCAGTCAATTGCGACATTGACTTTCACTTATTTTGTTGTTCGTCTGTCACACTCTATCTACTTTAAATGTCAGCCGCCAAAGTTTATTTGTGGAGGTAAACTGCAGTGGGCTTGGCTCTGGCTCGCTGAGCATTGTTTGTGAAAGGAGGGGGTGTAATGTTTGTGAAAGGCCGAAGGGGGAGATGTTTACAGCCAAAAAGGCTGCTGACTATGCAAAATTGTTGATAATCCCTTGTAATCTATGATATCATTGGTAGCAGTGGTGATTATATACGTGTACATGTGTGTGGGTCATTCCACCAGGTTGGGACACAGTGTGTGACATTTATCCATATCTTTAAAAGTACTATTACATTTGATTCAGTTATTTCATGTAACATCAGTCTTTGGGTGGGAAATATTTTAGAAAGTTTTAAATCATGTAAATTATATTTTACCAAAAATATGATAGAAAAATGTGTCAGTTTGACATAACCAGTTTGACGTAACATGGACACGTCCATATTTCCATTTTTGTGTTTTTTCAACACTTTAAATGTAAATATGGGAAATTCACCATGTGTACTAATTAAGAGATGTACTATGCAACACAAGAACACTTTTTTATGGTAGTCAGTGTCCAAATATAGCAGAGACAGCAAGAACAGACGTGAGAGTGGACGTAACATGGACACTGTGTCCACTGTTACGTCCACACATTCATGTTTTTTTTTGTTCTTGCTGTTTCTGAGCTATTTGGACACTGGCAACCATAACAAAAAGTGTTTTCTGGTAGCATTGAGTGTCTTTTAGTTAGTACATATAGTAAGTTGCATAATTATTTATTTAATGACGAAAAATTAAGGCAGTCTGGACGTAACATTTAGCACTGACATGGTGTGACATGAAAATGCACATTTCCATTTTGTAACATTTTCAACATTTATATAAATAATTATGCAAACTCACTCTGTATACTAATTACAAAACACAAACTGCAACGTAAAAAACATTTGTTATGATATTCAATACCCAAATGCAGCACAACAGCAGAAATATATGTATGGTCATGGTCTATCACGGTGTCCTTGTTACGTCTGCACCGATTCTTCAAATTCTTGCTATTTCTGCTATATTTGGACACTGACTGCCGTAAAAAGGTGTTTCATTGTTGCATAGTGTGTCTTTTAATTATTGTACATACTAAATTTTCCATATTTATTTATTAAAGTGTTGAAAAACCACAAAAATATAAATGTTGGACATGGTGTCCATGTTACGTCTATTTTACATACAAAAAAACACACTTTTTATCATATTTTTGTTAAAATATAACTTACATGATTGAAACTTTCTCAAATAATCTCACACCCAAAGACGGATGTCACATGAAATAACTGAATTAAATGTAATGATGGTTTTATTGATTTGGTAAAAAAAAACACTGTGTCCCAATAATAATAATAATAATACAAGCATTTGTAAAGCGCCATCTATCTATGTAGACATATTCCGAGGCGCTTGAAGAAAAGAAACTGTCCAGAACTCTACAAATAATTAAATATACTGACTACTTTTATTGTGTCCCAACCTGGTGGAATGACCCATGTACACATTCATACATGTATGGGCTTATTTTGAATGTTGAAATAAAAAAGCCACAGTGTTCTTAGAGATCTTCAGATATAATTTTCTCGAAGACGACAGCATTTCACACAATTATTTTTCCGGAGGATTGGTAGTGGTGCAGTTTTTATCAACAGCCCCCCCCCCCCCCCCCCCCCCTGCCCCCTTTCCCGGCCTCTGAAGATTCAAATCTGGCCATCCTAAACTTTCTTTTGTTTTGATCAGAGATTCTATTTCGAAATTGTACTGCAGATATTATTTCAAACGAACTTATTTTGGAAAATGCAGTCAGATAAAAAAATAAATAATAAAGTGTCAATTATTGAAAGTGGGAATTGTTAGAATACATGTCGTCTTCTGTTGCAGTGTAGTGTTTGCTGGATTCAGTGCGGATGCCTTAGCAAGCCGGATTATAGATGGTGAGCATTGCTTGAGATCGTTGATTTTAGCTGAATGAATTGTGTGGTAAAACACAAGATATACGGTGTCATTCAACTTCTATAAACAGTGCCATATGATGTTATTGATTGACCCAATTTGCAATGCAGTACGGTGTACCACTGAAGAGTTGGGGTCATGTCAGTCCAACACTTGACTTATTTATCACCATTTACAAATTCTTAGACTTTGCACATGTGTACAGCATGTGTAATATACATGTAGCTTAAAGAGGAACTAAAACGGCAATTTTGTTTTTGACTTTTATGACTTATCTGATAGTTTATGCCTCCCCAAAACTAATGTAACAAGTTTCATGATTCTGAAAAATCAAAAAAAATGTTTTTGAGCCTTTTCTTTCTGAGCCACTTTGACTCGATTCAGAAAAGGCCGAGGTCAACTGCGTGCCGTATCGCGCGAGTATTGACGTATACGTGTAGAAACATATGACGTCACTGTATTATACGACAATGTTTTACGTAGAGTCTGTACGTATTTTTTTGTCTAAGGCTAGTATTACTTGCTGTGCTTTTTGCTCATGATTCAGGAGTAACACTACGATAAACATATTTTAAAGTGTTGACATCTTTGTGAGACACATTAAGAATTGGGGTTGTAGGCTTGTTCTTGCTGAAAAGCTAGTTATTAGTCATACTTTCCTTTGTTTGCAGTCGGCTTTTATTGGAACCTGCGCGGTGAGTTGTGTGTGAGCTGATGCGACTTTGCTTATGCAGCCCTCATAAGGACCCGCACCTTCTCATAACCATACACACAATTTCTGTTATAAGGTACCAAACTCAATCGCATGCAGCGCATGCGGTACCGTGCGTGTACAATGCATGTTGAGTCAAGCGAGCGTGGACAGGGAGACGGCCGGGGCTCTGGCTGCTCAAGACGGCAACCGCAGGCAACGTCGTCGCGGTGGTGCGCGTGAGTCCGGGGCACGATTGGAATGCTCGGTGCCTAGAGTTGGAATGGCTCCAGCCTTCAAACCCAGCTGAGTTTTCATACTAACACTATCATCTATACAGTCTTTGGCGAAATGTTCTGCACATATTTTCGACCATTTCGACAGCCCAAAATCAGATATTGTATTGTCTACAAAGCGGACCCACTGTCGCCTTTGAGCTCCATTCAGCACTGGGAATCGCAGTAAGGTTAGGTCAGGGTTTTTGTCACTGTTCCTCGTGCAACCCCCAACTACACACGATCGAGGCATAATGATTATCTCAGAACCATGCTCATACTGAAATAATATCAAAATTAGACAAAATAGACGGGAAAACGGAGGAGTTAGGTCGACAAAAACTCTTCAGCAGCATCAACTCCACGTACGTACATGCATAGTGTTTGGCTGTAGCATCAACCGACTCTACACGTGTACGTCACGGGGTCACATACATATATTTAACATACATAATGAGCTTTCGCGAAACAGGATAAATGGTTCAGAATAACAACCCTTTTTTTTTAATAAAAAAATTCCTCTCGTTTGCAAAGTAATCTCCATCAGTTAAAAGAGTATTTAAACTGTCGGAAAAGTCCAAAAAGTCAAAAAAAAATTGCCGTTTTAGTTCCTCTTTAATATAACAGCACGCAACATACACAAGTCTTAACTGAGTATTTGCTTATCTCTGACCTGAGTTGTCTTGATGAACAATGTTTCTCATCGTGTTTACGTGCATGAATGTACATTGTACCGATCAGTTCCCGTAGTTGAATCACATTTGCATTTGACGTGCATTTGTGTACTGCATTTCAACAAACAAAACACATTATGCAGATTGGGATGTCACATGGTATTCAACAGACACTATGATGAATGGCAATAGGTCACAGTTGACAGCAAGAGTTAAAGGTATACAGTGGAACCCCGCTATACCGAACACTGCTACACCGAACATTCGGCTATACCAAACACCATCCTTGGCTCCCATGCAAATTGTGTACAAAACTTACCGAACATTGTTGTTAAAAAAAAAAAAAAAGGCAACGGATTTTTAAAAATGT
The DNA here is from genome assembly GCA_037893225.1 of Hippasteria phrygiana. Lineage (NCBI taxonomy): Eukaryota > Metazoa > Echinodermata > Asteroidea > Valvatida > Goniasteridae > Hippasteria > Hippasteria phrygiana. The sequence continues at coordinate 627,147 of JAZGUH010000559.1, read as the reverse complement.
ACCGGGTATTTGGGCTGTTTGTAATTCCCAAATGGCCACAGCTTTATGTTGAAGAGTGACAGGTGGCTAATATTTCCTCAAGAAATAGAAAGGAAAGCCAACTGTTGCTTTAGAATTTGGTAAGCTTAGAAAGTATGAACATGTAATTACATGATTCAATGGCTGGCACATGTTCAAAGTAACCGCCAGGGCGTGCAGGGTGAATAGACAGTGGTTTTGTAGAAATGCTACTACACCGACAATGGTCAAAAGAGGGTGCCGCTAATGCGTGAAAACCGCAACTGTACGTTTATGGTCCTTGCATTAGCCCGGCCCCCTTTACTTAAGAGCCTCCCCCGCTTGCTAGCGAGGCCCTAAAAAATAAACTGGTGCAGAATATTACATTTCCAGGCGGCAAAATTAGGTGAAATATATAGTACAATTGAATAAAACCTTCAATTACAATCAAGAGGGTGCACTTCAAATACGATGCAAGAGGGCACTAATTCAAAGAACAGATGCCGTGTATAGAAATGGGCATGTGGCGGACCGGAGACTGAAAATCGCTATACCGATTTAACGCTATACCAAACAAAATCTGTGGATCAGGTGATGTTTGTTATAGCGGCATTCCACTGTACAACATTTGCAAACATCATAAAATAGAACTACCTGAATTATTATGCTGTCTGGAGTATGGTAAGGGAACCAGTCTTCAAGAACAGCATTTTGTTCTGTTTTCCCAGCATCAATGCACAAAAAAGTTCTGAACAGGTCAGTGTTACAGTATTTGCTATAAAATACTAACCCCAAAATCCATTCTTTTTTCGCCGCGTCGCATCGTAGACCGGGCTCTATAAGCGCTTAGCGTCGTTCTTCCTGTGCCAAATTCGTTTTCGCGACACGGCTCAGCAAAAGAGGGCGCTACAACATTTACTATGCTTTACTGATTGATAGGTGGACGACGCGGCTCCTGCACGAATTCGTGCTTGTTGAAAGTCACAGCAAAAGCAAGTGTTGTATTCTACCTTTGACTACAGTCCTGCCCAAACTTGTTCATGGTTGCACTACCAAAAGACAAAAACACAACCATATCAAAAGACGAAGTATTTGAACTCCTAGTGCTTTCCTCCCTCATCATAGCTGGTGTAGAGACGATAATTACCTCTGACCAGGCAGTGAGGGGTGGCAAGCTGATTCAACTCAAGAAGACTGTGGACGATGCCGTCAGCCAATGCCCAGACATTCAGCGTGTCTTTGTAGCAACAAGGACGGGGAACCATGTGCCCATGTCAAAGATTGACATTCCACTAGAAGAGGTTGGTCATTACACCCAAGGAGAAACCTTCACCTGTAAACAGTTATGGCTGGATACCTGGCTTATACGGCATTATGGGCTGGTGACTTCTGGGGCACTCTCCCTAAACAGAGATTATTATTATTATTATTATTATTATTATTATTATTTGAGTATCAATGAAAACTACTCCTAATAGCCCGCAAAACTACAACGCTTATCCCGATTTTGTCCTAAGTCCTACGTTTGTCCTGTTTTTATGAAATTTTTTATCATATGATCCTATTTTTTCACCTGGGTCTGCTTGAAAGCCTGGGCTAGACTGATTCCATCTTGGTCATTATTGAGTACAAATTGAATTATCACTCTTTTTATCCCGTCATTAATCATTGTTTGCAGGCCATGTCTAAAGAATCCACAGAATGCCAGCCAGAGATCATGGACTCGGAGGACCTGCTCTTTATGTTATATACCTCTGGCTCTACAGGCACGCCCAAGGGTCTGTGCCACTCACAAGCAGGCTATCTGCTCTATGCAACACTAACACATCAGGTACGTTAACCCTAGGCATACTAAATCCAGTGATATCCAACGGTGGCAGGCACGGATCCAGGGAGAGGGGGGGGGGGGTTTGGGTCGAAACCCCCCTCCCCTGCTCGTTGGCAATTTTTTTACTTGTAGGGGCCTACGCCTTGCAAATACAGGTCTTATTTTGCCTAAGGGTGAGAACAAAACAAAGAGGTTAAATGGCACCACCAACGGTGAGAAAGTGTATCGATTCCGCTGGTATGCTGCGGCAGAATAAATACCTTGATGTGGGAACAGGCGCAATGAACCAGCGGTCGGATTCATGGCCCAAATCATGCCAAGCCGACATAGGGGCGAAACCTCCTGTTACTAGATGTGATTTACGTGCGCGTGCGTGCGTGTGCTACTCCTGTCAACATTTAATTCACGCTGCGAAGATTTTACTTCATCTCTTGCCCGCTGTCCGTCCAAAATCATTCAGAATCAACCGGACTGTCAGGTTTATAACTTTGGGTTCTTTATTAATTGTTCACTTCTGGAAATTTCTTTTTGGGAGGAACGAAATGATTGGGTGCATGACTACCGTAATTTCCGGAATATAGGCCGCGCGGAGTATAAGCCGCAGCACGCAAAAATCTGCTATTTAAGATTTAAAGTTGGCGTATTAAGCGCACCGGCGTATTAGCCGCGGCGCTTACAACGTCCAACCACAAAAGTCGTGCTGCATGCTGAAGCGCTAGTATGTAAAAAATGTGTAAGCGGCTTGCGAACGAGTGTCACTAGGCTCCGTGCACAACTTAACTACCCCCTCATCTCAGCGGAAAGAAAAGGCGAGTTGGCGGGTCAATATCGACGCCGTCTTACCTGACTTCAATTTAAGTGTCTGGTTCCCGCTATGATATTCTTATTGAAAACGCAATTATCGAGAGTCGGCAAACAGACAAGCAATCCCACTGGTATACGAGTATCAAATGAACGAGGAGCGCGGTGCGTAATACCAGCGACGTACTGCCCATGGAAGTGCGGTTGCTATTTGGACAGCGCCCTCATTCGACGCGCACGGAGCCCAATAAACTTTCATATGTCCTCAAAATTGCCAATTTTGGCGGGCTGGATGAGTGTCCTGGCTGTGGGCCGCGTGGCAGTTCTTCTGGTTCTTTTTTTTTTTGGACGGGGCGCGGGGGGTGGGGGGGGATAAAAAAGAAAATGGCAACTTTTTCCAAGCGGCCAGCAAAAGTTACGCGGACGGGGATGATGAACTAATACATGTAGTTAATTTTGAAAAATAGAAACATTGTTTTTTTCGATGTGAAAGAGTTATGAAAATGTAATTTATTTATGTAATTTAATTATGTAAGTGTCTGGTTCCCGCTAATAAGATATTCTTATTGAAAACGCAATTATTGAGAGTCGGCAAACGGACAAAGCAATAATCCCACTGGTATACGAGTACCGGGCCCTTTTCCAAACCTTGGCTTGGGCTCCAGCTATTCCCCAGTCCCACTGCCGATCTGCAGCCTTAAATATGTAAATAAATAAACAGGCTCTGGCTCTGGTTAAAACAAAAGACTTTGCGTAATACCAGCGACGTACTGTCCATGGAAGTGCGGTTTCTATGTGGACAGCGCCCTCATTCGACGAACTAGTGAAAAGGCATTAACGACATCTGACCTCAACAACATGTGGACAGCGCCCTCATTCGACGAACTAGTGAAAAGGCATTAACCATACACAACGATGAAACGGACAAAAACGAACAGACGCACCACACGATTTGTGAGGTGTGAACGGTACTTACGGTACATTTGCAAGTCTGTACGGTCCCTCTGGACTGGGTTCCTCTATTTCCAACAAGTGAGTAGAGCGAACGTAAACGGCAACCAACGGAAACATGACTGCCTGTGGCCCGGTGCCCGGAGCGCGCGCCGCCTGCACTCGTGGCCCGGGCCGGGCTGAGGCGCGGCTTCTGTGACTGATTTTATTCTTCAAACGTTGCCATATAAGCCGCCCGGAGTATAAGCCGCAAGGAAATTTTTCAGCGTGAGAATCAACGTATAAGCCGCGGCCTATATTCCGGAAATTACGGTACACAAGACAACTCATCATATATGTAGGCCTGGGGCCTATATGGGGATGCTTTCAAGTTTTTGTGTTATAGTGATTTTACTCAACGGGGAGATGATGTCTAATTCTATTCAAAAGGCTTCAAATTTCAGAAAAACGGGGGGGAAAAAACGAATTAACAAAATTGCAGAACAGAAAATGCAAAATTTTCAAATGGATTTTCGCTGTCTCTAGCGGTGTACTGGCTTTGTACGGCGTGTGTGCTGGCTATGGGTGGCTGTATACTACTGCCAACACCAAACTTCCAGCAGCACGATGGAGTGTATTTAAGTGTCTCTAATGTACATGTAATTCCTAAGTTTAACCCAAGTGTTAACGTCTATAACTATGATAACCTAAATACTTCTAAACAATTACTTAAATAGGTAGGTACATGTATTAAGTATGCAAACTGCAAAAGTATATGTCTGATAAGAGTATGTGAACACGTGCTGTAGTCCTCAGTTCCACAGCCAGAGTGAGTACAAGATACTCTCTAGTATAGAGTACCGAAGTCTGATGTCAGTTGCCGCGGCAATGGTTCCAAACACATGCAGTTTAGAATGTATTCTGGTTCCAAACATTGCATTGATTGACGTCATCACTTCGGTACTCTATACTAGCCCTGTGGTGACTAGTCAGGCATAAAACTTACAAAGGCTATTGTAACAATACTAAAGATTATATAATGTGCATCCTGCACTAGCTTGGGCTGATTCACTAAATAAGTAGGTGTGTGCAAGGAAATAAATTCTAGGAATAATCTACTAATAAACCTTAGCCCTAACCCTCCTCAATCCTCCAAAATCCTCATGGTGGTTTTTGGAGGATTGAGGAGGATTGAGGGGGAATGGTGATTGAAGCACGGAGGATTGAGGAGGATTGAGGAGGAATGGTGATTGAATGGTGATTGAAGCAAAGAATTTTTGAGAATTGAGGATGAATGGTGATTGAAGCACAGGAGGATTTTGGAGGATTGAGGATGGTTCCTAGCAATAGGCCCCTAGGGGGTTAGGGTTAGGGGTGTATAAACAGGTCACTAGACCATGGACCAAAAGACCTTTATGTTGTACATGTAGCTCTTGATTTCTGTCAGATTCAGCAGGATTTATACTTTGCCATTGTTGGATTTGATTAGATTCAATCAGCAGGGTCCCGGGAGAAAGTCCGAAGGTGGTTAGGATGTATCGTTCACAGAAATGAAAGGGGTGAGATTTCTCTGGATTTCTTTCCTGATTTCGTTTTTTTTTTGGGTGAGACGTGTTCCAGATTTCCGGAAGATTTTTGTTGGTCCTGAAATTGTTTTTATCGTTCCAAAATGACCTCTGCATTCTGCAACCTGAAACAGTCTTCTTTTAATTCTGATGACCCTATTTTGTGCAATTTTGAACTCTTATCTTTTGGTAGAAAATGCCTTTGAATCTTCCGTAAATTTTTCATTTTCTTCAAATCTCACCCCCGAGCAAAATGAAAAAGAAAGGCCATTTCTGAAACAAAATGTATTTAAACAAATAAAGATATTGATGTATATCGTTAGTAATTTGTTGAGATTTGGGATAGAAAAAATGGGGCATGTTCCCACCTACAACATGAGCCGTACAGCGCCCTCTACACACGCACACCAAGGCCAAATCGCCAAGGACGTCTTGGCCCTTTCATAGTTCTGCTCGTGAAATCGCAAAAAGAACTGTGTGCGCATTTACATGGTCACGTGACGTAGAGTGCATATAATCGCGTGACCTACATTGCATGCATTGTATAATCGCTGACTCACTAACTGGTCTAGTTTCCCCGCACCATACAGCTTGAGGTACGCAGCTGAGTATACAGTGCTTCATATATTACGTCGGGACAGGGCAAAAGAGAAAACATCTCTGTTCTAATTTACATCATCCCCCGATGCAAACATTCCATCTTCTGACTGATTACGCGGTACTCGCTGCTGCATTGGATTCGAATCAGCCAGCCGACCCAGGCAAGCTCGGTGGTCGAGTGGTTAAGATGTCTGCACTAGTAAGCAGGAAGTCGTGGGTTCGAATCCCGCCTGAGTAAGCCTGTGAATTTTTTCACACAGGCTCTCGGAAAGCACTGAGTATACAGTGCTTCATATATTACAACGGGACAGGGCAAAAGAGAAAACATCTCTGTTCTAATTTAATGTACGCATACATACGTATGTACGTTACCTGACTAGCCAGCTAATTACTAAATAATGATTTCTTCCAGTGTGCAAGCGCCATTATTCTTTTGACCTGCCTGTTAAATATGCATACAGGTCGCGCGCAGTTCCCTACGAAAGGGCCAAGACGTCATTAGCGATTTGGCCTTGGCGTGAGTGTGTAGAGGGCCGTGTATGGCTCTGATCCGTGCGCGCTATGTCACACCGCTAAGGACATCTTGGAACCAAGACTACATGTACCCTTGTCTATCTGTGACATCATCGGTAGCAAAACATTGCTTGCCCATCTAAGGCTGTGCACAAAACATTCGTTGTATGTGAATGCAAAGGTGTGGCTAGCAATGCTTTATTCAGCCATAAAAAGTAAATGTCAGTCTTTGAAAATTTTGGCTGGCAGTGGCAGGCACTACAAAATAGAAAGAAAATAGAAGTGCCACTTTTTTGAAAAAAGTATGATGCCTAACATGTTTGCTAAACTTTTGCTTCCCCCCCTAAGATACTTGTAAATCACTATTGGGTCATTCCGTGTCAGATCACCCAATGGGTCAAACCCGACCCTCTTCAAATTGGCTCAAAGGAGGTCAAAGTAAAGGTCAAAAGGTCATCAAACTTCAAGTTGCTCCTACATACAAAATAATGGCAAATTTGGATTGCTTATGTAATTACCTTTCCAAAGACACCAATATCAACATATTTGGCCCACTGGTTACAGAGATATGGTCATTTAAATATTGCCAAAATCGCCCAAAAAGGGTGTGTCGTAGCTCAAAAACCTTTTGTTCGATGGTGCTAAAACTTGAAATTTCAGCTTTTTCAGCCTCAATTACCCCATACCCCATTTTAGCCAATTTGAAAGGGAGTCTGGTTTAAATAAATAAATACAAAACAAATGTGGGTGATTTTACATGGAATGACCCTATTGGTGTACTTTATGAATGCCAGAAATAATTTTTGTTAACTTAGGCTGGCCTTCACTTCTCAAGGTTGCCCTGCAATTTTTAATTCATTTCCGTTCGGACAAATAGAAATTATGTAAAATGCGATGGTCTGTTGTGTACGTACGCCCCCACTAGTATTTTCAAAGCTTTGTGCCAAAACACCCTCATACCACGCCCAGCTACACAACAGTCTCTCAAACTTGAACCTTGAATGGGTTTATGGTGTGTTGGTTTATTTGCACTAAAGACTAGCCATACAGTAAATTCAAAGAGTCCTTGACCACATTTGGGTTTAATACAAATAAAAAATAGGCTGTCAAAGCTGGCTGCCTGCCTGAAAGTTAGCTGGCCCAACTGGGTTTGCATAATTGAATTTTCAAAATCAAAAATAGAAATAGGACTCTACAGTGCATGTGGAGTAAACTGATCATCACTGGCCACATCTGAATGAACATTGGCTCAAATTTGTGTACAAGTGAATGGGAAACTGGTACTCAAATTTGGAGTTATCAATTTTTCATGTAACCTGCCCAAAAAAATGAAAAACTAAAACTTGACGGATCAATAAATGTGGAGCAAGAACTGTTATCTGTTAAAAAGATGGTTTTTGTCCCCAGAGTTTGACACATACATGTAAGTTTTTTATTAAATAGCTTTCACTGGTATCCTCCATCACTTTTTCACCTGACGAAATTGTGATCATTTCTTTTCCATTTTTGTGCAGTGCATTGTAATTCAAATTCGGCTTGTTGGGGTGATGTAGACTAAGCTATTTGTAAAATCATTCACATTCTGTCTCACAGAAGAATTTGCAGAAAGAAAAAGCTTTGGTTTGTGAGACAGAGTTGTCACAATTCAATCCATTACAGTAGAACTTTGCTATAATGAACACCGCTATATACTGAACATTTGGCTATAACGAACATCCTCTTTGGCTCCCAAATTAATGTTTTCGATAACATTATTCACTATAATAATCGATCACTAGAGTGAACATGCTGATTGATTTTGCTTGCCAGTAGATGTCCACACAAATTACATGGAGTAGTGATTCATAAGGGGATAAAAGTGTGATGACCCGGTCTTTACCACGTCAATAATAACCGAGGAGGGGCGTGACCGCTGTTAATGGACCGAGCCGAAGGCGAGGTCTATTAACAGCGGTCATTCTAAATGCCTTCTTACGAAAAATGCAAAAACCTCCCGTAAAAAGGACAAAATGCAAAGCTTTTTTACCCCACTTTTTCTCCCATTTGCTCAGTACAAAACACATGCGTACGTATCGGTCTTGTATTCGTGTGAAGGCGCTCCGCGCATGTCTGTCGCATGCGCGTACGCTCACGCACGAGATGCAGCGTTTTATATGCGTGCATTACCGTCGTCTTACATTATGAAGTTCAGTACATCTAAGTTGTGCGCGCACCTACTACGCTCTCCCTGTTGCGTATCGGCTGAGAACAGCTGGTTATGACGCGCCGTGTTTAAACAACTTCCAGCCGTGTTTAAACATTTTAATCACACCCACGTGACAGGCTCTCGACCAATAGGGATAGTGAAACTCGCTGAGGCATTAATGAATGAGTGTTTTACAATGATATTCTTTTGCCAGATGGTGTTTAACTATCAGCCCGGTGACACGTATGCCTGTGTAGCAGATATTGGTTGGATTACCGGCCATACTTATGTTGTCTATGGTCCGCTTAGCAATGGCGCAACCACCGTCCTGTTTGAGAGTACACCGATATACCCCGATCCAGGTACATTGTACTGTCATACATTACATTCTTATCCTACTTCTCCTTAATCACAAACTCAGTCATGGCCAAAGACACTTCCTCTTCCAACCTAGCTATCTTGCCGTATGTTGGCGGTCTTACAAATAAGCCAGTTCGGTATTTCACTGAACTGCGCACGTGTTAAATTTAATCAAAATATGCGTTCGCGTAACATGGCGTGACATTACGTCGGCAATTTTATCCTGAATAACCTTTCACCTTTGAGATACCGAACTGGCTTATTTATTGTCAGTGTCTTTGTTCGGTAGGCGCTAGTCAGAAGTCATAAACCCATTATGCCATATAGCCATGGATTACGCCTGAGAAAGATACTGACAATTTGGGAGACTGCCAACATAGGGCAAGATAGCTCAGTTGGTAGAGCACGAGCTTTCTTTGTTCACTTTGAAAATTCATTCAAAATTACCTATTCAGTTTGTCTTATGGTTTATTTGACGATACAAATGTATTCAGATAGAGGGCGGCACGTATGTGACCTGGCAGCACAAAATGCACAAAATTTGCATTATGGCATTCTCAGTTACAGGCAGAAATAAGTTTTTCATTGAAACATTTTATATTTTTATATTTTAACATTTTTGCATATGAAAATGTTATGTCCCAAAGTTTTCAGACGGAGGTCGCAGGTTCGAATCCCGCTCCTGCCAGTTTCTTTGTTCACTTTGAAAATGTATTCAAGTTTACCTAGTCAGTTTCCCTTGTAGATTGTTTGACGAATTATAAGTTAAAAAGTCGTATCCTCATTGAGTGATCCCCACAATGTCGCTTCCCAGGTTGTATCGTAAAATTGGGTGTGATCCCTGGCTATACGGCATTCTGGGTTTATGACTTCTGACTAGCGCCCACTCCAACAAAGATACTGAAAATTTGGGAGACCGCCAACATAAAGCAAGATAGCTCAGTTGGTAGAGCGCCGGTACGGTAACCCGGAGGTTGCAGGTTCGAATCCCGCTCCTGCCAGTTTCTTTGTTCACTTTGAAAATGTATTTGAGGAATTCAGTTGTGGTATATTTTTCTTTGGGGTGGGGGATTATTTTTTTAACTCAGTTATAAACTTTGCGCTTCTTTTTCTCAAAACAAGGGGTCAAGACCCAAATAACAACTTTAAGAGGTTATAGCGGGACTCCAAAAAGCTTATTGCATGTTCATTCAGGAAATACCATCATATCAATTTCCAACTTGTGCCACTTTCCACCTTTTTCAAGGAGCCAGGTAATCTGTGTGCTGTGCATATATGTGACCCGCTCCGGAAAAAGGTATATTATGTCGCAAAATATTAAAAATGAGTTCTATTTATGTTTGGAAAGCCCACAATGTCAGCTTTCATTTGGTACATGATAGAGCTCCAAAGCCCTTTCCGTTCTGGAGATATCGCGTTTTTGCATATTAATTAGTTCTATGTAGTTCAAAAACATAAAAAACAGGTTTTGAAATAGCTAGTTCTAATACAATGCAATGGAACAATGCACTCTAAAAAGGTTATTTTTTCACTTTATTCACTGAAATCAACATTGTTGTGCACCAAACCTGAAACTTTAGATGTGTAAGATGTCATTAAAGACAAAAAACAACAAATGAATTTTGACAAAAAAATTCACTCTCTCATTGTTGTAAATGCATAGCGCGACTTATATCACCTTTTTCTGGAGCGGGTCACATATATGCTATAAACAATGTGCCCTTTGTCTGTTTGTTCATATCTATACCGTCCTATATTGAAATGTGCCAGGCGGAATGCACACGCATCATGTTTTGCATGAAATCTGGTTTAGGAGTGATGTCACAGGTCAGACTGCCTTTGAATTGTGTGACCCTTGACCCGCATACAGCCGGGCGCATTTCAATATAGATGTAAACACGTGATGTCAGAGGGCAAAACACCACAACTTTGCCTTATTTTTTAATCGTTTGATATATTTCTTGCAGGTCGCTATTGGGAGATGGTGCAGAGGTTAAAGTTGAACCAGTTCTATGGTGCACCCACTGCAATAAGGCTGCTTCTCAAGTATGATTCCTCCTACGTCACCAAGTATGACCGTTCAACACTCAAGACACTTGGATGTGGTATGGGTATTGTCTATCTGTATTCTATTTTTCTATTTTTTGTTAATGCAAGTTCACCCCGAACAAGGCACATAGTTAATCAGATTGCTATTTCTTCCTCTGTCTTTTATTCAGTTGGTGAGCCCCTGAACCACGAGGCCTGGGAGTGGTACAATGACATAGTTGGTGATAAAAGATGTTCTCTGGTTGACACATGGTGGCAAACAGGTAACTGGATTTCTCCATATGTCTGCTGCGTGTGCCTACTGGGCCCAATTTCATGGCTCTGCTTACCGTTAGCGAAAAATACCCGTTTACTGTAGCGCAGAATCTTTCTGCTAGCGCCAATAGCGCAAAATAGTGATCGTAAGCGCGGAAAGCTGTGGTTAGCAGAGCCATGAAATTGGGCCCTGATGATGGTGGTTGGCCTAGCAATGTGAACTATGCATGTGAACCAAGCCTGTGCGTCAAAGTATAACAGTTGTCATACAATAAATGTAATTTGGGGAGGTTGGTCTCACCAATGGTGAAAATTACCCCACCTGGGTCTATAGGTCTGAAAATTGGGACCCACTCTGCAAAAAGGGCAATTATGTTGCAAAATATGAAAATAGTGTTTTATATATAGCTGGAAAAGCCATTTTATAAGCTTTCATATGGTATAAAAAATGCCTGTAGCATTTTGCATTCACGAGATATTTGGAAATTTGCATATTTGTTTTCAGGAATTTCTTAAAATGACTTAAGGAGAAACAAGCCATTTAATAAAACAAAAAGCAAAGCAATAGATTGAAGCACTCGACACAAACACATTCTTTTTACAACTTTATTCACTGAAATCAAAGATTTTGTTATGAACTAGAATAATATAGGTATCAAAGATACAAAAAATCCCTCCCGTAAAAATCACTTGTTTGAAGAATTTTTCACCCTCTTCACATAGAACGGCCCATTACGCATAAAAGCATACAGCGACTTATGTGCCCTTTTTGCAGAGCGGGTCACAATTGGGATAATATCTCTGGAATCTGTTCAAGAATTATCCTCTATTTAGATCTGGGCACAGGAAAACCGTAAGAGTGGTAGGGTTGGCAATTCAAAATGTTACCAACCCTACCACCTCTGATCATAGCCCTTTACCTAGAGTGTTTTTTAGCCTTGTATTGGGTGATTTCAATAAAAAAAAAATGAATGTGCTAAAAACTACAACATATACTGTACTCATACTTGTACGCATATTCGTAAAAAGAGTGCCACCCAGTATAGCAGCATTAGTTTGAGCACTATAAACTTAAAACATTACCTGAAAAGGGTCTACTATACTACTGTTTATACCTGCTTTGGCCGACCCCAATCTACATTGGAACAATTTTGGTCTTGATTCTTCTCGACAGAGACTGGGGGTATTATGATCGCTCCCCGCCCCTCAACCCCAGGGGCTACGATTCACCACGGACCAATGACACCATTTTTTGGTATCGAGCCAGTCCTCATGAACGATAGGGTGAGAAAATGTTGACCTTTTTGCTTTCTTTATCAGAAGTCAATGATTCCATAGAAACAATTGAAGACAAAATTAATCTTACACTACGTTTAACCACTTGCCCCCGGCTGTTATTGATGGGGCGCTGGTATGTCGAGAACGGCCTGTGCAGTCAAGCGCAAACACAAACAATAGGCACCACACTGAATAGAGTGGTTCATTCATCGCACTTGGAGCCCCCACTTTCGTGTGAATGAAAGCTGTGACGTCACTGCTAAACACGTCAAGGCAGAGGGCACATTGTCTATAGCTAATGGTTCAGCATATTTCACGGGTTCCCAAGTTTTACTTGAGCACGTGGGTGCATCCCATAACTAAGGATTGTGTGCTTACAGGGCAAGCGTAAAATTTCTCGGTTACCGCAGAATTGCAAGCTGCGAGCACAGAATCCCATGTTCTGAATCATGAAACACAAAATGCCTCACGGGTCAAACTCACACCAAATTAAAGCTTAAGATGTGGCCAATTCAACTATGTATGTAACTCATTTTTCAAATTTTACAACATAAAACTTATTTTTTAGAGACGGTCACATACACATATTTCTTTTCTATCAAGCCAAGGGTGTCACTAGGCAGAAAAAAACCTATTAGTATGATAATAGAAAAATTCCTTTTTTAGAAAAAAAGTTGACAAAGCCCTTCCCACCCCCACTCCCATCCCCAACCCCACCCCCACTCCCACCCCCACTCCCACTCCTACCTCCACCCCTACTCCTACCCCCACCCCTACTCCTACCCCCACTCCTACCCCCACTCCTACCCACCACTCCTACCCCCACTCCTACCCCCACTCCAACCCCCACTCCAACCCCCACTTCCACCCTATCCCAACAACATCCCGCACCAACTCCCACCCATCCCACTCCAACCCCCACTCCCATCCCACCCCTATCCCAACAACATCCCGCACCAACTCCCACCCATCCCACTCCAACCCCCACTCCCATCCCACTCCAACCCCCACTCCCATCCCACCCCTATCCCAACAACATCCCACACCAACTCACACCCATCCCACTCCAACCCCCACTCCCATCCCACCCCTATCCCCACTCCCATCCCATCCCTATCCCCACTCCCATCACTACCCCACACTCATCCCACCCCAACCCCAACTGGAGATTATTGTTGGATACTCAGCATAGATGAGTGTCATGAATGAAATCCAAATCTTCTGTTGATCCAACAGTTTCTTTCACTGATTGATTAATTCATTTCATGCATTGGTTGGTATTGCTTGGCTGCATCCTTCATATGTCATGCGTCACTCCTCATGCTCTCTATCAATCTGGATATCAGGACAGTGTAAGTATATAGCATTGCCTCATTGTACATACAAAGATGATTTGTATTTGATTCGTCTAACCCCGAGTCTGAGTCCAGTGGCCAATTTCATGGAGCTGCCAAGCTCAAAAAATTGCTTATCGTGAAAATTCACCCTTGGTAAAAATAGGATGACGAACCAAATTTTCATGAAATGCATATTTCTTGTGACTGGTATGAAGTTATTTTTTGCTTAGCATGAAAATCACATTGAGGTTTGGCTGGTAACCTGTTGTTTTTACTAAACAAGACTGTTTTGTGCTAAGGAAAAGGGAGAAGTCAGTTGCTCTCACCAACGGTGGAAGTTTCCCCCCCCCCCCCCCCCCCCCCGGGTCTATTGGTCTGAAAATTGGGATAATTTCTTTGGTATCTATTTAGGCCATCAGCCTGGGGGGTTGGTCGGTATCAAATGGGGGGAATAATGCTCATGGTGATTTTTGGCAAGGTATGCACCCCTGTAGTTGGAAAATATGTGATAGCATTGCAGCGGTGGCAGCTTTTTGGGTGTTATCATCCATTTTTTTTTAAATGGCCGCCAAAATGCTTGTTACCACATATATTTAGGCTGCATCCGAAACTCTTGTCTAGGGCTATTGTCTAGGTTTGGGCCCATTACAACTACATGCAGAAATGCTGACAATAGCCATAGCCGTAGCTCTGGAAGCCCGTTTCGGACACGGCCTTAATCCGGTAACAAGCATATTGGCGGCCATTTTAGAAAAAAAATTATAGAAAGTGATAACACCCAAAAAGCTGCCACCGCTGACGTTGCAATGCTGTCACACATTTTCCAACTGTAGGTTAGCATACCTTGCCTAAAATCGATATGAGCATTACTCCTTTCGAGCATTTGAGGCTGATGGCCTAATTAAAGATTTATTTAGATCTGGACCCAGGAAAACTGTAAGGGTGGTAGGGTTTGGTTGTCAATTCAAAATGTTGCCAACCCTACCATCTCTGATCGTAAACCTTTATCTAGAGTGGCTTTTAGCCTTGTATTGGGTGATTTCAATTTTTTTAAATTGTTTTGAACAGCTCTATGAAATTGGTTTCATGTCAGAGTCTGGGTCTTGTAGTGTCGAGATCAGAGTCAGAATCATGAGTCATGCAGATCACGTACGAGTCCAAGACATCAGTTACAAGAGTCCAGTCTCGAGTCACTATCCCATACATTCCATTGTATCATGCGAGTTTTGTTGTTGAACTCTATTTTGTACGATAGCTATACACTCTATACGACTAAAAGTATTTGAACATCCTGAAAGGACAACAGAATCTTGAGACAGTATTCCGGATACCCTCTTGAAATTTAAGCATCGGTAACCAATAATAGAGAGGTTTCGTTAGCACACGGTTAGAGAGACGACTACGTTTAGTTCCCGTGACCTCATCAGTTTTTGCACGTGTTTGACATTTTCCTCACTCATTCTAAACATAATCACCTTGTTTACACGGACAGCGGTCGCACTACAAGTAGGTAAGAAACGGATAAAACCAACCAACATTTCTTTACCATTTTTGTCGCGTACCGTTTACAGCTAATCGTGGGCGTATGCGCTAACCGTGCGCTCTAATGAAACCTCTAATGGCTAACTACTAGTGCCATCATAGCAGCATTTACTAGAGTGAATAGTGCAGCCATACAAACTTGATGCACACCTTTAATAGTATTCTGCAATTGTTTTTAAATGGTGCATCTAAGCTTCAGGGTCAAATGTATGAACAAAAGCTTAGTAACTGCACGTTACCCATATTGACTAATTTTAGACTGTGGAGATGACCGATAACAGTGTGTCTGGAGCCTTGTGTGTAAGGAGACCTTGGCCGGGTATCGCTCGGACCATCTATGGCAATCACCAGCGATATGTAGACACCTACTTCAAACCATATCAAGGTATGTCAGTCGGGCTTTGTGTTTCTACACAGTTTCCATACTGCGAAAGAATCTTGTAGACATTGTTGTGCTGCTGGGTGGGGGAGGCTGTGTTTAACCCCTTGTCCGGTTGTTATTGATGGGGGGGGGGGGGGGGGCTGGTATGCCAAAAACCGGGCTGTGCAGCCAAGCATAAATGCAAACAATAGGCACCACACTGAATAGAGTGGTCCTCTTCATCGCGTTTGGAGCCCCCCTTCATGTGAATGGAAGCTTTGTTTAAAATGGATTGATTACGTACAGGAATGCACGTATAGACGACAACCAGCCAGGTGGTCTTTTTCAAACCGCAGCTATGGCCGTCGTCTGTATTCAAGAGTTTAAACAAGTTTGGTTCCTTCACCCTCCCCTCCCCCAACACACATTATTATCCTAGTGGAAAATCTTTGCTACATCAACATGTGGAAAGATTCTCTTTTCCACAATGAGGGTGATACGGAGAGAAAAATTCCAAACATTAAAAATGAAATGCCTTCATTTCTCAGATATTTTGAAATGTCCATGCACGCAGTGAAAACCAGTATTGTAGCCTGAAGTCATTATACAAATAACCACACAATATTAATGTAAAGAATTTAAATAATATGAAAAATAAACTAAGAACAAGTCAACATTGAGGAAAAAGAAGAAGCCGAGGCCTTTATTTCTTTCCCTTCCCCCCCCCCCCCCCTACCCCTAAGCCCTTACCCCCAATGTCGTACAAACAACGTACAACATACAAAGACTACAATAAACAGTTGGACGTGCCGGAGATCAGACCAAAATTTAATAAATTCATTCATCTCAACATTTATTTCCACTTTGCCATAAAGGAAATTGTATAATATGTATAGGCAGTACTTCGAGTCAATATTGATGAAAACATATAATTGAACAATAAATAAACACTGTATACAGGCAATCATGGAGGCATATTCAAAAGACCAGGTCTTGTGGAGAAATGCCTTTGGTTTAACATTTTACAAGACCGGACGATCCAACAGGACAAATAACATCGGACAGTACTAACAAAACAAACACATATACAAAACAGAAAACTATCCGGGATGAGAAAATAAAATGAGATGTGAAAAAAAGACAGGATTACATAAGGGCTGAAAATTGTATACATGTATTAAATAAGATCTTTGAGCAAATTATACTTGAGTTTTTTCCTAAAGGTTTTGAGAGAAGAAGACAGCTTGACAACATCAGCCAGACTATTCCAAAATTTGATTCCACGTTGTTGGGGACTATTTTTAAATAAAGAAGTACGATTAAAATGTTGATCCAAATGTTGATAGAAAGTTACATGACAATGGACATCTGAAGTTAAAGTGCTTAAAGGCAGTGTACATGATTGGTCATTGTTGCAATTTTCAGAAATGGGCGGATTTGGGGTTAGTATTTTATAGAAAATATCGTTCAACTGACCTGCTCAAAGTTTTGCGTTGTTGGATGGCGGAAAAAACGAGAGAAAAACGGCGCTTGTTTCCAACCGTCGGGGGGATGATAGCCTTTAGTCAAGGCGCGCCTGGCTATCTGGGCACGTGACGCGCCCCGAATGCCAGCATGTGGGGGTGCGCCACTCGTCTGGGTAGCTACGCACGCCTTGACTAAAGGCTGGAAATCGTTATAAATTACCACTTTTCTTGACAACGACAGCACATCTGGTGCCATCATTTCACAGGATGATTGAGACTACTATTAACTTGCAGTCTAGTAAGGTATTTCCTAATAATTCAGTAAAAAAAAAAGAAGGGAGGATTGCCAATCGTGTACACTAACTTTGACTGTGATAAATAAAAATAGAGCTTGGAACTCAATAATTTGACTAGAGCCATTCACCCTTGGATTCAGTACCCTGGCAGGGACTGCATTATTGAGAAGTTTTTTGTTCTTACATTAGACTCCTTATGGGGTACCGAGAAGAAAGGATAGCAGGAAGAATGGGACCCCACAAGGTAGTCTTTAGAAATCGTCGGACCCCACAGGGAAAACGCTATGGAGTGAGATTTAAACAGAAACAAAGCAGAATAATAGTAGGAAAGTAAAGGTGGACAATAGTGGTACCCCATAAGGGTGCATATGTCAAGATGTGTGTGCACGTGTGTGGTTATACACTAACTGACCATTAGGGTGTTTGAGCGTGAAACTGGGCTTTCCATTTGTTCCCACCAATATACTCTAGCTGTACCTACATGTAGATGTAAAGTGAAAAGCTATGCCAAAAGCCTTTTCCCTCGTTTCCCACCATCCTACGAACTGTTCTGCTTCAAGAGGAATCTCAGTTCCTACCTTCAGCATCTTTGATTCTGTTTTGCAGCCACATACATTGAGTGTCTCTTAACCTTGTTTGGGACAAACTTACATCAGTAAAAAATAGTCTAATATTCTTTCCACAACAATGTGAACAGAAGATGCTGTTTATTGCCTTAAATTGAGCAAGGAAGCTTTTTATTTGGAAAGGTCCTGGCTGATTTGCGCAATTCTGAATTTTTCTTTACGATATGTATTTCTTGCGATGCAGGATTATATTTCAGTGGCGACGGTGCTCACCGGGATAGTCATGGCCACTACCACATCACTGGCCGCATGGATGATGTCATCAATGTCAGCGGTCATCGTTTAGGAACCGCAGAGGTCGAGGATGCTATGGTAAGTGTGGCTATAGTTTGTTTCAACATTTGCATTCCTTAAAAAAAAAATTAAAAATACTGAATTATTATGAAATAGCTTACTTGACTGTAAGTAAATAATAGTCTCAAGCATCCTGTGAAATCATGGCACGTGGTGTGCTGTCATTTTCCAGAAAAGTGGATTTTTTTTTTATCAATTTCCGGTGATGGGCGGCCAACCAGTTTTTTTCTCCATATACTGCCCCCAATTTACCAACTTTAGGAAATCCATCAATGGGTGGAAGCCAGTTAGTCTAGTTCCCCGACATATATAAATTGCTCTGTTTTGTCTGAAGTTTGGTCAGGAACCAGACTACAAGAACAGCATTTTTTTCTCTTTGTTTTCCCAGCATATATGCACACAAAACTTAAACCGCAAATCCATCCATTTCTGAAAATGACAGCAAAATCAAGTGTTGTATACTACCTTTAAGAAACAAGTTTTTTTGAATCGAGCCAGTAAAACACCCTGGTCCAAAACCAACAGCCAGCAACTGTACATTTGGATTACAGCTTAAGATTATTTCTCAGGGGTGAGATTTGTCAGGATTTTTCCTGATTTCAGGATCTCTTTCAGGATTTCAGGATCACAATCTCTTTTGCAATCTGGAATTCCTGAGGTAATTTCCTAAAGTTGTTTTTATCTGTTAAAGTGGATATAGACCAATAAAAACGGATATTTTAAGTGGGTGCCTTTAATAGGCAAATACAAACTACAGATGTTGATCTGGGGTCGTTATGGATTTTTCGTGGATTTCGTGGATTTTTCATTTTTGGCCAATCTCAGAATAACACTTTACATGGTTATATTTTAGGATGAGCATCCTGCAGTAGCAGAGACAGCTGTAGTGGGATTTCCTCATGACATCAAGGGAGAAGGTAAAACAGTCTATCCGAGTAAATATAGGTGTTACAAAACTTTCCTCATTAATTTTTACACAGAGTAATGCAAAATAACACCAAAAATAAATGAATTGCTGTATCATACTATAATTCCAGTAATCTCTGTCTGTGTGTGTGTGTGTGTGCGTTTGTAAATACCGGTAATCGTGGACTAGGGACAAAAGAGTTAGGGCGTAGACAAAGGGTCCACGATTGATCGAACGTCCACGATTGAAAATCGTGTACAAAACATATGGGAGGCCTTCCGAAAAAGTTGAAGTATAAACAAAAAAGGGACAACAGGAGGTCCGCGATTGCTGGTATTTACACACTTGGGTGTATGCATGTACAGGTTCTGTATATACTTCTGAGGACAAGAGAAGA
Source organism: Hippasteria phrygiana (assembly GCA_037893225.1). NCBI lineage: Eukaryota > Metazoa > Echinodermata > Asteroidea > Valvatida > Goniasteridae > Hippasteria > Hippasteria phrygiana. The sequence continues at coordinate 607,560 of JAZGUH010000559.1, read as the reverse complement.
AAGGAAACCTTTCAGTCCTCGCAAGTCAAGTCTTTTGTTGAATCGGTCCTCGCAAGTAGGAATATGTGCTTAGTCTATGGGGTTGGGTTATATTAAAGGAACAATAGGAAACACAAAGCATTGTCCTCGCACGTATTAGGAAAGTACGACTGTGTATGTATGTGTGTCTGTCCGTAATTTGATTATCTCCAGAACCCGGTACTGTATGAAGTTGAAAATCGGCAGGTGTATTGCTCGGGACCCAATAATGTGCAGTGTCGAGTTTGAAGTTGTTTGGATGAGCGGTTCTAAAAAAGCTGCAAAAAAAGCAGCAATACCGGAGGCCCAGACCCGCAAACGTGGCAGTATAGACCACTACGCACTGCTGCACTGTACCGCCACGGTTATAGACCGCCACGCGTGCAATAGGGCGTGATCTAATATGCAAATTAGACGCATGCACATCAGTGTTACAAAACCAGCTCATCCCAAGAAACTCACTTCCAAAGCTGTGATACACGTGTGGCATGGAAACTACACCCGTGGCTTTTTTAAAAACAAAAGCCAAGCAGTTTGTCCGTTTCGAACAGGCACATTTTGAACGGGCACTGCACTAGTATTTAAAGACCACCCAATACAGAGCTAAAAGCCACTCTAGGTAAAGGGTTACGATCAGAGGTGGTAGGGCTGGCAACATGTTGAACAGCCAGCCTTACCACCCTTACGGTTTGCCCCTGGGCCCAGATCTAAATTGAGGATAATAATTCTCCAACAGATTCCAGAGAAATCAGATAATTTTCACACATATAGTCCGAGGCGGGGTAACTTCCACGGTCGGTGAGACCAAGTCACCTTCCCAAAACTGTCCATGCTCATTAACCCTCCTACTGCTATAACTATCACAACCTATAAAAAAAACTAACCCCCTTCCTCTCTCATGGCTTGTGTGTTCAAGTTACAACCCGTCACTCGATAGGTTTTGATAGATTGTGTAATTTACTCCATTTTGGCACCGAGAGAGGGAAGGTTAATAGAGCTTCATCTGGAATTTTATTATATTGGAGGGAATTGCTAAATTTCTAGCAGTACAAAATATGTTCACTTTTGAAGTGAAACATTGAATGAAAATATCAGAAATGCAGGCTGTTTTTTTTTAATCTAAGTCGCCCTCTCTAGGTGAGGGCTACAGCAGAATCCAGGATTACAAATTCCGAAAGGGCTACTGATGAACGAATGGCATTTTGGTGTTCTCCCAGGTATATACGCCTACGTCATTCTCAAGGACGGAGTCAGTAAATCAGATGAGGACATCATTCAGGACTTGAAGAAGATGGTGAGGCAGAAGATAGCTGCATATGCCGTACCGGATATGATACAGGTAAGTCTCCAGCAATCTGTTTAATAAAAATGAGTTGTTAATCGAGGCAGTGAGATCTGCCCTATAAATGCTCAGGCGTCCACCACATGAAACTTTTGTGGGACAGCATCATTTTTGAATACTGCAGTCAATACAGGATCTGCACGATATGAACTGCTCCCTTAGCAGTGGCCCTTGCTCGGACTTGCTCATAGCTGAATGTTATGTGAGTATAATAGTGTGAGTATTCCTCTGTTCAACTTGAGGGTTGTAGGGATGTGCTTGCGTTGTATTAGAACAACGACTCACTGTTTCAGTGAAGAATGTGGTTTACTGAAGAAAAAAATGATTGGTTTATTTCTTCTTACAGATCACCCCCGGCTTGCCAAAGACGCGATCAGGCAAGATCATGCGCCGCATCCTGCGCAAAGTCTGTGCCAATCAGAGCGACGAATTGGGAGACGTCACGACACTGGCCGATCCCTCAGTCGTGGAAGTCATCATTAAGAACCATGAGAAGATCATTCAGAAATGAGCGTCGGGGAATCTGGGCGCAGTTGGTTTAGCACAAAATTTCAAATCCAATTGCGAATCCAATTCAATTTGCAAACAGCAAGCTCGGTGGTTCAGTGTTTGAAGTCATCTGCACTAGTAAGCATGGATTTTTTTCAGACAGGCTCTCGGAAAACACCGAGTGTGCAGTGCTCAATCACCTCCGGAAGGGTAAAATTCTCCTTTGATCGTAAAATTACCGTATCGTAAAATTGGGTATGTTCCCCTGGCTATACATTTGTGTACGGCATTATGGGTTTATGACTTCTGACTAGCGCCCACCCGAACAAAGATACTGACAATTTGGGAGACCGCCAACATAGGGCAAGATAGCTTTCAGGTTTCAAGATTTTTTCAGGTGTGTATATTCTTTACCATTACAGTAAATTCAAAGTCATTCATTTAACATTTAACGCACACGAGTTAACATAACACATAACATTTTAAATTGTTTCAATATTGTTATGAGCACTTTGTTTCACTGGAAGAGGCTAGCAAGTAATGGAATATTTTATATATATTTAAAGTTGCAATGTCCGTGCTCTGGCTGAAAAATTCAATTCATCGGATTTGCTTCTGCAAACGAATAATGGAGGACAATTGTATTTTTGAATGAAAAAAAATGCTTGCTGCACTCGGCAGTCTATTTTGCCTAACTTTACGCGTGGGGATTGCCCTATACATTGGAATAGGAGTATCCGGTTATGTATCTTCAGTCGCTTCCCAGGTTGTAGCGTAAAGTTGGGGCGTGATCCCTGGCTATACGGCATTATGGGTTTATGGCTTGCACCCTCTGAACAAAAGACGCCGACAATTTGGGAGACTGCCAACATCGGACAAGATAGCTCAGTGGTAGAGCGCCGGTACGGTATTCTGGAGGTCGCAGGTTCAAATCCCCGCTCCTGCCGGTTTTCTTTGTTCGCTTTGAATTTATCTAGTCATTTTCCCTTGTGGTTTGACCAAATTTAGTTCAGTTAACATCTAAAATGGGCTGAAACCATGCCCCCCCCCCCCCCCCCCCAAACAAAAAATCACTGTCCAGCCGCTCAAACTTGGTGAGTGGCATGTTTAGTCCTGTGTTGTATAAATTCAGTGGTGAGCAGAGAAGTTTAGACAGGTAATGTGCAGGAAAAATTGACAATGTGCCACCAGCCTAAAAAAGAGCCATATCCAAATGCTCAGAACTCAAGACTCATGCAGTATATGCCAAGATGTTAAAAACACATAAAGATAATCACAATCAAGACTAGGCCTCACATACCAATGGTCGCCATCTAAAGATGTCATTTTGTCCCCCCCCCCCCCCCCCCCCCCCCCCCCCCCCTGAGTATTACAAACAAACAACAGAAACTCTTTCCTGAAAATGCCTTTGTGACAAAACTTCTGATCAGTTTGCAAAAGGTCAGGCTCTTTTATCATGCATAGAACGACAGGGTGTAAATCCTCAATTTACTAATGGGATAGGAATTTTATTGTTGCAAACTGGAGGAAAACGACTGGAATTTGTTTTTCATGGTGACCACAAATATCATGGATATTCCTATTCCATGGCGGTACCGGTACAGCACTTAAACATGTTGTCATTGTCTACCCAATCGGATGAAATGTTATTTTTATTGGTTAGATGTATGCACAGGTTTACAGATTAGTGTGTTGAAAACGAGGACTTGCAGGGAGGAGGTTGGACATTTACCAAATGAATGACTTATTTTAACAAGAACTCTATATTTGATATCATTCAACAATTTGTTTTGGTTTTTGTTTGAAAGTAATTTTTGTTTGATAGTCCCATTGAGTTTGAAGGAATTATTATTTCATGAAATCACTTCATTACACCTTTGGCATATTATTATTTGCAGTATTACATAAATACATATATTGATAATTACCTTGATTGCCACTTGAATTCATCCATTGGGTTTTATCTGTCTGTTAATCAGCCCTTCTTTCTGTTTTTGTTCTATTTCAGAAACAAATGTTCTGCACTTTTTAAGTCATTGTCTCTGTTATTCAAATGAATTCATCCACATAGCATATTTAATCAGAAGAAAAATTCTTCCATTATATTCTTAACGTAAAGGAGATTTTAAATGAAATAATCATGTTCATATTGTCATTTGTATGGAATTTAACTTCATGGATTTACTTCTTTTGGGTATTCCTGTAATCATATTCAGTGTAAATTGCAAGGATGCACCAACTGTACCGAAATCAGGAATGTGTAACAAACTTGACTGCAGCTTTTTAAATCAGTGATATTTGGCCACACACTCAATTATAGTCGACAAATTGGAATCATTGCTGTAATACCTTATTTGTACCACCATGAGAAATATTAAAAAGAGAAAATAAATATTTGAACTTTTGGAATTCCTTTAATTGTTGCGAGAGGTGGTTTTACCAAACATTTGTTTATACAGAAAGGGGGTACATAGCCCCCCCCCCCCCCCCCCCCCCCCCCACCACCACCACACACACAAAACACGCAGTCGTGTTTTACTATACTCATGAGGACCCGCTATTGTTCCTTTCTTTTGCTCCCTTTGTTTGTACTGTAACTTTTTCTCAACAGGGTTTGTACACGAAATTCTCCCAAGGACTGTGGCTCAGGTCCTCGGGGTCATTGTTATCCCTAATCCCCAATTGTCGAAGTCCTCAGTCGTATCATAGGATAACCAACCCACTAACGTGTATCGACCTCCAAACGTGGACGTCCTATTGTTCCCTCTTTTGTTTGTACTTCAGCTTTTTATGCTGGGAATCGCGGACGATATTATTCTCTTTAGTTCTCCAACATTTTTCGTCCACGGTTTGAATACCCCAATGCCCCCACACTGTTGTCTGTTTTCCCCTCCAGTGGCGTAGCAGGTCCGAGTAACTTGGACTCTACTGATCGCCTTTTTAACATTGGACATGATCTTGCCAGATCATTCCTCAATGTTGAAAAGTAGGTGCCAAGTTACTCGGACTATACGGCGAAGCTAGAGGGGGTAAGGGGGAACCTGTCCTGGCTCTGATGTGGGAACCTTGTGATACCCCGTCTAAAATGAGAAACGGGTATTTCCCCCCCGTATTTATTTGTTAAAGTGATAACGCCCCCTTATCTGCTGCGTGTTGATATGTGGTATGGAGGTATGTATAAAGGCTCTTGAAAGCGCCGTCCATTAAAAATCCCCCACTCCACCCACCACCCACGCTTCTCGAATTATTTTTGCGGGGCCCAAAAAATCGAGACATATTTTTTACTTTTTGTTAAACAGTCTGAGACATTAAACCGCCCCGTACGTGAAAGTGTAATGCGCAACATCAGACTCATTTTTGCAGAGCGGGTCATATGTCGAGAGTTGATCAACGGGTCTTTTTGTTGCAATTAACTGTTGTGGCGCTGCTCTGCTTGCACAGCGCCACCTATGTCTCCCGAGACAAAGGAAGCTTCGCTCCGTGTTCCGACTTCAAAACCGCGCACATTGTTCATTTGGGGGCATAAAACGTAACTAGCTCTAATACAGTGACGTATTAGGTGGGGGTGCCCTCCCCAGCCAAGGCGTGTCCCCCAGTAGGTCCCCCTAGTAGGCCTCCCAACTTCTGCCTCTGCTCAATAGCACTCCCAGGATTTTTAGCTCTCCAAAATGTTTCCAAATCTTTTTTCTCATTTTCCCCAAAAGGTTGCCCCAAAATTGTTTAACCCTGATGGTAATTTAAAATGGGGTTGCCCGGTCTCTTTTGACATTGGCCCCATTTAGACATGTGCTGTACTATTCGAATATTGTTCTATTTTCATAGTAGCCACCGCCAATTTTGTGTAACTAATTCGTTAAAAATGACAAACTGTTGGGGGTGGGGCCTCAGGAGCCCCCCTCCCCCCGGTGCGCCACGACCTCTGCTAGAATGGGAATTTACAAGAGTAGTTTGCGGCAAGACTTTACCGATATCTGTATAATCTCCTATCAGTCTAGACTCAGCAGTGGGTGTGTGTGTGCATATTCCTTGCTCTATGGTGTGTGTCAGTGATCACATTAACAGATGAATTATATCCTGAGTCCGTTTAAATCGGTTTCTATATTGAGTAGATGATTCTAACCTTACATAATCGACCACATCCGCTTGTTTTTATAGAAGAAAGAAATACGTTGTTGATTTTAAATTGTCGCAGCTAGAAGATGACCAAACATAATTTGTATTACCTTTTAATTGAGATTTTTTTCTACATTTAAACAAGATTGTTGTTTCTTCATTATATTCATTTCCCATTAAAACTTTAGAAATAACAATGCTTGTGGAAAAGGTGACGAGTGGGCCTAGAAATGAAGAACAAAATGTGGTAAAGCAATATTCTGATAGGCACGCAGAAAACACGCAAAATGTTATCCTCCAGTCATTCTTTTATCTTGTTCATGATAACTGAATGGTTATCTGGACCGTATAGGCGTGGGGGTAGGCAACCAAGCCCCCCCCCCCCCCCCCCCCCCCCCGCGAGGACAATGCTTTGTGTTTCCTATTCTTCCTTTAATATAGCCAAACCCCATAGTCTAAGCACGTAGTCGTACGTTCGAGGACCGATTTTAACAAAAGACCGTCTCGGGCTCGAGGACAAGAAAGATTCTTTTGTGTTTTCTTTCTCCGCTTGTCCTCGAACGTAATACAGTACATGTACACACTTGTAAACGCCTTCAATGTTGAACCTCCTATTGTCCTTCTATTGTTTATACCTTTTGGGAAGGGCCCTCATTGGTTTTGTGCACGATTTTCAAATGTGAAACTTTTCCCAACCGTGGACTACCCTATTGTCCAATATTTGTAAAGGTTCCCAATGCGAATACAAACTCAGTCAGTTTTGAGGACAAACACCTCCCGCGTAGCCCACACTCACCACACCCATATGATAAGTGATTTTTTTCGCTATCTGCCACCCCCCCCCCCCCCCCCCCCCCCCCTCCCCGCAAAAACACAAAAAAACCTAGAGCTCCCTTTCCACGTTTAAACATCGGCCGCCTTTGTATTTCTTCGGCTTCGTCTTCGCCGGTCACAAACAGCCATGAACCAAGAATTGGTTCGGTTGCTTCTTGTCGGTGAATTTCTTTGGGAATTTGAAATAGGCGAAAATTACGCATCAGAATGAAATCCCCAAATCTCCAAAGTGATTAAACAAAGAGAAACAGCAGAACCAGTTTTCGGTTAAGACCGCCAAAACGCACCCCTGCTATATATCCTAAGCCAAAGTTGGCACTTGTGTCTTAAAAATTCACTCCGCGCAGCGCTCCAGACGTTGCGATCCGGCGAGTGTTCTCAAATGACCGCTGATTGGATAAAAAAGTTCAGTGACTCAGACAATCTACATTTAAGCTCCTCCTTTTTAGTGGTTCACTGCACACAACTCGCACGCATGAAGTTGACACAGTGACCTCTCTCTAACTCTCCTACGTGCTGTGTACTGGTGATGTGATATCCCCATTCATAACTTCGGCTACTTCCATTTACACCTGTAGTTAGTGGACACCGCACCGCCGCACGTGTGTTGCACTGGTTATAGTGGTAGTGTGGTTGGTTGTTCCTCAAACACTGAAGAGGTTTACTTTGGGGGTAACAACATAATTTCCGAGGATTGCAGTTGCTGCATCGCCGAATGCGAGTGCAGCTAAGCACAACTTCCATTGCAATGAGGTAGGCCTTGG